>JAUMHJ010000023.1:21681106-21694356 GCA_032361105.1 Microctenopoma lineatum
TGGTAGGGGATGGATTAGGAGTCAGACGGGGTTCGAACCCACAACCCTCTGCATCCCAGTCTGACGCCTAACCCATTGAGCTACCAGGCCGCTGGTCTGAGTCATGATGCTTCTGCTGAAAACTGGACCGAGTTTTCAGTGTTTGTGACACTTTTATTTCCACAGACAGAAAAAGCTTTCTTCTTTTTGAAGTCCTTAGAAATAAAAAGGACGGTCGTGTCATTATAATCCTCCACATATCCAAAGTTTGAAAGAAATAATGAAGATCATGCAGGCGTCAGTAACATTATACCAGCATGGCACCAGAATCAGACTGTGACGTGATGACGCTCCGTGTTCACCCCCCCCCCCCCGTGTGAAGCACCGCTCGCTCTGTCTGAGGTCGATGGGCTCCTCAGCTGAAGAGCCTCTTCTCTCTCCTCCGATATTCTGTGTTTCACTGAGACCAGCAGGGAAACGCAAAGGGTTTCACAGGGTGGAGCGGTGGATGGAAGGAGACAGACAAACAGCAGGACAAATGATGGTGGGTGGCTCACACCCCTGCAGGCACCCTTCAACTCTTCTGCACCACCTGGGGTGGAGCACTGGCCGACTCCACCTGACGTCACTTACTGCAACAGAAGCTGACTTTAAACACGAAGAAAACAAAGAAAGACAAGGGGGGGGGGGGGCAGAGGGATCTGGACTCTGGCAGGCAGGAAGTAATGGACTCTTTATTGAATTAGACGCTCCACAAAACCAGAGCAGTCGTTTTTATCCAGCTGAGATCCAGACACAGCCGCTGATAACTGGATCCATTAACCCAATTGGCTGCAAAGCCATTAATCACCAGACATTTGGAAACGGTTAGCTCATTTCTCCTGGTATTTCAGGATCGTATCATGTGAAGCTCGTGGTTTTGATCTTTTCCTCCATTATCAACATATTACACGTTACAGTTTGTCTTAGTTAGCTCCAGTTAGGAAGCAGCATTAGCTGCATCATCTGCTGGACCAAAGCCCTGCCTGGTACCAGGGATCTGACTGGACAGGTCAGAGTCAGAACACGTCTGAACCAGTCTCACAAAGAAACAACGCGGAATGTCCAAAGAAAACACAGGCAGACAATTCAAACCACTCCCATCAGCACCACCAGCAGCAGCAGTACTTTATGCTGGAAGAAGCCGAAACAAAGCTTCATTCCACATCCTGTCTCATCATAAAGCACCGTGCACACACCTGACTCTGTCCTGATTGATTCCACTGTCACCATTAACGACCCGTATCTGTTGGTTAACATCATGCAGCGATGTTAGCAACCAGAGGACTTCATCTAACCACGGAGCTACACACTGTGTGCCTCTCTCCCTCTTTTCTCCTTTCCTCTCTTGTGCACATTCGAGCCTCCTTCCACGTCCTCGTCCGGGGAGGTGGCCGTGTGGCCCAGGTCCTGGCTGGCTGCACCAGGGAACAGCTCACCCCACCTTGAGCCTGGTACCGCTGGAGGTTTCCCCCGTCATTCGTACACGTGAACACAAAAGTGAATAGAAGCAGTTTGACAAGGTGCTAATAAAAATCAGCACATTGCTTCTGGCAGGCATAAAACATTCAGAGGAGATGATTTACACGATTGATTTGGACAAGCAACACAACCTCTGGCGGGACAGAAGATAAAATGTGAAGTGGTTTTTCAGGATCTCTTCCCTCAGCAGTATCTGCGCTGTTAAGTCCGTCTATAAAAGACATTTTATCAAGTACAAAAATACAGTGACCTCACTGGATGTGTGAGCAGGGGCGGCCTCGGAGAGAATCAGACATGGCAGCGTTAAAGTCTCACTTCACCTGCACAGATAAATGCTGAGTCACTTTGACTTTGGCCCACAAACACATTTCAGCACACAAGTGTGGAGAGAGACATTTGCTGCGCGATGCTGCGAGGCTGCGTGAGGTTGCGTGATGCCGTGAGGCTGCGTGATGCTGTGAGGCTGCGTGATGCTGTGAGGTTGCGTGATGCCGTGAGGTTGCGTGATGCTGTGAGGCTGAGGGGCTGCGTGATGCTGTGAGGTTGCGTGATGCCGTGAGGCTGCATGATGCTGTGAGGCTGCGTGATGCTGCGAGGCTGCGTGAGGTTGCGTGATGCCTTGAGGCTGCGTGATGCCGTGAGGTTGCGTGATGCTGCATGATGCTACTCGTCGGGCAAACTGGTGGCACGTCACATTGGCTCGTGTCGGTTGGGTCCACGTTAACTCACCCGTTCTTCCCTGTAGCTGGTGCAAATCATCTTTTATTAGCATGTTAGCATGCTAAAGTAGTTTCACTGGTTCTGCTGGTATTAAATCCAGTGTTCCATGAATGTCTGAACCACTTTGCACATTTCAATGAAAACCTAAAATCTCAACTATTAGTTGTTGTTTTATCTCCATCTGGACGGATCGACCAGAATCTAAACAATAATATCTGCACAATTCAAAAAGCCGTAAGTGTTCAGATGTTTGAGAGAGAGACCCGCTCACATATTCACGTGGGTGATCCAGGTCACACAGTGGCAGCGCCGGCAGGAAATGAGCTCGTATCGTACGGCTGCTCCCTCATTTGACCCACGTCCCCACAACTGCTCGCTGACATTTCGGGCCGCCTCAAAATTAAAGCAGTGGAGCTGAAGGGCCGAAATGAACAGAGTGTCAGGAATATGTTTAACACCGCAGCTGGGAACACAGCAGCTTTCCATAAAAAAAGGAAGTCTCATCTATGATGCATGGCTTATCAGAAGCTGAACCACAAATCCCACTCTGCACGGGACTGAAATCTGAATCCTCCACAGATCTCTCATCTCAGAGCGGAACAGGAACACCTTCTCACCTTAAGTGTGAGATAAAGGACGATTGCCTCCAATTCTTTTACAGTAGGACAATGACAATGCTTATCATAGGTCACGTGAGCTCTGTGCAGCAGCGACGACCCAAATCCATCTGATTCCCGCTTCCTCTTCACATAAAGATACGTACGGCTATTTGAGGTTCTGCATTTTACACACTAATTGGCAGCTCAGCACAGAAGCTGTAAGAGGAGGAGGAGGAGGAGGAGGAGAGAGGGGGGAGCAAGACAGAAGACGTCAATGTAACAGAAAGACGAGGAGAGATGAAAGCTGCAGAGGGACGTTGAAGGAAAAGGAAAGAAGCGAGAAGAGAAATTAGATACAGCAGAAACATGGGAGCGGAACAGACTGAGATATGTGGAGTCACGGAGCAGAACAGAAAAACCAAACAGACCACAACAAACCGAAGCTCAGACGAACACCATATGCAGACAAAAAACATCAATCTGCTGAAAAATACAACAAAGACGAGTGTGTGTGTGTGTGTGTGTGTGTGTGTGTCTGTGTGTGTGTGTGTGTGTGTGTGTTGATCACAGATCCCTGGTCCACTGACTTCAGCTAAAAAGCAGCAAAAACAAGTCTCAGTTTCCCGTTATTAGTAACACAGATACAAGGAAAAGTGACATCAGGTGACCTGCTCCGCCTCTCTGCTCTGCTCCGCCTCTCTGCTTTGCTAAGCCTCTCTGCTCTGCCTCGCTGCTTTGCTAAGCCTCTCTGCTCTGCCTCCCTGCTTTGCTAAGCCTCTCTGCTCTGCTACGCCTCTCTGTTCTGCCTCTCTGCTCCGTCTCTCTGCTCTGCTGCTCTGCTCCGCCTCCCTGCTTTGCTAAGCCTCTCTGCTCCGCCTCCCTGCTTTGCTAAGCCTCTCTGCTCTGCCTCCCTGCTCTGCTATGCCTCCCTGCTCTGCTACGCCTCTCTGTTCTGCCTCTCTGCTCCGCCTCCCTGCTCTGCTTCTCTGCTCCCTGCTCTGCTCCGCCTCTCTGCTCTGCTTCTCTGCTCCGCCTCCCTGCTCTGCTTCTCTGCTCCCTGCTCTGCTCCGCCTCTCTGCTCTGCCTCCCTGCACTGCTCCGCCTCCCTGCTCTGCTCTGCTTCTCTGCTCTGCCTCTCTGCTCTGCTTCTCTGCTCCGCCTCCCTGCACTGCTCCGCCTCCCTGCTCTGCTCCGCCTCCCTGCTCAGGAAACTGCTGTGAGACGCGGGTCTTCTGAACAAGTTACCGACCAGTAGCTCTGTTAACCAGCATAACTGATTTTCACAGTGTGGTTCTGTTACCTCTGTCCCCACAAAGACACACTGACTGGTCGAAGGTGAACCCGGTGCTGGACTCAGGACACGATGAAGATTAAAGACCTTTTAACGCTCCGTGTTTCATTCAGGTTCCTCTGAGCCACAGAGAACTGACGTCAGGTTCGACTTGGCTGCAGCTTCACTGCAGGACCCGTGAGGGGACATTTGCCTGATGCGGAGCAGATGAAGGCAAACACTTTCAGGCAAGTAAACAGGGTGGAGGCTTTTCTCGGGGCCGGTTGGCCCCGATGGCACAGACACACAGAGCTTATGAAGGCATTACTCAGCAGAGATGACAGCGGCGCCGTGCCCAGAAACCTCAGCAAATGTTCAAATATTAATGCGGAAACACTAAGTTTCATGTGAAGCCTCAGGATTTCTGCTGCTTGTTTGACTGTTTTACTGACACTGTTAGTGTGGAGTTAGAAGAAAAGAGAATTTAAATCACGCGTTCACTCGAAGCTGCTGATGACATATAAATAAGCATGTTTGGCATCATCTCCTCAGTAAGTGAAGACGCTGCTGCTGGTTTCCAACTCGAGCCGCTGCCGCTGCAGCCTCCAATCACCAGCGAGTTTCGTAGCACCGAGTAGGAAAGGACATACATGAGGTCGCGGCGACCTTTGACCCAGGAACTGGTGTACCCTGACATATTAGTTTACAAGGATTTGATTAAGGAGCAGTCACTACAACCTTGACACCTGACCTTTGACCTCTAGCCACCAAAAGCTAATCAGCTGGACCATAAAAAAGTGTTCTGTTAGAGGCGCATGAGCAGATGAGCCTTGACCCCTTGACCCTTTAACCACCTCTACGTAATCCAGTCCCAGCTAACAGGAACACAAATGTAACGCCTCCTGCCCTCAGAGTGTGTGTGTGTGTGTGTGTGTGTGTTATCTTCTCCACCGTTCGTCTCCACATTTAATCACATCAGATTATGGAGTTTCACCTACTGAAATATTTCTTCTGATGTTTGAGAGAAGCACGATTGTTCTGCAGCACGTGAGGAAAATTTTCCATGAAATTTCGGCCCGACGGAAATAAAAGGACACGGTTAAATCAAAACAGAAAGGAATCTGGTGAGTGAGCTGCCTGCCAGCCTGTCTGCGGAGGTTTCACTGAGGTTTGCTTTTTCCTCACAGCTGACTGACAGGCAGGTTCAGGGGTAACTGACTGTCTTGACCCGAGTGTGGCCTCTCGGGCACTTGGGCAACTGCAGCCTGTATGATGCAGGGGCACGAGCGAGGACTACGCGGTTTGTGTGAAGACAGGCTGATTAACTCGGCACACAAAGGTTCACGAAGCTCTTACTCACCAACGGAATGACTCAGATCACTGGATGAGGCATCGTTCCTGGAAGAGGATCCTGCAGGAGCAGAAACATGAACAAATCTCAGGCTCATAACATCAATATATACACGACACACTGAACGTTACGACCATTAACTTCACAACAACAGCATGAACTGCTGTAACACGATTGAACAGGAGTAAAATATAGTTTAAGTGAACAACGAGGACTCAGCTGGCTCTTGCTCTGCTGCGTGTCCATCCTGGACGGACAAATTATACCAGCTTGTTCTGCTGACCTCAGACTTTCAACGCCCGCAGCCTTGCGGGATAATTTAGGTAATTTACCCTTAACTTCTTTTGTGAGGCCAACGAGACGCAGCTGTGACAAACACACCCTGAACTTTATGATCCTACAGCAGGAGCGTGGAGCTCCACCTGCTTATTGTCAGCGTGCACGGAGAAGGGAAACCGTCGGTAGGAGCTGCAACACACAGTACCAACCGACTAAACGTGAGACATGGAGGACAGCTACTTCACTCTGTGTCCCTGGGGTTCAGACCTGGACACAAGCAGAGTCCAGTCAGTCCGAGTGGCCGTCTCATACTAAGCACTAAAACAGGCCGCCGCCGCCGCCGCCGCCGCCGCCGCCTCCGCCTCCTCCTCCTCCTCCTCCTCCTCCTCCTCCTCCTCCTCCCTGTAAAGTGTACCATCATAGGACACATTCACAAAACGAATCCACTGTAGAGTTCATTGACTTTTTTACAGTGGACACATCTGTCTGTGGGACATCTTTTCTGTGGGACATCTGTCTGTGGATCGATTCACCTTTGGGAGCTTTCCCCCTCATGCGTGTCTAGAATAGTCCACTATACGATGACTGGATGTTGGATCCTAATAAAGACGAACAACAGCAAAAAGCATTTTGTGCTGTGACGTTTATCGTGATGTCCGCCTGACGTGTGTCTCACGTTAGGGAGGACACTCAGCTGTTAGACAGGGGACAACTGTAAGGCGGGAGGTGACCAGACTAACAGAGGACTAACAGAGGGGACAGGACTCCTGGTACTTCAGTGTTCAGTCCTCACGTCCCTAAAGGGCCGTGGGGGGGTTAAGACTGGGCTTAAGGGTTCAGCATGAGGTCAAGGTTGGGTTCAGGGTCGGATGGTTAAAGCAGTGGGGGGGGGTGGAGTCATTATGTGAGGTACTGTCCTCACAGAGTACGTGTGGACCTGTGTTCTGGGAATGAACTCTTGTTAAGCTCTCTCATGCTCCTGTGTGTGTGCGTGCGTGTGTGTGTGTGTGTGTGTGTGTGCGTGTGTGCGTGCGTGTGTGCGTGCGTGCGCGTGCGTGTGTGCACCCTGTGCCCTTTCTAGCGGTGTTTGAGTGCATTCGTGGGTGTGCGCGTCTCCACAGAGCTGTAATGAAGTCTTCGGGGACCGCCGGCCTTCTGTCTGTCTCTCTCTCTCGCTCGCTCTCTCTCTCTCTCTCTCTGACCAATCCCTCGCACACACCTGCTGGTAATGCACTCCTACAATTCTGTGTCAGGGAGCAGGGCACCATTAGAGGGGAATGGACAGAGTCCTGAACATTCACTTTACTGTAATGTGAGGCTTTCTCCCATCATCTAAGACTTCTTCTCTAGTTTCTATTCTCCCATCTTAAAAAGTCTCCTAGTGTAATTATTCGTTTGTCTTCCAGACCGAACTCCCGCCTCCTCTGAGGCCGTGGAGTCTCCACTGCATCAACAACAGTTTCCTGTCTCCAGTAAACTCGTACTAATTTTTGAATCCATAAGAGGATCTCTCCCTTTGTTTCACGTGCAGGTTCTACGCTAAGAACGTGACAACGTGTGTGTGTGTGTGTGTGTGTGTGTGTGTGTGTGTGTGTGGGTGTGTGTGTGTGTGTGTGTGTGGACGGTACAGACACTGTAGAAAGAGTCATCTACGAATCTCTCAGTTTCCCTCACTTCCTGGTCAGGGATTGGCTGGAATCTGAATCCAATCCAAGTCAAGGCACGCAACACTTAGTCGTTCAGTGAGGGACCAGGCAGTGGGACCCGTTCATGGAGGACGCCACATGGCAGCGAAAGTCTTCCCAACACTGTGTACTGACTCTATTCTAATCTGCAGGCGTGCTGCTACGCGTCACCAATGTTTACACACTGCCCCTTTAATTGAATTTGTTGTATGAATGAATTTGACCTGGTGTGATTTCCTGTCACGCTTTGATCACATTCACGTGGATGGTTTAGAGGACAGGCTCGTGCTGCCCTGCACCATCCCCGTCCCAGTGAAGACATAAAACCTGTCTGTTTAATCGTGAAATCCCTTCTCAGCTAAAAAAAAAAAAGAAAGAAAAGACCCTCAAACTAGAAACATAGATTTTCTTTCTGCATGAAGTCATAAAAGGTACGTAGAGAACAACGTGAATAATACAGCTTGACTACTGTGACCTGTTTGGTCAATGTTTTGACTCACACAGGAAATAACCATAACTACGTACGTTTACGCAGCATTTTCAAGGTTAATGAAGTGGAAAAAAGGTCCAATCAGTAATCAGCTGGAATGAAAGGAGGGTGTTCTGCTGACACTAATAAGAGGTGCAAAAGCTGACTCAAAAAAACCATACCAAACAAATTAACAATGCTCCTCCTGCATAATGAGAGAAATAATAAAGTGTCAGTCAAATACACGCCCGACTAAATGAGTTTTCAGCTGTGTCCGATAACACTAACTCACTGATGGCTGGAAATCCGTCTCTGAGCGCTACACAACGAGTGGAGCCACTTCCACACATCCAAACAAGAAGAGCTCTGCTCAGCTGGCACAGTCCTATAAATGTCTACTTTATCTCAGACAACAAGCTCGTAAGCTGAACAGAACACGGGAACGTGCAGCATCACACACTCATGGTACTGACCAGTGAGGCAGAGGTGACCACATCTGTCTCCCAGTTACACACACTCACACATAATGTTAGCGACACATTAGCTCATCTACAGCACAAACATTAAAACACAATCAGCTGCGGCGCTGCGGGGCGGGGCAGCAAATTACAGATTCAACAGTAAAACATATGAGCTGCTCGAATGATGAAGTACACACACACACACACAGTTCCACACGGAGCCTCCTAAAGATCAATACGTGCTAAAAGGGTCAATGACAGAACAGAAACAGGGAGTAAGCATTTAGTGTGTGAGGGTTTATAGATTCTCCTGTGGTTGTGAGGTCCAGGTTGAAATGCACAGGATGTTGAAGCTGTATAACGTCTGTGTTTGGTGGACGTTGACTTTACTGCCGCTACAATAATACAATTACAACAACGTTTATTAGACTCGTGCTGAACACAGAATTCAAACTGCAAACAGAGATGGTTTTTAGTGTTGGTATAGAAAAAGCATTTTGGCAACAAGGTCTCTCACAAATGTTCAACATGAGGAGGTGTGTGTGTGTGTGTGTGTGTGTGTGTCAGTTAGGCTCCAGAGACAATAGCAGTGGCCCCATCAGTCACACACAGCCCACCTGTCGCCTCAGAAAAGACCAGGACTGCCGCTCTATTCACACCTATTTCACAGCAACATCATCGACTAAGAATAACTCTTTGACAGCGACGAAACAGTCTTAATCTGTCACTACTCCCTCCCCAGAACGTAACTAACACAGTGCTGTGTGATGTGTAGAGGAGATGTTCAAAGACAGACAAAGTGTTCCCAACCATCGATTTCATCCAGCTCACGCTTGACTTCAGGTCCCGAGTCAAACCTCGGTCTGCAGACCCGACTCAGCGGCACCACTACTTCATGTGTGTGCGGCGTCCAGGTGCTGTCACAGCGAAACCTCTCCGGGCTCCTGCTTCACTAACAACGCATCGTTGTTGTGTTCCAGCTTGTTTCTCATCAGAGTTAATGATGTTATTCCAAGGTCAGCAGGACGTTTTAGCTTCCAGAAGGAAGCAGCAGATTGTTTCTGCTCAGATCAATAGCTCTAAGAGCCTCATCTCTCCTCTTCCTCTCTTTTGGTGTATTCTGTCTCTCCACATCGATGAGGTAATGCTAGATACAAATCTTTTTTTTTAATCTCTCTGCACAGTATTGTCTCATGTTTACATCTCATCTCCTCCACTTTGCTTTGTCCTCCTGTACATATAGAGAAACTGATTCTAATGATCAACAAAGTTCACATCAGAACGTCAGAATGTTAAAAATGACTGAATCAGCTATAACATATAAACTTAAACCACAGCAAATGACACATTTGCATGATGTTTTCTGTCATTTGAGGTTTGACTGGTTTCCTTCCTAATTCTTCCATTTTATGGTTTAATGGCACACGACTGGAGAATTACCACCACCAGCTGTCTAATCTTCAATCTGTAGAAGATTTATGGATGAGTTTCACAGTAGTGGAAGGGCGTAACCTTGTGTCTACCATTGGGAGGGTTGCTCTCTCTCGCCTACACATGCACCATCATTCTGATGAGCAGAGTAGCCTCTGAACTAGGGCGATACGAACCAAACATTCATATCCCAGCAGTGGGCAAGCTAAAACATTTGATCAGATATGACAGTCACAGCCATGAATATCATTTAAACCAGCAGAAATGGTCTAAAACAGCAAAAAACAATATCTGGTAATATCAGATAAACTTCCAAT
Organism: Microctenopoma lineatum; assembly: GCA_032361105.1. Taxonomy (NCBI): domain Eukaryota; kingdom Metazoa; phylum Chordata; class Actinopteri; order Anabantiformes; family Anabantidae; genus Microctenopoma; species Microctenopoma lineatum. The sequence goes on from JAUMHJ010000023.1 coordinate 21,691,189, forward strand.
AAACTTACCAAAGCTGCTCATCATTTGAAGACAAAGTCCATTGACTTGATATGTTTAAGTAAAACTCTTTAGTTAGCTTAACATCAGATAGCTGAATGTCAGTTAGCCTAATATCAGCTAGCTTAACGTCAGTTAGCTTAACTTCCGTTAGCTTAACATCAGCTAGCCTAATGTCAGTTAGCTTAACTTCAGCTAGCTTAACTTCCGTTAGCTTAACGTCAGTTAGCTTAACTTCCGTTAGCTTAATGTCAGTTAGCTTAACTTTAAGTTGTAATTCAGTGAAAATAAACATTGGTCCCACACAGTACATCCCTGGCAGCCTCAGGTTTAACTTCACAGGACCCTGGTAAAAGAACAACTAGCTAATCAATAAATCATCAACTAACTTATCAATACGGCTATTTACCTCATTATGGGTTATACCAAGTGTTCAGCAGAGGGGTGGGTAACTGTACCAAATTATTAAATATGCTACTATCCTGCTGGCAAATAAAACAAAGGAAGCTAAACAACAAGGTATTCATGAAAGATAATTCATATATTTATTAATCTGAATGATGAGATTATATTGAGGAGGGGTGGGTCCTGGCTGGATCTGATTTTTCGCAGGGTCATGACCCCCGTAACCCCCCTTGACGTTCACCAAACTGAAGTAAACTGGAGCTGGAAGAGCTGTTCATATTAGACTTTATCAGGTTTTCTGCTCACCTGATATACATCAGCATCAAAAAGTGAAGACGAGCAGCTTCTAAATGACACAGCGCAGTCACTGTGGTTCTGTTTCCTCTCAACAGAACCTGAGAGTCAGTGAAGATGTTTACGGGGCAGTTCAGGCTCCCTAATAATACCAGTGGTTAAAATCCAGCAATAAGTCTTTTCAGCAAGCATCCTCATCTCCTGTGTCTATACAGTTTTATATATACAGTTATTTGTATCGATGTCTTTATATAAAGTAAATAAATCAGTGGGTCAACTTCCTCTTATTGAATTCAGGGCCATTTCTTCTGTGCTGAGAGTTTTTTGCTGCAGCTGTTCAGGCTTTTAGTGGCCATTTCACCCGAGTGATTGGAGACGTTTTATTTTTATACTGCAGCAAACGCGTCACACATCCTCTTTCTTCTGCATCTTCCCCTCAGCCCTCCCTTACCATCCATAGTCACTTCTTTTTTCCTCTGACTGTGTCTTTACTTCCTCTTCTGACATTCTCCAGAGGTGTTTTTATTCTGTACGGTTTCATGCCTGCACTTCTCCTTATCGCGCAGTAAGTCTGAGTTAGTTTGTCTTTAGATTTGATCACAGTGGAACGTTGTGGTTTTCTTTCCGAGGCACATGACCAGCCCGCCTGCGGTCTACACAACAACAAATCAGCGCACAGGCCTATCATGATCACAGGATAGCTCTATTTATACATGCTAGTTTTGCACTTGGATGAAAACTTATTTTCAGGGCATGAAATTACAGTCAGCGCCGCTCGAGGCTGGTGGTTAAAGAGCCTGGTGAGCGAGATCGGGAGACAGATTCTCAATTCCTTGCATGAATTTTCACCAACATTTACTTAAGGTGTCATGGAGAGTTCAGCTTGTCCCCCCCTTTTGACTTGCTACCTTTAAATCCACAGACTGAGCATAATCACCACCAGCTAGCAGGGGGCCCACCTCCAGTCCTCGAGGGCTACTATCCTGATTGTTTTCCAGCTGTCATTTACACCAGCATGGTTGGAACTGGAGTAAAGTTGTCTCACAGCGAGTTTGGTATGTTAATGATGGCTGTAATGTTTGGACCGTCGTGAGGTTGCTGAGGAGAACCGTCAGAGGACCACTACAACATGCCTGTCGTAGCATCGTAGAGTCTCCGTTTCTCCTGCAGCTCCTCATCACCCACACGTTGCTGTGGGAAACTGAAGCTGTGACCAGAATCACTGATGATCATTTGTTCTGTGCACTCGATCTTTGAGCCCAAATCATGTCCCAAATGTAGAAGAAGCAAAGTATTGTCATGCATCACATTTACATCACCTGTGTGACACCAAGGTATTTCAGAGCCCTTCAACAATATGATGAAAAGTCAAACCAGGCTGTAAAGCAAGTCTGACTTCTTATAAAATATGTGGAAATGTAGCTTTAGTTGTATTTAATCACAACACTCTCAACCAAAGACGAGATATTTTTCATCATCTGTATTTCTGACATTTTAATACTGAGGGAACCACTTCTCTCTACGTTTGGTGATGTCTGTGCGAGAGCTGAACCATCTGCCGTGGGAGATTTTAAAGTGGACAACTTGACTGATTCCCTCAATCAAAATAGAAGAACACACACACACACACAAATTATACCGTCACACCTCATAACTCAGACAGTGCCGAGGTGTTGGTGACAGTGTAATGACTGGGTTGAGTAATGCCGTTTAATGAGCACTTAAACGTGTCCTTCAATTACAGACCTGCAGCTCCAGCCGCTCACCGGTTCACTGGGAGTGTGCGCCGTTTGTGTCTGTGCAGCTGTGTGATTTTATCAGGAGGATTACGGCAGGTCATATTTAAACAAGTCAAGCCTGATATCCGGCTTTTTTTATTTTATTTTGAAATATACTGTTCTGTATTCTTCACCTGATTGTTAAAGCTTCTTTAACGACTAAAAAGTCGTGGATACGTTGTGTGTCTGTGGATCAGTTGATTGTCAGTCACGTGTTTGACCTCCATCGTCTTGCTGAAGGACAACCCCACCCCCTCCTGTGACCATCTTCAGTCTCATATTTGTCTCTTCGTCTCATCTCTGTTGAATCAATCTACTGTTCTGTTTCTGTTCTTTCTTTCCTCCGTTATATGACCTGGCCATCGCTTCTCTGTGTCCTTCTCTCCATCACTCTGTCCCTTATGGTGGGTCATATGATCCTAGTCCCCACCCCCCCCCCCCTCCATCCTTCTGTCTCCACACGGCAATGATTTAGAGAACCCGAGACCACCCCAGAGACAGACAGAGAGACCTACACTTGAAGAGGGAGGGGACAGCAGAGAGAGGCTGAGATGATGTGGGATGGAGGGAGGAGACGAGGAAGGTTGGATCAATACCTTTTAACGGGAAGGTGCTCTCATTTTACACACACACACACACACACACACACACACACACACACACACACACACACACACACACACACACACACACA
>JAUMHJ010000023.1:21699678-21712804 GCA_032361105.1 Microctenopoma lineatum
ACACACACACACACACACACACACACACACACACACACACACACACACACACACACACACACACACACACGCGCGCAATAAAATAGAAGCTTCTGGGAATTGGATCAGCCTTGCCTCTGCCCAGTGGTATGGAAATACAGCTCGCTCTATGAGCACACTCTTCCTGCTGTACGACACCGTACAGTCACACACACACACACACACACACACAGCGATGCATTTGCAGCCAACTTGTCTTCTTTTCCTTCTAAAAGTTTCTCCCGTTTCCTTCCCACACTTCAAAATAACAAACAAGATTCAAACTTGTTTCGTCCACATTGTTCCGACCTTTGACCTTTAGACAAACAGACAAAACATGCTCACAGGAACAGTGTCACAGAGATCATCACTGAATCATATGATTATCACTGTTTTCCAGATTCAAAAAAAACCTTTATTAACCCCAGAGGAAAACTTTTAACAAAGTCTTTCATGAACTGGTTCTTTGTCGGGGACCGGTTCATTCTCTGGGACTGGTTCTTTTTCAGGGACTGGTTAGTTAAACCCTGTGTGTTTTATAAGTTGGGGATAAAATCAACCAAGAGGTAAATGACTCTGAACAGCACACACTCCATGACTTCATGCACAGATGTGTGTGTGTGTGGGGTGGGGTATGTACAATTTACTGAGACAGAGCTGGATTTAAGCAAAACGAGGTCAAAGAAAAGTATGTAGACAGAAGAAAGATGCATGTGAGAGGGCGGCTAACACAAGCCGACACAACCTAAGAGAAGCTAACACAAGTTACGTGTGTCCAGAGAATGGCTGATGCTCCCGGTCTCACCACATCTGTATTCACTTTAAATTCAGATCATCGCATTAAAATCACTTTTGCATTTGGCAAAAATACTTTGGACCAGCTTTGACCTGGGGGGCTCATTGTGTGTAGGCGTAACAGAATCGATCACGTACGCTTCAATGACTTGTCCCAGAAGCACAAACAGGGAGTGCTGAGCACAAACTGCACGGCCTGAGGACTTTCCTAACGCACTGCGTCATCCTCACCTGTGTGCCACTGCGTTCATTACTGAGGCGTTCAAACACACAAGTTGATGCACATAAGCAAACATGGCAAGAAAGCAGAAAATAAATCTCACACACGATCTCATCTGTTCACGACTCCAATCTAAATCAGCACAACCTTCAGATCAAACAAACACACGCTAAGCCACACCGGTCTTTCCGATTTTTCCAATTTCATTTGTGAGCCTCTCATAATCCTTGTTATTATAAGCAGGCAGTAATCGAACCCGACCAACCAGGGCCTGTTCTCCTGCCTGATCCACATCCCCGGCATGACTAATATCAACAAAGGGAAAGGTGTTTACCTGGAATACAAATCATGATCAGGACCAAAAGAGAAATTTTAATTTAAATACAAAAACAGTGACTCCATGCACGCGCTGGAGTCTTTCCCTCCTTTCAGAGCCACAGATCCAAAGAACAAGGGAAGCAGCACCAAAAGACAGCGATGCAGAACTGAACATTACTTACTACAGATAACTGATGGTCCTCTAAACCGCTGAGGTCAGATGTCACTGCTCAGTACTGATGGACGAGCAGCTAATGACAGATGCAAACTCATTATTTTTCATGGTTCATCCAACATTTCATGACCTGGTTCAGTCGGGACACGTCTGGGCTTGAACCATTTGTTGTATTTAATCTGAAGCAGGGTGATGCAGAGGGTCTCTGAGCTTGTGAACCTCCAGCAGAGCCTCGGCGAATGGAAATGCTAATGCAGGAGGACGCTGGAGAAGAAGAAGAAGCCTGCGAGCTGTTAGCACGGAGCCCGGCGTGGAGATCAAGGCTCCGCGGGGGGCCACAGCGTCGGCTGCGGGCTTCTCGTCCTACTCGTGAAGATAAGTCACCATGACTGCGGCTGGACGTGCGTGCGTGCTGCAGAATGAGGCTCGGGCCAATCAGACCTCCCGCCTCCGTTTCTTTGAGTTCCCGTGTTTGTGGTGGAGGTTACATTTCAACCCTTCCTGTGATTTTAAACTTTACTTGCGACACGTTTACCTGCCAGCTGAAGTGACTAACGGACACTGGTCAGAAGAGTAAAGCCATCGCAGCACGGACAGAATGATCACCTGCGATCAGAGCCGCTGTGATTAAGTAACTTCCCGAACAAACTCCCCTCCTTCCCCCTCACCGCGCTTACGTCCTGCAGCATCACTCACCCTGCTGCTGCAGATGACTGAGCACTTCTGGATACTGTAATCCTATTTCCGTGGCTGCTTCGTATCCATCATCGTGGCACATCGTTTAACTTGTGTCTACATTTAATTTGCTAATGTCGAGGCTGTGGATTTAAGCTATTTACTTATGCTAATAACTTTCAGACTCGCTCTCCACTCATTTGTTTGTCGTACTACGCCGGATACGGCATTAGCTGAGCTCGTGAGTCGCTCAGTGCTCTGACTCATCAGTTGTAATCCTGCTCCACATTTTTCCTCCGCGCACATCAGCCCAGGATTACATCATGTTTGTCCATTTTATGCAGCTTCAATTGACTTTGTTTGACGTGTTGAGATGCGTCCATCAGAACAGTCTGGTTACTACTCCTCATCAAAAGCAGTGAGACCTGCACTGATTGGTTTGGAGACAGTGGCTCTAACAAAGAGACAGGAGGCCGAGTTAGAGGTGTCAGAACTGAAGATGTTTCATGGGAGAGACCAGGAAGGACTCAATTAGACATGAGGACGTCAGAGAGACACATCATGTTGATCAGACTGGAGACAGCGAGACGAGGGTGAGATGGTTTGGACGTGGACAGAGGAGAGACAGTGAATATGTTGGACAAAGGATGCTGAGTGTGGAGCTGCAGGCAGGAGGAGAAGAGGAGGAGCTCAGAGGAGGTTCATGGATGTAGGGAAGGAGCAGGACGTAGGGACAGAGGGAGGTGGAGGAAGATGATCCACTGTGGAGACTCATAAAAACAAATCAAATCTCTGCTCAACAATCAGACTCATCACCTGATGTTTGGAGAACGTCACGCTCCACCGGAGGAACCTTCATAATCCAATAACAAGCAGCCTCGTGAGGTTCATTTACTAATACATTTCTCATGATGAGCACTGGAGACGCGACTGATGCCACACTCTCGTGCACAGTGTGTCCCCTGCTGCCAGGTGAAGGGTCCCGTCCCGTCCCGCCACGTTTAACGGGCAGCGCTGCAGCCTGCGCCGCGTCCTGAGACATTACAATGCAACTCTAAGCTGCAGAGCAACCGGCTCCTGAAATAGCACAGGCCTCGTTAAATATTTCAGTAACTCAGATGGCAGCATAAGGCGGGGGAGGAACAGGGGGGGGGGGGGCAAAACAAAACAAATGCAGAATCATCAAGAGGATGAAAAAACGGAGCCACATCATGATCCTCACGAGCTTCTCGATGTCTGCTCGACTTCAGCGCTCTGAGCTCTGCAGCATGTTTTTGATCCTCTGCAGACAATTTCCCACAAAACAGACCAACTTTCCACGGCTGCCGGGCCGAGCAGGAAAGAGCGTTTCTATAAGACGCCGTATTAGACGCGCAGAGAGACGCTTTGTGTTTGCTCCTGTTTATCACCTGAGCTACAGTGACGCGTGTGATCATCACCGTGTTAAAACTAGGTCAGCTTAATCAATTCAGCTCTGATCTAATAATAGAACGATGAAGGTTTATCCGGAGTAACAGGAGCAGCGAGACGCGAGGAGGAAGACACACACACTGAGAGCTGTGGTGCGTCCCACTATGATCCTGTCCACCCGTCTCTCCTCACACTGCCTGATGTTTGTGCTGATCATCGGTTTCATCTCGTCTCTGCTTTTCTACATCTCATTCAGGAAACGTTCAGTTAATTGGTTTTTAATTATACAAACCTCCTCTTTCTTTTTTTGAGTTAATTTTCCCTTTAAGCAATAAGTTAAACACAGTTAATGAAATTAAGTTACTTCACTCAGTTTAAGTGTCAGTAAATCAATGTTATAATTTACATTCCTTTATTTTTCTGTCTTTCTCAAACATTTCCTGTTCTCTGAACGTCTGGTCCCACCACAGCCCCACCCACAGCCCCACCCACAGCCATTTACACCACCTACGGGGGGGAACGGTTTGCTCACACAGCAGCGATTACTCCGCGTGTGCGTGGTAATGATTTATTGATGCACGCAGCACCATTATCCTGGTCACATGCTGGGCTGACCCCGCTCCACGATCAGTCCCTCACCCCCAGCCTCCTCCTCTCCCCTCTCTCTCGCCCAGGCGGTGCATTAGCAGATTAAACAGTGAAGAAGAGATGAAGCACCTCCTTGTCTTGGTGCCAACTCCCTGCAGCTACACTTCCTTCCTGCTTCCATCTTCATTGCTTTTCATTTTTATCGCTGCCTCTTTCTCTTAATTTCTCTGCTAAGTGTCTGCTGCATGTCACTGCCAATGCATTTTTCTCGTATCTTCTTCTTCCACGCCTCTGTCTCTGCCTCTCACTCACTCTTTAGCCTCTTCTTCCTCCCTCTGGCCTGTTTACGCGCTGACTGGAATATTTGGATGGAGCAGCACTCAAAATGACGCGAGGTTCAACATCATAAATACATATTCACACATTACACCAAACAAATCACTGCAGGCACCTGGAGCCGTGTTCCTGGCTGCAGCTTTGTAAACTCAGAACAGCTGAGGAAGCCGAACACCACCAGGGCTGAAGTGAGCAGTGAGCTCAGAGCTCGACTTCTCACACACTCAGGTTCTTACGGGTGTGAAATCATCAGCTAAAAGCACTTTCATCCTGCAAATGGATTTAAATAGACAGAGAGGGACAGAGAGAGAGAGAGAGGGAGAGAGAGACAGAGAGAGAGACAAAGACAGACAGAGAGAGAGCGACAGAGACAGAGATAGAGAGGGAGAGAGAGACAGAAAGAGACAGAGAGAGAGAGACAGAGAGAGACAGAAAGAGAGAGAGAGAGAGAGACAGAGAGAGACAGAAAGAGAGAGAGACAGAGAGAGAGAGAGAGACAGAAAGAGAGAGAGACAGAGAGAGAGGGAGAGAGAGAAAGAGAGACACAGTCACAAAGCTCGGCCTTGTGACTGTGGAGGCATTAGGACACAGAGGAGCTCTGTGTGTGTGTGTGTGTGTGTGTGTGTGTGTGCGTATGTATGAACTGTGTGACGCATATTAAATGAATGTGTGTGTTTGTGTTTAGAAATGCAATAAGTTCCAGTGACGCATCAGCTTCTCTAGTCCCCCCCTTCCCCCCCGGAGTGTGTGTGTGTGTGTGTGTTATTTGTTCGCTGATCTCGGTTCTAACAAAAAGCTTCCAACAGACTTTATTCCAAACTTTCATCAGACGGAAGGAACCAGAACGTTTCTGTTGTGTTAGAGCAGTGAAGTCAACAAAGCAGCTCTACTACCTGGACCCATAAAACCTAATGTCACCTCGTGCTCTCTGCTGGAACACTCACACACACACACACACTCACACACACACGCAGACACACACACACACAAACACACACACACACACACAGACACACATACACACGCGCACACACACACAAAGCTCAGTGTTACTGTGTGAACGTGCCTCCTCTCCCAGAACCTCCAGGGCCCATCTTTACCACGTGGCTCTGACCCGCGTGTGAGGCCTCAGAGTGGCGTGTTTTAGGACGTGCGCGACGTTTCTCCACAGAGCGTCCAGATCAACGCGGCTTTGATGCGATCCACCGCTGGAACGTTGGCATCCGTTGCTTCTCGAGCCAAAATGCGTTGTGCGTTTCCAAGGTAACTGTGCTGCAGGTGCATCCAGACGAGATCCATTTCAGACCCGTGTGTGAACCTCGATCATGGATTCGCTCTGTTTAGCGGGTCGATGGGGCTATTTTCTGCTCTTATCCACATCCTGTCTTCCTCTGCTCGTTCCTATTGATCGAGCGAGGCAGCGGGGAGAAGCGGCGCTCCTTCAGCTTCCTGTCAGGAATCCAGCCGTCATCTGTGACATGACTGCTCAGCTCAGTCTGAGGAAGGAACAGCGTGGTGTCGTGTAGCATCTGCTGGGGCTGGCGACAGCATCTCTCTCCATCCATCTGTTAATACCTCAGACAACATTCCTAAAGCAAGAAGCCCCCAGAACAGAACACAGGCGGCGGGTCTCACTGCTGCGTATTAATTATGTAATAAACATGATCCAACATTTATGACCCGGCCTCTGGTCTGTGTGCGTCTGTCTGGAGCAGGTCCAGCCGTCTCAGGTGAGGACGGCCTCACTAACACACATCTGAGGACATGAGCGATGTTGTCTGGGGCCCAGTGACTTGCATTAAGACAAAACAGCGCGCTGTCCCCTGGCGTCTTATCGCCGGGCCGTCTGACCCAGATCCCTCAGCTGCGTGAGCGCGTGACTGGCTGCTCCTGCATTAGATATGAGAGAACCCTGCTGGTGCTCAACTCGATTACGCGGATGAGGAGAGTGCGGCCACTTCTGCAGGACTCCAGAACCTCGAGTAAAGCGAGTCCTGTTTGATGTTTGCTCACAGAGATAACAGGAGTCATTTCTTTACATTAAAATGGAAATCCTCGCCGGCGTGCTCATTAATGCTGCTTTTTAAATGTACACAACGTAAACACAGAGACCGCGGCTGCGAGCTTGTCTCAGCCTGAACATGAGCTTCACGCAGCTCTCAGGAAAACAAAGACGAACGCACACGTAGAACAGGCAGCGTCTTCCTGCCTTCAAGGCAGCGCTGAGGGAGAAGAAAACTCCCCTTCACCTCACACAAGGTAGAACGTGTCCACATACTGTAACAGGCTCGAGGATCAGGCCTCAGCCCACCGTCTCCTCCGTCACTTATTCATCTTCCTCCTCCACCATGTGACGGAGCAGAACCGTGCCCCCCCCACCCCTCCTGTCCTTTAATACGCGAGATCACTGCTCTGTTTTGTTCCTACTTTAATGATTCTCAGCATCTCTTATCGAGCTGCCTCTGGAGACTCTGAGTGCATTAGGATAAGAGGCTGTCTCTTCCTTCAGGCTCTGCAGCACACAGGTCCAGCTGCTCCGCTCGCTCACACACACACACACACACACACACACTGTGAGTGTGTCTTTATGAAGAAGACTTTTTGTGCCGTCATGTCCATTAGTGACCACGCAGCCCGTCAATACCAGCAAAGTTTCTTTGTGGCGACCGAGGCAGGTGCTTTGCTCTGGAACTGGAACCTGAAGCTCCGAGAGCTTTTATCACAGCTGTTGTTCCAGAAGTGAGAGAAGAGACGAGACGTCTGTCAGCCGCAGTTTCACAACACACACACACACACCATGTAAACAAGAAGCAATAAGCCAGAAAATCAGCCAGTCCTGAGATATTTAAGAGCAGCTGCAGCACGCCGACCCACGCTTCCACCGTGTTGTTTCTCTGACGACCTCCGCAGGAACAGCAGACGCTCAGCATGCTGCAGGTTCTACAGAGACGTTCTGCTGCCGGCTGCTTGAGGAACCTGAGCGGGCAACAGGTCGACTAACCGCAGGCGACACAAGCACGGCGACGTGTGTGTTGACTGAATGATCGTTTTAATAACGAGCTTAACGTGAGGCTTGTGATGCTGGGCTCCAGGTTCATCACAAGCAGAGGCAGGTGAAGGAGGCAGCTCACGAAGCAATAAAAGGAGAAGCAGACATCGATCAGAATATCAGAACAGTGTGAAATTCCTTCATCACGTCGTCTTCTCCTACAGAGAAATGTACTGATTAAATAAACTAATTCAAAATGATAAAACGTTTGAGTGTCCTGTACCTTTAAAAACAACTTAATCGGCTGAACGGCAAGTTAACGCGGCCGCAGGTCGCTCAGCTTCAACTGCACATCCATCAGCAGCAGCATCAATACTCACACACACACACACACACACACACACACCTCTTTAATTAACAAAGTGTGACAACAGGTCGACTGGCGGCCTAATGAATAATCGGAGGATCACAGCTGGGAAAGCGGAGCCGTGCATGTGGATTAATCCACAGTCAAGTCCGTCTCATAGGAGAGCGGCTTGTGGCGCTCTCTGAAGGCAGCAGCTGCTGGAGGAGAAACGGGAGCGAACGGAGGCCCGAACATGAGGGAATCAGAGCGGGCAGAGGAAGAGGGGGAAGCTACGGCTGGGAAAACAGAGGAGAGCGAGAGAGACGACGGGAAAACAGGCAGACTCACTAATTAATAGGTGTCTGAATTTCAATTATCACTGACCTCAATTTGTGGAGGGAAGAGGGAGAACAGGACGCGGCGAGAGACAGAGGAGAAAGGGCATTTCATGGAAAATACTTTGTTGTTGTGGAGGAAAGCTGAAGTGAACAATGGCTCCATTCTTCCACGGCGCGCTGGACGTGAGCGCCGGGTTGATGCTGAGAGCTTTGTGCTGTGAACACGGAGCCATGAAATTCTTTCTGAGCTGCTCTGGTATCGAACCAGCAGCAGAGTGAGGTTCCCCGCGCGACACATCAGCTGCTCATCAGCTGCAGAGACCATGAGATGGTGTCAGCTTGAAGCTTCAGCACGTCCAGACCTGAATATGCACAAAACGCCGTCTACGAAACCTCCTGTCACCACAGCTCCGTCTGCAGGCGTTTAAAACGAGCAGCTGATGCAACGAACCAGAACCAGCGGCTGAATACTTGACGCTACGCTGCACTGTTCCTAAATACCCCCCCCCCACACACACACAGACACACACACAGACACGCATCTACTGCCCGTTATCGGTCGTGTTACTCCACCCTCTCTGGTAGGGTTGTAGTCCCTGCCTAAACCAGACCAAGACCAAGACACACTAAACCAAGACCAAGACCAAGACACACTAAACCAAGACCAAGACCAAGACACACTAAACCAGACCAAGACCAAGACCAAGACACACTAAACCAGACCAAGACCAAGACACACTAAACCAAGACCAAGACCAAGACACACTAAACCAAGACCAAGACCAAGACACACTAAACCAGACCAAGACCAAGACACGCTAAACCAAGACCAGGGCCGAGGCTGAAAACAGACTAGAGCTCTTTTCATTTTGATGATAATAAGAGAAATCGAATGAAAATCCCAAATTCAGTAGTGAAAAGGTTCAATATTGAAGCGTGTCTTGGTCCTGGTCTTGGTCCTGGTCCTGGTCTTGGTACCCTCAAGTCTCGGCAATGTCTTGGCCTCGGTTCAGACGGTCTTAACTACAACACCACTCTCTGGTTCCCACCTGCAGGAAAAGACGGTGAGGACGACGACCGCGGCTTTGGACCAAGGTGAAAGTACCGAAGCAGCTCCAGACACAAACCTAGAGTTACGGATGGGAGGAGCATGAAGTGTTCAGCACCAAAACTCTGAGAAGTCATTGATGGGAGGATGTTTAAAGGTCAGATTCACCCACAGGATCCTCAAGTCTTTAAGTACAGCTGAGACTACATTGTGAAGCGGTTCCTGCAGGAACCCCCGTGGTGCCACCAGCCTCATTAAAAACTCCACATCTAAGTTTGAGTCGAGTGTTTGACTTGCAGCAGGAGTTTCTGGCGCACGCAGCAGATAACAGTTAAAACTAAAAGCTTTGTCTGAGTGTGTGTGTGTGGTTTTACGCGCTCACACATCAGCAGGCCGGAGCTGACAGGTGCATTCACGTGTAGCGTGTAGAAACCCGAAGAGCTGAGGGTCCAGCGACTGCAGCCCGTCTGCATATGGCTACAAACACGCGCACATCAAACATCGTCTCTCTCACACACGAGCAGACGTGTGTGTGTCGTAGCTGTGGGGCTGAGAGCTCGCGATCATCTTTGAACTCCAAAGTGTTGATGAAAACTGCATAAATTAGCATTAATTCTGAAACTGTGTGTGTCGCCTCTATGTGAGGCCGTGTGTGCCGCGTCCTAACAAACTGTGTCTGTTGCCTGTCGACTGTCCTCGTCTGTCCTGCTGCTGCATTCCTTGATGCTAACGACGGCTGTCCACAGGCGCTGGACTTCGTTTTGTCCTCTCGCCGTCTCCCTGTGCTGCTGTTTGTCTGCACGTTGAAAAGGTTATTATCTGGAAATGTGAGCATGCTTCCTAAAAACACAGACACACGAGCGCAGATTAAACTCCTCCCTAAAGCTCATCGCAGTGATGGGGGGGCACCACCGCCTGTTTGACGTGTGTGGTTGATGAAGCTTGTGATGTTGAGCCGAGTGCAGCCACTGAACGCAACACAACTGTGTTTTCATTTCATTTCTCGGCGACCGACTGCTCAGAATCAGAACCGATTCCGGGTCCCGGCGATGGTTCCAGTCTCTTCGTGGAGAGAAGCCACCAAACCGTTCTAACTCTATAAAGACTTACTAGGCTCTAGCAGCTGCTGCCGGGCAACGAAGCCTCTGAACCGTTTCTGGATCATCTGTGAGGGAACACCATGATGAAGACGATGATGAAGAAGGCATCGCTCTACATCCTCCGTATACAGGGGCTCAAACACACTAACCCACAAACCCTGCTACAGAAACGGTTTTACCACGTGGCCACGTGTGGCGCTCGGTGTGTTTGTGTGTCAGAACATCAGGTTAGAAACAAACAGGACGACCGAGATCTGCCCGAGTAAAAGCAGTCACAGCGCTACAGTACAGCCTGTGTGTCCCTCTGTGTGTGTCCCTCTGTGTGTGTGTGTGTGGGGGGGTTGTCTGTGTGTGTGTGTGTACCTCTGTGTGTGTACCTCTGTGTGTGTGTGTGTACCTCTGTGTGTGTGTGTGTGGGGGGGGGGGGGTTGTCTGTGTGTGTGTGTGTCCCTCTGTGTGTGTTTCAGCACTCCAATGAGAAGAGCTCTGACCAGTTACCCTTCACACAGCCACACACGCACACACACCTTGAGTGTCTTCCGTGTCCACACTAGGCTGTGGATGGAGCCACTGAACATCTGTGAGCCTCGGGGAAGACGGAGCCATATGCCACCCAAATTCTAGGAGATGAGGGAGGAGGGGGGGCAGCCTGGAGGGAATAATGTGCACGGCGGCAGGGGTGTCTAGAGGACTGGTTATAAGAGCGGTCCGGGAAAGCCTCGGGGGGGGGGGGTTGAAGTCTTTCCTCCGACTGATGAATCATTTCTGGTCATTGGATTTCCTGTGGTAATAAAAGCGCAGCCTCATCCGGAGACCGACCTGTGTCCTCCAGCCCCTTAGCTGTTAACGGAGACACGGAGACACGGAGACCTGGTCTTGATCAGGAAACAGCCTGACGCGTGACCGCGGGTCAAACACGGAGCTGCAGCCGCAGAGGGCTCAGTTTCTGGAAGTTCAACTCCAGCACTCGCCCGTTCCACCGACCACACAACACAACACAACACAACACAACACTACACTACACTACACTACACTACACTACACAACACTACACTACACTACACTACCCAGCAACTCCTGCACGCTCTCCTCGCGGCGGCTCCTCCGCGTCGCTCCACTTCTCTTTCTTTGACGCGCACATGGCGCGGACACACAGCGGAGCGGTAACGCGTCGCGGACGCGGTGTGACGGGACCATAGCAGAGACTCTTACCGTGCAGCGGCGGCAGACGCACAAACTAGAAGTCCTCAGCTGGCGCCCGCATTGTCGGCCGAAGAGGAGGAAGAGGATGAGAGGGAGCAGGCTGCTGCTGTGAGGGAATAATCCGACTGTCACCGACAATGAAGCGGAGAGGAGGGGGGAGGAGGGGGGAGCGCGACCCCGTCCAATTAGAAACAGTGGCATTGATTGTTCCAGGAAATAAGGCAGTCGGTATTTGGAGCTGCTGCAGCTGCTTTGTTTGCTCTCTGGTGGAAGTGGAGACAGAAAGAGTCTGGAAACGTGACAGTGGGTAGAAGATGTCCGCGGATCCCGCAGCTCGTTTTCAGGGGAGCAGCGCGGTGTTCTGCAGATTCTACTCCAGAGATGCCAAGTCCTCTGGATGATGCGCAGAGCCCAGATCAGTGCTGCCCATTTCCATATTCAAAGCTGCAACTGCCAGGCTCCACCTGCTGCCATCTACAGTGAGGAAGGGGAAACTGTGAGTCTGACTCTTTAAATCCCAGCCTCACACGTTGGAGTCGTGCTGTGAAAGCTTCAGAAATAAGAAAACCTGTTACAAGCCAGCACAGAGCGACAGTGTGTGAAACTGTCTCCTTTATACCAAACGCTCGGTCTGATCTGGGTTCAGCTCGTCCTTCAAAGTTAGAGGAGAAACCTCATGATCACCTGGTTTTACACACTGAACAGTAAGAGAACATGGAAGGTTTGAACGGTGAATCTACGTTGGTCTACGAGCAGACATCTGATTCAGCGGGACTCTTGGCTGCACCTTCACCTCTGGCGTGTGGGCGGGACAGAGTCAGTCATTTCATCTTCCCTTAAACGTCTTGAACGGGGTCAAAGTTCACTTTTGAAATGTTCAAACACTGCCTTGAATTTAAAAATGATGCGTGAAAGGAAATGAAGCAGCAACAAAGACACAGCGAGGGAGGACGGAGGTCCCGAGACTCCACAACCAAACCTTTACAGGGACTTTATACAACAGGTCATCGCAGAGGAAATGTTGTTTGTCTGTGTTCGAAAGAAATGAACGACCCGAGCTCTTTTCTTCACAAAGAGAAGCGCTTACAGCAGAGTTAGAGACTTTCTCAAGGTCTGCATGGAACAAACGTTCATCGTTGACTGTGCAATGACTGAATCAGACCTTTGACGTCTTCTCCTCACTCACACTCAGCTGCTGCCGTTGGAGTCACGGGGAAGAAAGCAGGCGCAGAGGAAGAACAGCATCGCCCCGCGACCCAAAAAGCGCTTTAAACACAGTCTCAGTAAACCTCAAGGCATCAGAATCCTTTTAACATGTAGCTGCATCAACAGCCTGGAGGTCTGATTAGTCCAGTAAATACACAGATTCAGTCCAGTAAATACACAGGTCCAGTAAATACACAGGTCTAGTCCAGTAAATACACTGGTCTAGTCCAGTAAATACCCAGATCCAGTCCAGTAAATACACAGGTCCAGTAAAAACACAGGTCTAGTCCAGTAAATACACAGATTCAGTCCAGTAAATACACAGGTCCAGTAAATACACAGGTCTAGTCCAGTAAATACA
>JAUMHJ010000023.1:21712904-21733320 GCA_032361105.1 Microctenopoma lineatum
CTGGTCTAGTCCAGTAAATACCCAGATCCAGTCCAGTAAATACACAGGTCCAGTAAAAACACAGGCCAGTAAATACACAGGTTCTGTTCTCTTCCTCCTGCAGGTCGGAGCATGAACATTATTGAACCATTATTTTGGTCCAACCCACATGTTTTCATGCTGATTGCATCCATGAATATAATATATATAATATTATATATATATAATAATAATAATAATAATATTCTACAGTTTCTTTTGAACGTTGAGAATCTGCAGCACTGTCCGTCTTTCTGACAGCATCAGCTGAACCCTGTGACACTGGTCTGCTGTGTCAGAGGGTGGAGAGCCCTGCTACATCCCCATCAACACAATATGTGTGTGTGTGTGTGTGTGTTTCCTATTGTTAACAGTTATATTAGGATCACCCACCCTCCTCCTCATGTGTGGGTGAGTGAGAAGAAGAGCAGTGACATATTGAAGAGGCCTAAAGAGGTGGGACAGAAATGGCTAACAGGTGTATGACACACACACGCACGCACACACACACACACACACACACACACACACACACACACACACACACACACACACACACACACACACACACACTCACACACACACACACACACAGGAATGCTCCCAGTATAACTCTGCTGACAATAGATGCTGAGTGTGTGGTGGGTGAGGACAGGAAACGATGCAGGAGGAGTCTGCAGGGAAGGACTGCCCCCTGCAGGCTACAGCGGACATAAACACCACGCTGAAACTGATCCAGTTTTTAGAGACGCCTCACACATGACGAGGTTCATATAATGGAATCACAGTTCTGACAGTGTCAACTTAAAAACGGAGACATTAGAACTTTCTAAACTAGAATAAACTGAGTCTATGTCCACATGCAGGATGAAACAATCACTGCATATCTCTGATTCATTTCTCTGATTTACATAAAACGCAGAAGAAGTTTAATGCTCCTTTTATTGGAGTTCTATATGCAAAATCATTTAACAGAAACAAAACAACAATAATGCTCATTTCAGACGTTTTGTTACTTACATTTACTTTAGACTGGGACACTTCCAGATCCTCCTGATGGTTCAGGTGTAAAGAAACAGGAACAACAGCATCTTATTCAAACGGATCCTGCACGTGAGGTTTAATCCAGGGCCTGGTGCACAGCCACCTGCTGCCAGCAGAGGGCGCCGTCCCACCGCAGACCACTGAGCTTGTCTTGTTTGCCTCAGGCAGAGGAGGCTGAGGTGAAGTGAAGGGTAAATGATATGCCCCCTCCAGTCAAGGACTCAAAATAGAGGTAATCTACAGGGGTCTTAATCAAGATGCTGGCAGCGTGTGACACGAGCCGCTGCTGCCAGAACCTTCCTGCTGCTTTCACTGCTTCCCAGGAAAAGAAGAAGAAGAACACTGTGGTCAGTGAGAAGCAGGAATATCGCCCACATCCTGATCCTCATGGTTGTCATGGTTACAGTAAAAACACTGCTGTCCAGGTCAAAGGAACGTCAGCGACTTTTAATTTGAAATCACGAAACGAACAGCAGCAGACACGACGACGAGTGTGCGACAGTGTGTTGTGTTGATGGCTGCACCAACAAATCAGAGCCATCACAGCACATTTTTGGTCTCCACCACCCCGACGGTGAAGATAAACCCTACGCTGTGCTCACAGGTGTGTGTCTGCGGTAAACAACACAGTGAGAGTGTAGTTCACACACCGGACAAACAGCTGACGTGTGTGTGTGTACACACCCGGAGGTTCTGACGTGGCCTGTAACACACGCGTCTTTATGGTCGTGTTTGTCTCTGATTCTGCTCATTTTTCCGTCCTGTTATGTTTCTCACCTCGAGGCCGGCGGGGTTTTATTTCCCGCGCTGCCACCAGCGGTGGATTCATTGCGTTCTCTGACACCTGTGCTGGTACATAAACGTGTGGTGCTACGTGAAAAATATCGAGGAGTGTTATTTAACGTGAAGTACGTGATTAGTCTCGCTGTATCGACAGCTGACGGTGGGTCTCAAATGAATTATTAGCTGGTCTTATCACCCACTCTGCCGCTGAGGCGTCGACCGAGCAGCTGCCAGCGTCAGATTCATGCCCAATGATTTGAAGAACAATCTCTCAGCATTAAAATACAAAAAGGGAAAAAGAAAGGCAACACAAAAAATCAATTTGTTTGTCTGTGCAGGCGAAACAAAGGAAGAATAAAGGCCTCAGAAGAACATATCACCTTCAAACAGACAAGAAGAAAAGCAAATAAGAAAATGTCAAGATGTCAAAGGCAGATTCAACGTGAAGGAAGAAAATCGAAATGACAACAGAGGAAACCAACACAGCAGAAGCGAGTCTGTGTTAGCTCCCACTTTCTCCTCCAGCGCTGCTCGTCCACTTCTGAACTGGTCTCAGTTTCCCTCCACAGATTCCTACCGTCGGCTATGCACAGGTGAAGGATCCCAACAGATCCCAACATCACTGCCGTCAGAGCAGGAATCATCGTTACAGCTGGATTCCTGTTACTTCCGCCTCCAAGATGAGAGGGATCGACTCTTTGAGGCTGTGTAGTGATGTGAAGGAGCAACAGTCAGATGGTTCAGGGTCAGGTTGAGCTTACGTTAGATTCCTGGTCTTTCCCTGACCTTAACCCGCGCGGGCCAGAAGTCCTCCGCGTGACAGAAACGTCCTCCAGGATCCTCCAACGCCTCGGTCTGACCGCGGCTTCGCCGGGTGGAGGAGGATCCAGGATCCGGGTGCCAGCTACTATTACCTGTGTGTTTACTGCAGATTTCACAGTGAGCCTGCGCCACTTCAGCTGCTCTGTTCTCGGAGCTCCTCAGGCCGTCTGCCAACACCCAGGTGCAAATTAGGAGGATTTATAATGGATTTGTTCTAATAAATTGTTATAATGACTTCTGGTGTTGGCTCTTAATGCTCCTGTGAGCGGCTCTCTGCACATTTCCAAGTGCTTCACTAAGAAATGCTATTGAGAGAATACTGCACTAAATCTCATTATCATGTAAGTTATTATTTCCGTGCCCGCTCTCTTCTCTGCTCCCTGAACCTGCTCACATGTATTCTGGGATAATCTGACTCTTACTCTGAACATACGACACATGTCAACAGACAACAAGCTTCTCTTTTCTCTTCCTCATGACGCTCGGATACGGACTCCTCGAGCTCGTCCCAGAGCGGGGGAGACGATGAAAATAGGAGTCCCTCCTCAGATTCAGATTCAGATTCAGACTTTACAGTACGATATGCAGTGAAATGACAGGAAGTACAATAAGTAAAGTGAGGCAGAGAGAAGCTGATGCTGTTGTGACACTATGGATGCAGCAGGTGCCATAGTGTGTGATCCATAATGTACATAAAGACACCAAGTTACTGGACATGTCCATGAGGTCCGGAGTGTGTGTAGCTGTGCGCGTGTGTCCAGATGAGGAGTGTGTGCGGTCCATTCCAGGGGTCCTCATGAAACATTTACAGGTTGTTTTGTTTTCACGGTCTCTGTGCTGATATGTAAGCACCACACGTGCAGCGTGTCCTGCTCAGGCGTATTAATCATGGTCAGAAATCCCACAGAGAGCCTCTAAGTGACAGCTCAGGTGATGCTCAGCGTGTACAGACCAACTCAAGTACCAGGAAGCACCAGGACGGTGAGCATCAAATAAACACCGTGGCCTGCTGAGCGTTCAACGTGAAGATGTTTGTGTTGAGGTGTAAAAGAAGAAGAAGAAGAAGAAGAGTCGTGCGTCACCTCACAGACACAAGAGGAAGCAAATGAAAAGACAGAGAACATCAATAAAGGTTTGTCTCATGCAAATCACCGTCTTCTCCTTTGAAGCTGTGAAGTGTTGAGTCCGTTGAACCTTATTCACTTTGAAGTGTGTGTGTGTGTGTGTGTGTGTGTGGGCTCGAGGTTACTGTTGTGTATGACTGTAAATACGTGGCGAGTGATTGTGTGCGTTGATGCATTAAGTCCTGGGAGCAGTGGTGATCGACCAGCGACTAATTAAATCAAAGAGTCAAGGTTGGTCAGCGCATCAAGGCCACGGCGGCTCCGTTAGCGCGGTAAATATGAGGAGAACGGCTCCCAAGATGTGCAGAGTTGGTTCAAAGACACTGCTAATGCTGAAACAGGAGAGCAGAGGTGGAGGCAGAGGGAGATCAGAACCACGACGGAAGCTTCACCAGCTGCTGACGTGTTAGCATGCTAACAGCTAATAGCTTGTTTTTCGTCCTCGTAATTGGTTTTGGTCGTCGCCCTGCACCACAGTTCCTTCTGGTTCCTCTTTAATGTCATAATTATTGCTGCAGCGTCGTGAACAGAATTGTTCTTCAGCCTCGTGATCCTCCCCGATAATGAGCGTTATCATATTATATTATCGTTATCATCAGCACCATCGCTGATTGGACTGACGGGACGCCGTCCACTGTGAGTATGGCGTCTCCTCTTTAAATCAAGTAGCAAATTGGATCTGAAACATACTGGAAATGTGTTGTGAGCTGTTTGTCTGTGTGTGTCAGCGACGCACAGTAATACGGTCACCGCGTTTAATCACTGTGTTAGCTCCACGTTGCTGCTAGCGCGTTAGCGTTGCAGCTAATGTTCTTCTAATCAGTTCATACGACTCTGTGATCAAACCTCTCGCTGTGTGAGAGTTTGGAAAGTGTCGGCAGCTCCAAATTTACGCTGCAGTCAAACATATTACCAGACTGATCCCACGTCCCACCGCTGGACGAGTTTTAAACCAAGATAACACATACTGTGCTGTACTGTGCACAGGGAAGAGTCAACCTAATGTGACTGTCTCTGTCAGACTGTCTCTCATCATTTCACTTCCCCCACTCACTCCATGTCAGAAATATGTAGCAGAGGCGTTTGGAAATCTATTGTTTTTCACTTTGTCCTTTTCTTGATATGACTGTAAGTCGGTGCTCTGCTGCTTAATTTCCTGGAGGAACCTTCCTGATAGATCGATAAAGTTCTTTCTGATCTGATCTACTGTAGAGCACACACACACACACACATACACTCCCACTCACACACACACACACACACACACTCCCACGCACACACACACACACACACTCCCACTCACACACACACAGACACACACTCACCCCCTCACACACACACACACACACACACACACACACACACACACTCCCACGCACACACACACACACACACACACACACACACACACACACACACACACACACACACACACACACACAAGGTGCAGGACTCAGGTGCTCATCTTTACCGTCTGTTGTGAATGTTGTGTTTGAGCCCAGAAGGATTTTTTTCCTTGACTGATAATATGACACACACACACACACACACACACACACACACACACACACACACAGTAGTGGGTCAGGCAGTCATGTTTTGTCATGGTGCATTGTTCCGGAAGAACGCCTGTTTTCCTTCTAGTGAATAATCCACTAGGTCAGAGAAATAAGTAAATAATCGTGTAGCGTTCATTAAAGCAGAAAAGGTCACTGTGGGACAAATCTTTATTCAGAATAAATAATTCAGACACTGATACCTACGATTCATTAAGCGCACACACACACACACCCACACACACAGACACACACACACACACACACACACACACACACACACACACACACACACACACACATCAGTTATTTTTTTTCTTTCAAGAGACTTTATTTCTTCTTCTTGCTTTTCTATCGTGAATATTTCTGGAAGCTTCAAGACAAATGTGGACGCAGAGAGTAAA
This sequence comes from Microctenopoma lineatum, assembly GCA_032361105.1. NCBI lineage: Eukaryota > Metazoa > Chordata > Actinopteri > Anabantiformes > Anabantidae > Microctenopoma > Microctenopoma lineatum. The sequence goes on from JAUMHJ010000023.1 coordinate 21,718,656, forward strand.
TAAACACACACACACCTGTCTCCTCAGGGTTTTGTCCATTCTTCTCTCAGTGGCTGCAGTCTGCAGCTCGTTGGTGTTGATCTGACAGTTTCTCTGTGAAGACAGATGATGATGATGAGGATGAAGAAGAAGAAGAGCACACAAGGCTGTGTAAATAAATAAAAAAGGATAAAAACAGGTTTTTGTTGCTAAAACAAACCGACTTAAACTAACAATGAGTCAGGAAAGCCTCCAACCCCCGAACAGGTTTCTCTGACTGTTTGTGAGCTTGGTCCTGGTCCTGAACTCAGACTCAGGTGTCACACATGGAATAGGTTCGCTTGCTGCAGCTTCCTGTACGCACTGTATGTTTTTGAGGGATTACAGGAAAAGCAAAGGGGGATTTATTTGGACTCGGCTGGAGCATTGGACCGACTCGGAGCCAGCGGAGTGGACTGGGCACTGCAGATAGAGATGGGACAGCCCGGGAGGGCTTCCACCAGGGGCGAGATACAGACTTGGAAGAAGCTCTGAGAGAAAGACAGATGTGGTTCTGATCTGCTCAGGAAAGACCAACAAGTCTCTGAAATCAAAGTCTTTTATATCAAGTTTCAAATGAAAATATAGGTCATGTGGAAGGGAAGCAGGGAAGTAAAGTCAAACTCTCGAGAGAGAACCGTTTTACCCGAGCAGAACGCTTTGCTCCCCCCTACTCTCTCCCCAGCCGGTCGAGGCAGATGGCCGCCCACACTGGGGTTTGTAGGTCTGCGAGTCTTAACCGTCCTGTGTCGAGTGGAGGTGAACAGAGACGACGTTTACTTCTGTCCATGTGACAGGAACATACATATGTATGTATATATATAGTAATATATATAATCCAGGTATTTATGCACATTTCACCTCATTATAAGGACAAAACGTTTCAGAACCACATTAAACTGATTTTACGAAGTTTCTAGTATTAAGATACGATAAAGTAAAACACTTTCATGTAAACAGTGGCACAGTTACTGAGTAACTAAACGCAGAATTGGTATTTGCTTCTCCTTGTAAGTCGCTTTGGATAAAAGCATCTGCCAAGTGAAATAAAGCAAAGTAAAGACTTGTAAATGACCATCTGTGCCAGGTTTGCATGATGAGGCACACACACTGAAGGCGGTGGCAGCCAGCGTGATCATGTTTTATTCTCACTGACTGGTTTGCAGTGATGGGAGCAGGAGCACTGTTAGAGTTTGAGCCTAAATTGCTGAATGTGTCAGAGAGCAGCCGTCGCTGGGCTCGTCTCAGACTGACAACCAAGGATTCACTTCTCTGACGATTGTCAACTCTCCTCGTAGACAGAGAGTCGGCCACGCGGTCCCGCTCATGTGCACATGTCAGGAGCTGAGAGAAACCTTCCGCCTTCAGCGCATGAACGCGAGGAAAGTGTCAGAGCGACAACAGGCTGGACTCAAGCGCTACAGCGTGAATTGTGAGTGGAACCAGTCCCAAAGGCCCCGCGACGTAAAACCTGACCTTTGTGTTCACAATGAGAGCAGACGACGTGAGCAGCATCAGCACGTTCACGGTCACACTGCAGGGATTGGATCTCTGTGAGCCAGTTAGTGGGTCCGACTGCCTCCTCGGCTCCACGGGGACCCTCTGGTTTTCTTGCAACTCTCCAGCGGCTCCCAGCCCTCTGTTGCATCCTCTGTCTACTTCTCTGCCTCCAATGGCTCATGTCTGCTCTCTCTCCTCTCCACAGTGAAACCTGTCTCGCCCTCCTCGAGGCCCCGGTCAGGTCAATCCCTGCTGCTCTGAGCCTGTATCATTCCCTTTCACTCAGACTCTCTCTCCTCCTGTCCACTGAGCCCGTCTCCTCTCTCCTCCTGCACCATGACTTCCTTGTTTCATCTCAGCCCGTCCTCTCTGTCTACGCTCTACTAAACCGCTCTCCTTCGCCTCCTTCCCTCTCTCACTGTCCTCAGCTCTCGTTCCCCTTCGAGCAGCCTTTTTTACCCCTTTTCTCTGTGAGAGTCGTGTTAATAATTGACGCCGTCTCCTCAGTCTGAAGCAGTAAATAGTTAATCAGGAGCAGAGCTGGGCGACAGCTCAGATCAGCAGAGCTCAGTAATTCTCTCTCAACTGTGTCAACACGTGTGTTTCTCTCTGCACTTTTCTGAGTTTCATTATGATCTTCACTTATGTTCTACAGCAGTTACCTGCGGTTATCACCCCCCCCCTCTCAGGTTGGGGCCTCTTTAATGATCGATGAAGAGCTTTGCAGCAGGGAAACACAATATCTGCAAAGTATGTTTTACTAAGAATAATCCATGTATTTATAAAGCACGACTGTTCACCAACGTGCTGCAGTAAAAATAAGAGTAAGATCTGTTTGAGATGCTTTTAACCTAATGTCCAGATATAACTCAAAGGAAACCACACAGCTGTCAGATTTGATCATATTAGGAATCAATACTTTATTGATCCCCTGGAGAAACTGACGACTGCTTCACCCACTGAGCTTTCACCCCCCCACGTTGTTGACACGGCACAAATCGGCTAAACTGTAAGAAACAAAACGGTTTTTGACTGAACATTATCAAGACGATCCTGAGAACGAAGGTTAGAAGAGTCCAGCTCTCAGACGCCTCCGCTGACACTTTATGTGGTAACTGTGCCTGTCAGTGGGAAACAGCTGGCAGATGTTACCCGTCAGAAAGGCGCCGCCGCTGCGTCTGTGTCTGTGTCTGCGTCTGCGTCTGCGTCTGCAGCTGCGGCTGCGGCTGCGTCTGCCTCAGAACAAACCGTTATCTCTGGAAGACTGCGTCTACTTGACGAAAACGTCCCTTTAACATTAAAAACCTTTAATCACCCAGCGCTGCCACATGATCTCTTCTTTTTCTCCTTCTCTACATTGTTCCCTGCTGAGAAGCTGATGTGTTGATGGATTTGTGGCCAAAATATTATCACAACACCATTAATATTTTCCACAGCAGCTCCCACCTCAGAGGAGGAAGAATCCCAAACAGTCACAGATTACAAAGAACCCAATCTGCAGGTTACAGATTAGCTTCTTCTTCACAATCTCTGTTGGCACAGTAGCAGTTCAGAGTTAGTACAAAAATGAACTGAAAAGGCTTCATTTGAACCAGAAATAGTCTTCTGATTGTCCTCTGGTATCACCTCAGTCCGTCCTCCTATCTCAGCCCTGAAAAATGTCACGGCCTGCGAATAACTTGCAGCCGAGTTTTTCTTGCACAGAATTAATGTGACAGTCAAAGAGCGTTAATCTTCACCAACGTGCAGCAGAAGATCTGCAGCAGACTTTATCCTCTACCAGTTACTGGGATTTAAATCACTGAACATCTCCACGATGCCCTGAGGACATGCTGGCCCTTACACTGAGGGGGGTTTTTGTCAAACTTACCCTTTCCCACCCTACTGAGCTGCGCGATGCTCCATGTGTAAAGCAGCAACGCCAGTGTAACGACAGCTGGAGGCTGCGGATGACTTCATACACTTTATTGAGCGTGTTTCTGTTTCTCTGGATCGCTCTTCTTTCTGCGCTTCAATGTCATGGCGTGCTGAATTTCTCTGAACCTAATGTTCTCCACCACTCAGGAGGAAAACAAGCTGCGGACATGATGTACTCATCACCTGAGCAGACAGTTTGGCAGATAATCGGGTTCAACATCAGCCAATAATTATCACGCTTTCCTCATCAATCATTAATTCGTTAATTGATTACATTACTTGGGTTAAGGAGCCCAGAGGTCCTCTGACTTCATCAGGTGTTGGGTTCACATGGAACCAACCTGAACCCTCGGGTACCACCGGGTCCTGTCACACCCGGTCTGGGTTTCCATCCTCTAGTCCAGTGACTCTCAATCAGTGGGGCGCGACCCCCGGGGGGCGCGAGCAGTGGTCAGTGACATATTTCTGATATTTGAACAACATGTTGCTGTCCATTACATCTGCTGTAACGCTAAACCACCCCCGGTCACTAGGTGGCAGCAGAGCTCAAACTAATCAACAGGCTGCCTGTTTAAAACAGCAGAAGTGGACCGACCAGAGGAAACGTTGATGATGTTGAAGTGGACAACTAATGTTTACAGTAAGTAAAACGTTAATAAACTTAGATTTTAAATTGTCGCATCTCGTTTTCTTATCAGATTCATGCTGCAGAAAGCACATACAGATAAATAATTCAATATTCTCTTGTTCTATATCAGATTTCAATTCAGAGAAAGAAATACAAACTCGACTGTGTCTGCAGATTCGTCCTGTGACATAAACCAGCACCTAATTAATTCCCACGTCTTCTTAATTCCTACGTTTCCACTGGCTGTCCTCACACATCTGATCCCTCTGGTCTCTCAGTCTCTTTCACATAAATATTCCTCCTGGACACTTTAAACCATCCAGTTTCTTCATCCGTTTCCAAATGTCTGTTCTCTGCTCCCTCTTTATTCCACAGCCTCCGGTGTTTCTTCTTCCTCTAATCTCGTCCTTTATCTTACCTCCGTCTCTGCTCGTGTCCGTCTCACGCTACGTCTGAGGACACCGGTTATCAATATCACATCCACAGTAACGTGTTGATAAGATGCTGATGTGAGCTTGTGTCAGGACATAATGAAATCATAGCGACGAACCTAAAGACAAAGATCCTTTAACTGTCTCACCGTTCAGTGTTGGAGCCACGACTCACTGACTCCGAATGTGTTTGCTGTTGAAGGACAGGTTTTCCCGCGATGGAACGGAGCAGGCTGCTGCAGCTCCCGGGGCGCCGAGGCCATAAAGGTTTTATTTCCTGCATCAACATTAGAGTGGAGAAAGATCAGATAATAATATGGGGCTCTCGACCCAGAGGGGACGTGCAGCAGATAAAGAAAGACGAGGAAAAATCTGGCTGGCGCTGCTTGTAGGTGTCTTTGGCCTCATGAGTCAAACCTCAGAAAACGTTTTCAGTGGAGAGCTTAATAAGCAGGCGCTCATCTCGGTGGTTCAGAGCACAAACGGCAGATCTGACCTCGAACACGCGACAAACTAATTGAACTGGATTCATGCAAGCTGCACGGGTACGTGTGCAAACAGCTGATGATCTGTACGACGAACAAATACAGGGAAAAGACTCTAATATGTGCTGAAGAAATCCGACTCACGTGCGCTTAAACATGCAGCAGAGCGAGCGATGCCCCTAAATGAGTGTCAGAGTCCCGGGCTTTAGTCAGCAGCTGAGTCATCGCCGGCACGATCTTGGCTGAGTTTAGAACAAATGACAAGTGTTCGCTGTTATTTTCAGACTCTCAGCATTAGTCAGGGCACGAATATAGAAGAAGAAAAAACAAAAGACAAAGAGTTTAGACAGATTTCATTAAAGTTACAGAACAAAACGAAGGAGTTGTTGTTGTGTGAGCTGCAGAGAGACACGGAGAAGCTTTTTCCCGACAGGACAACATACGGTTTGTTTAGATGGAGACAGAAACCATTTCTTTACATGAATAAAAATACCTGAAACATGCTACAATAAAATGAACAGATCTGAGCCACAAGAGTCTTTAGACGTTGGGTTTTTTGTCCAACTCGATCTTCACAGTGAACAGTGAACAGGACCAGGAACCGTCACAGTGAACATGACCAGGAACCATCACAGTGAACATGACCAGGAACCGTCACAGTGAACATGACCAGGAACCATCACAGTGAACAGGACCAGGAACCGTCACAGTGAACAGGACCAGGAACCGTCACAGTGAACAGGACCAGGAACCGTCACAGTGAACAGGAACCGTCACAGTGAACAGGAACCGTCACAGTGAACAGGAACCGTCACAGTGAACAGGACCAGGAACCGTCACAGTGAACAGGAACCGTCACAGTGAACAGGAACCGTCACAGTGAACAGGAACCGTCACAGTGACCAGGAACCATCACAGTGAACAGGACCAGGAACCGTCACAGTAAACAGGAACCGTCACAGTGAACAGGACCAGCAACCGTCACAGTGACCAGGAACCATCACAGTGAACAGGAACGCCACTGTTATCTTTTCCTACGAGCACCAACTCTCTGTCTGTTCAGAAGCTGCTGATTCTGAAAGGTTCTGTTCCTGAGAGTCTTAACGGGACAATGCTCCTTTCCAAAGCTAAAAACAAACATTTTGAGGTTAGTGACGGATTTAGGTTCATTTCAGCACAGCGGTGTCTAGAGACCAGTTCAGGCTGAAGCCCCTCCTCTCACCCAGGGACAGCTGGGACTGGCTCCAGCAGCCACCAGGCAGTAAAGCAGCCAGAAAAAAGAGCAGATAGATTTATTTCCTGCAGCCCTACCCCACCCCAAACCTCACATTAACTCAAACCAGTGCTTCGTTAGAGAGCATCACCTACAACGTAGGATGGACAGACCGTATAGTTTCTCCCATCACCTGCAGGTGGGGATGTGTCATTGAGAAAGGAAACAGCAGAATCCCTCCCTGTCTCACACCCACACTTCTGTCTCTCATCCAGAGTGAACACAGGCTGTTCTTTCTCGCCGTGCAAAGGTCGTGCTGACGTTAAGACGCGAGGCTGCAGAGAACCAGGCCTGCTCCTAACGGCGCGTATCATAAATTCATCCTGACTGTCGTTCAAACTCGAGACGCAATCATCATAATGTGGGAAAATCATCGCTACCTACTGAACCCCGCCTGCTAATTTCAGAGTTTCCAGCTCTGTCGTCATGTTGCTCTCACGCGCGAGTGTCGCCTCGTGATAATTGGACTCATTATGTGCTGATTAGTTCAGCCTAATCTAAACCAAATGTTGTTCTTGCCCCATCTCACCAAACCCATCTTTGCACAATCATCTGCTCAGTTCACTGCTACAAAAACAAGGATTTACAGTGAGCGCAGCCACATGGCGAAGCCGAACCCGTCAGGAAACACACACAGTACAGTAATGTTTGATGAAGAAAAGGCTGCCATGGTAACGGCAGCCGTAACCGAGCATAGATGAATAAATTGGCGCTTCAGTGACAGGATGCAACCAGAGGAAGCGACTTCAGAAGTGAGCTGAAGAACCTAAAAAAATCTAATTACCCCTTTAAAAAATAGGATGTTTTCAACACGTATTTAGTGACAGCGAGGAATCAGAAAAGCAGGTTTTGCTGTCGGGCTGACTCACAAAGACTCCATCAGGCTTCATGGGACCTGGTGTATTTGCACGGTCCACGTACAAAGTGGTTATTTAACGCGCAGATCGGATTCCTAACCCACTGCCTCCAAAACCAGACCATTCTGTTGGCTTTGACACGTCTTTGCAGGTTCCAGCTGTGATTCTGTCCTTCGAGTTCATCATGTTTCAAGTATTTACACACGTTTCACACCGCGTCCTGACTCCTGATTCTGCATGTTCAGCGTCTCGACTGCTGCCTACGATCAAGTCACTTTTACAAAAATCCTTCTTTAAACAGACGCAGTGTTCTGCTCCAGCAGCGCGTTGTAAATAATATTCTCTGCAGAGCTGCAGTCGCAGGAGCAGCCGCGTGTTGACGGCGGGCTTTTACCTGGCGGTGCAGTTTATGTTGTGGATTAGCGTGAAGCTCTATGTGGTTTCTGGGGTTCGTCTCTTGCTGAAACAGTGGTTGTCAGAGCTGCTGCTGAGGCTCCAGCTGATTTTCATTCATTCCAGTTCCTCCTCCTGACAGGTGAATAGACTCGTTTTCACTCCACCTCCTGTGTCAGGCTGTTGAAGTTAGCCCCTCGCACGCAGCAGCTGTGAGTGCGCAGCCTTCTCCTGCAGGACGGCCTCTTTAACCTTTGACCCAGTGCTCAAAAATTATTTCAGAAATTATCCATTTGCAATTTTAAACCAATAACTTATTCTAGATCATTACCTCAGTGCGTCTTTGAAACATTGGACCTCTGAGCGATTCTGGGGGAATCAGAACACTGTGCGGCCCATTTCTTAAACCCGAGTAAATCACACAGGCGTAATGGGATCTAAAATCCACTTTGCATTAATAATATGTGTGGCCAGTGGAGGAGGTCTCGAGGAGGAGCGGGTGGGTCAGCAAGGTGCTTCTGCCCTCAATTACCCCCGTTCCATATCTGCTTCTTTGTTGGAACGTGCAGGTAAACGAGCCCGGGGAGTCTGCTGAGCTGTGCACCGACGACACCGCGCAGAAACGCTGCCGGTTACCACGGCAACCGGACAATTACAAAGAGGTCAGACACGTGACCTGGGCCACAGTCTGCAAGTTTTCATTGCTGCATCCGTGTTTTATGGTCCTGTGATCTACTCAGGCTGACAAGATGGGTGGGTGGATGGATGGATGAGTGGGTGGGTGGATGATTGGGTGGATGGAAGATGGGTGGATGGTTAGATGAGAAGATGAGTGGATGGGTGGATGGGTGGATGATTGGGTGGATGGAAGATGGGTGGATGGTTAGATGAGAAGATGAGTGGATGGATGGATGGGTGGATGAGTGGATGGGTGGATGTGTGGATGGGTGGATGTTTCCACTGACAGTGTTACATACATTTAGTCCAAATCACAGCTGTCGATTCTCAGAACAGTGTAAAAGTGAAACCAGTTTGTACGACGACATCAGACGCCGCTCCAGCAGGTTGTCTTGGTGAGTGAGGGAGGGGCTCCTCCTGTGTAAACGGGGTCCTGTTGGGTGAAGGTTCTGGACTAGGTGACAGCTAACAGGTCCCCACTGCAGGTTCTGCCTCGATGAGTAAATACCAGAGATTCTGCTGAGAAAACATCAGGCGTGTCGGATCATCAGCGCTTTCAGGATACAGAACGAGACGAGACCGGAGAAATCGGTCACAGTGAAAGTGGACTTGTCTTACACAGTGTGTACACAACACTGGATTCTATGTCGTCAGCAGGAACCGTCACATGACTCCTCGGGGGGGGAGTGACCCCCCTCTTTTCTCACAATATGAATGTTCGAGAGCAGAAATTCAACACATGTCCAATATGTCCAGCTCCGAGGTTGGAGACACGCTGTTTGTGAGGACGTGTGGCGTTCGAGGTCCGTCTGAGGTCAGGGGACGAAAACGTCACGTGGAACAGCAAAACAAATCAGCTCCTGATCTCTCCCTGGTCTGCAGACACAATACCTGAGAGGAAAACACAAGAGCTGAGACCTGATTTTGTTTTCGGGTGCTATTTTTCATCTCCACCATCATGCAAATAAAGTAAATCGGCTTCCCTCAGCAAAGAGGAGGGGGACAAAGGTTACGTTCTCGCCGAGCAGTTTGCACGTCGTGCTGAAACACTTGCAGGAGCTTGAACTTGCGCCGAGTGAAAAGACGCGTTGGGCTCGTCAGCGAAACACGCTGGATGCTGCCGTGCGCAGAAACACACACGGAGCGTTCATCTCTGCACGTGTCTGCATCCTCCGAAGCCAAGATGCGTCTGACTGCGTTAAACAAGCTTAAATCAATTTCACCAAACGGAGGAACCAAAGAAAAAAAGGGAGGAAGTGATTTTCCTCGCCTGGAAATGTGTATTGTTTGTCAAAGTGAAAACCTGGAATCCAAAGTCTCGTCTCCCAGGAGCTGCGCGAGGCTTTCTCTTCCAGCTATTTGCAGTTTCTAAACACATTTGAATGGGCGCGTGTGCATCTGCCTAAAATGTGTCTGTCAGAGCCAGATTCTTGGAGAAGGAGCAACAGAGAGATGGAAGCAGGGGACCGTTGAGGGGAAGAAGATGGAAAAAAGACGCAATTATATTCTCTGCTTCATTTTAATGAAGTGCAAAAGTAATTCCCTTATGAAAGCTGCGGTAATTGCCCAAACAGTCCTATTATGTGACAATCATACTTAGAACAAAATGCAGTATGAAATTGCGAGGTTTCAAATCAGGGGACATTTTCTTTTTTTGCAAGAAGCCTGACAAGTTCAGATAATTAAAAGTTATTTTGTTTTTATTTTTGCATGTCTCTCTCTCGCTGGTCTCCGAGAGAACGGACCGCACTCACGGCTCTAATCTGCTCGCCGGGATGATCAGCTATTATTTGTGACGTAGGGAGCAGAAGCTGAGACCAGCCCGTGGTGGAGACTCTCATGGACGTGTTTGATTTGAATGCTTTGAATCCAGCCGTCACAGTATTTGAAAGAAAGTGACAAATCCCCCAAATTCCCAACGAGTCGTGTTGCAGGGACACTTGAAGGAATAATCCACCCTTGAATAGTCATAAACTGTCTGAAGTTATTTCATGCCGGAGTTTTGTGCCGCGCGACGCCTCCGTGTGCGCCCCACCCTCTCCAACCTCCAGCCTCCGTCTCCTACAGTAGTTTGATTCCCTCTGTGAGTTCCTCCGTGTCTCGGACTGACTCCCAGCTGTGCTCAGAGAAGACGGCCCCGCCGGCTGAGTCCCATTCCGGTCCCATCATGGCCACCATCTCTGGGCGGCGCTCCCTTCTGCCCCACTCAGGCCACCGTTGGAGGAGAAAGCTGAGCGGAGGCTCTCTCTCACATGATTTCAGATCACTGCTCTGGTGTCGCTCCGTCTCCTCCCGTCAGAACATTCCAGCCTTTTTCCTGCCTCCGTGTATCAGCTGATCACCAGGGGTGTCTCCAGCAGCTCCTAGTCTCACCTACTCTACTGGGAATGATCGTGTGAGGTGTTTCCTCCTGCTCCGTGGACCCGATGAAGGACGGTACTGAACACGGTTCTACCCTGGTTTTGTCAGCTGTCAAAAACAACCGAGGAACAAGAGGAGCTTGTAGAAACCATCTCAACACAGGCACATCTGCAGATCCATCCCAGTTATTCCCAGAATGGACTGCACCACCGTCTCATTCCCAGCCTGCTTGTGATGCAGCGCCGAGCGTCGGCCTGAAAGTCTCCCTGAGTCAGCAAAGACCTGAGTTCTGTGCGCAAAAGGAACTTTACCTAAGTTTGATCTTCTCCGCGTCCCACATGCTGCAGTCGCTAAGTGGAAACGCTAGTTAACATTCATGTGCTCGTTCGCAGCGCTCCGGTTTCTTCTGGGTTGAGTGGCGGTCTCGCTGGATGCTGTAAACGGAGGGGAGGAGCAGAGCTGAGCGAGGGAGGGAGGAACGACAGAGGTGTCAGAGCACAAAGCACATTTAAAGGAGCTAAAGAGATTCAAGTCAAAGATAAAATGTGTGTATGAAGAAAAGGGAACATGCGGAGAAGAGGGGAAGGATTCAGAAAGTGAGGGAGCGAGAGAGGAAATGGCAGACGAGAGGAGAGAGGAGAGAGAGAGGTGTTTCAAGGAGACAAGGACGAGAGGAGAGGCTGCTACAAAGTGAAGAGGACGATAAGGAGACAACATGAGCCGCAGGAAGGGAGGGAAGGGAAGTTAAAGGGGGGAGGCTGAGAGGAGACGGGGGACAGAGGAGGAGAGGAGGCGTGACGAGAGGAGAGGAGCAGCAGGTGGGTCATCAGGGTTCGTGGAGAAGAAGGAACCTTCTGCCGTTGTTGGCTTTAGCCTTTAGCACAGCCTCTGGTGCTGGTTCTACACCACAAGCTGTCAGCACTTTCTTCTTAGCCTGAGAGATGTGTGGAGTGTGTGGAACCGGATCAGGATTCTGATCCTGAACCAGGCCTCAGAGCGGCCTCGTGTGTAACCATACAGATGTGTATTTAGTCAGAACATGCTTGTTGTTGGACAGCTGCAGGAGATGACATCATCCCTGTGTCTGGACCTCGGACCCCTCCACATGTGGCCGGACCACTGAGCCTGGGTCCAGAGACTCTTAGGATCATATATCTGCCGCGCCCAGGTCCAGCAGAGGAGGCTTCAGCTTCATGTTTGTGTCCCACTCTGCGTTATTCTGAGCCCGTGAACAGAACCAGAGCCGCTCTTCAAATACATCTCCCCCCGTCCTGTCGTCCTGCCACCATCACGGTCGCTCGCTCCCTCCCTGACTGGACATCAGTTATTCTGCAGGGACCAGGTGGCCTACTTACCTCTGACTGACGCGCGTGTCCAGCTCTCTTTGTGAGGACGCGCAGACGTCTTAACCCTCTAACAGCACTTTGAAGCACGGGCGGAAATGTCCTCTCTGTGCGGCGCCAAACTCTGACGTGTCCCCACAAAGTGAGAGTTCAGAAAGAGGTGAACGCGCACAGAAAATACGTCATCAGCTCCACACGCGGCGCTGGTGAGACAGAGACATGCCGGCTGGCTGCAGTGTGTGTGTCTGTGTGTGTCTCTGTGTGTGTGTGTGTGTGTGTGTCTGCGTGTGTTTGTGTGTGTGTGTGTGTGTGTGTGTGTGTGTGTGTGCGTGTGTGTGTGTGTGCGCGCGGTCTCGCTCCAACCGAGCAGCTCCTCAAAGGGACATGGTTCTGTTGACAGGTGTTAATGGATCAGATTCAAACGTTCTCTCTCTTCTATCGATGCCCCCCCCCCCTTCAGGTCGACATGGACGCAGCAGCAGAGATAAAGTCCCGGGACAAACACAGCGTGTTCTGAGAGGCTGGGTACCTCTGAGGTCGGGCTTTGGGCTGGACCGTGCGTCCTCTGGTGTCTTTGCTTCAGAAAACTTTGGACGTTGGCTCCATCAGTGTCACTGAGATGTTCGTACATCAGGCAGGTTTTCCTGGATCAGGTCCAAAGGCCCATGACCGGTCCTCCGTGTGTCTGGTAACTGAGGTTGTCCTGCTGGTTCCGGATCTCCTCCATTCACTCACAAACAAACAGCTTTGTGTTGTCTCCTCGGCTCGTTTCGTGTCCCACATGTCGTGAGAATCGTGCGGTCCTGTCGGGTCTCTGTGGTTCTAGAACATCCAATTAACCCATTTCTAACATCAGGCTCTAAACAGGTTCCAGAAGGATTCCAGGTTCTGGATGTGAATGTCCTGGTGGTGTTGGAAGCTGAGTGGATGAATGAATGTGTCCTGACTGAAGAAACGTGACATGACCTCCGCGCTCAGGGACCCGGGATCGATAGGATCCAGTTTGACCAGTTGAATGAGAATCACTGCTGCGACATCAGGCGATCAATACCTGCAGTTTAATGGACCCATAAGAGGAGCTGTGGGAGTTCTGTACAGCTACGACTTAAACATTCCTCCGTCAGACCTTAGACCTTCACAAAGGACAGAACTGCTGCTCCTGGCTGGATCTGCTCGGTCTGTCTGGTCCAATGAGAAGGAGAGGAAACGAAGGTAGAGCAACATCAAACACGACGTTAAGCTTCGACAGCTTCCCTCATTTCACGTCTTTCCCACCGGCACCAGGAAGCTGAGTTCGAGTCGTCAGATCACTGAGGAGACGCGCTGACGGGTTTCAGACATGAGACTCCTTCAAGTCGAGGTGAACTCGGGTGAAAATGTCTCCACAAACGTAAACACGTCTCTAATCGGAACCAGAGTCACGAGCAGAATTTAAATAGTCACATAAATCCAGTGGAACCGTAGGTTTGGGTTCAAAGAGACTCTGACATGTGCCCAGGAAGTCAGGGCAGCCACCAACCCCGCGGTTCTCAGGCGCCGGCCCGGCCCATCGCTACAGACACTCAGCGCCCCCTATTGGCCCCCATAAACTTTCTCTTCGGGGGTTAGTCCAGCCTGTTTGTCTCTAAGTCGTTCTCACACACAGAAACATTTGAATCTCACTGCTCCTCCCTAATCCTCCACCTCCTCTGCTGCTTCAGTGGATCTGCTTTTATCGGGAAGCTCAGGCCGAGGCCTGCCGTAAATTTGGATGCCGCGGTCTTTGGCTGGCAGGAACCCTGTCTCTGACATCCAGTTTAATGGTCCACCGGGCGCATCGCCGCACTGATCGATCGGAATCCTTTCTTCCCTGCTCCTCCTCCTCCTTCCCATAAGTCACTCTGGGCTTTATGCCTTAAAGGAAAACGGTGAAATAACCAACTGACCTCTGGAGCAGGTGCTGATATTTCTCAGACTATATTACTCTTCGTCTCCCTCCGTCCTCGTCTTCACCTTGATGCTTCAGCCCCGTGGCTCCCTGCCCCCCCACCTTCACGTTCAGCCACGAGCTCACATTTAAGCAGAGAAAATGAGGTAATCGCTGAACTCTCCCGGTTCACAGGCAGTGAGGATGGAAACTCCTTCGCGCGGATGCCAACTCCTGCGCTGCATCCCGCCTCCATCTGTCTCGCAGATTCTTTCCTATTCCTGCTGATCGCCGCCTTTCATTGTGCCCGTGTCCCTCTGTCTTTGTCCGTCTCCCCCTCCATTCCAGTACAGGGAACATTCCAGCCGAAGCAGAGGCAACAGAGGCCCTGTGTTGGAAATGCCACCTCAACAAGCGAGGGCATTGTTGAGGCTTCCAGTACCACTCCAGCCTGTTGAAGTACAGACGGCCGTAATCGCCGAGTGGACAAAACAGAATTGTGATTGATGCGTGATGAAGTTTCTGGGTAAATCCTGGACAAAAAAATGTGTGTCCACATTCAAAATGCTCGTTTCTACCCAGAGACCGGACCGTTCACCGTGGAGGAGCTGGCTGTGATTCGTTCTAAGGTTTAAAGCTGTTTTAACACATAAAGAATGTTAAGAATTGTTTTAACACACATATATATGTATATGTATATATTTAATTATGTACACGCAGGTCTGAGGTCCAGAATTCAGCAGAGCAGAGAAACAGGTGGAGCAGAGAAACAGGAGAAGCGGAGAAACGGGCGGAGCGGAGAAACAGGCGGAGCAGAGAAACAGGCGGAGCAGAGAAACAGGCGGAGCAGAGAAACAGGCGGAGCAGAGAAACAG
>JAUMHJ010000023.1:21749511-21780917 GCA_032361105.1 Microctenopoma lineatum
AAACCAGACTGTGATGGAGGAGCAGAGGATGGACTCAATGACAGCGGAGTAAAACTGGATCAGCAGCTCCTGAGGAAAGAGTTCAGAAAACAAGTCCAAGACCAGGGAGAGGACAGATCAAGACCAGGGGCCGTGGTGAGAACCGGCTCAGCAGACACAGGCAAACCAACATGGAGAGCAGCAGTGAGTTTGTTAGCAGGTCTGTGGATGGGCGGGGACGACCTGAGAACCAGTCACACAGCTCACAGTCCAAACAGGACCAGTCAGGGGCGGGAATCCTCGTGTGTCACAGCTGGAGGCTGATTTCTGATTCTCATTGCAGATTGTGGCATTTTAACTTCTCAGAGGCTGTTTGTGTTTTTCTTTCCACGTCCATGATGTGTTTGATCCTAGATTACATTTAATTTGGCAGTTTATCCATCACATATGAATATTAGGTTCATGTTTCTGCTGATGAACAACTTTAACACGCTGGAACACTGAGTGTGTTCTGTTCATATTTAAGCAGTGGAAACGATCAGGCTGCTGATTTTCCATGAGACCGACCCAGACATGTTCGTTTAAAGGGGGGCGAGCAGAAACAGGAAGTAGTGTGTGCATGCAGAGCTCTGGAGAATCTGGTAAAGTAACACGCTCGTTCTGTGCAGTTCTGAACATGGCTGAGGTCCATATCAGCCGACTGACAGCCTGCCCCACCTGGAACCTTGTCACCCACAAAGAACACACACACCAGCCACATTAAAAATAATGAGCCAGTCCAATAATAAGACCGCGGGCTGTATCGCAGCACAGTGGTCCTACGCTGTGTTCCCCGGTTCTGTTTCCATGGCCACAGCGAGCCAAACACCCAGACGTATGTGGGATTCAGCCGTCCTCTCTGCCCTTGCTGCTGCTGCTCCCGTCTCTTCACGCGCAGACTCCTGCTTCACCTTAATCAACGGATTACAGAGGTGGGGGTGCACGCGCTCGACCCGGTTCTGCTGCCTCTACGTACGATCCCACACGAAGCCAGAACAACAGAAGTGTGTCTGCGTGTGGTTCATGGAAACCCAGTCTCCGGGTGAGATTCTGAGCTGCACGTTTGAAGGTCCGACGCCTCACGGTCCAGTCCCACGAGCGTCCGATGCTCATTTGCATCACAACAACACTCAGAGCTGGAAGGAGAGAGCGGCGCACTGCGTGTAGTAGAAGAAGAAGCAGCTGCTTCATTGGTCACAGACATAGTTACACACAACAAGCTTCTGCTTCTGACCCCTCCCCCTGGGGGGGGCAGTGGGCAGCTACAGGCCACGCCCAGGGAGCTAGTGTGGACTCAAGGACACACCTGGCGTGGGGGAGGGGCTGGGTGCTGTGCCTAGGGATCAAACTTGTGACCTTCTGCATCCCAGCCTCATGCCTCAACCCACTGAGCGACCAGGAGCGGGTCCGATGGTACCAGCACTGGGCTGGTCCACATGTTGCCCTGAAACTTTGCCCAAATGCTGTGAAAATCATTCTCAACCCAAATGATTACAAGTACTTTATTAAAATTTTAATGTGCGTTTTAACCTTCAGGTTAATGAAATTACAGCCAGGCCCAGTGCCAGGCCCGGTGCCAGGCCCGGTGCCAGGCCTGGTGCCAGGCCCGGTGCCAGGCCCGGTGCCAGGCGCCGCCACGCCGGGCCGCTTTTCAAGGACTTTGTCAAAGTAACTTCTGACACGCAGAGCGTCCTCCATCACACGCCCGCTGAGACGCAACCCAACAAACAGGATGTGAGGTCACAGCGTGATGTGCATCGCCCTGCCAACCCTCAGTGGGCGGGGCTATGGACTGCAGAGCCACAAATAAATCATCTGCTCATGTGTGCACATGCAAACAAGGAGAATCTGTACTGTGTGTGTGAACACGCAGTAACACACTGAACATGTGTGTGTGTGAGCCACAGGGTCACAGGTTCAAACCCTGCAGCAGCGTCCAGAGTGTCCACAAACACCTTTATTGATCAGCATGTTTGTTTAGGGGAGAATAACCTGGACACACCTTCACCCGGAGCAGAGATGAGTTCCTGACATCCGCTGTTCCACAGGTTGATCAGAGACAAGATGAACAATCAGGAGAAGAAGAAAAACGAGTAACGTCCTGAAAGGGGAGCGTGTGTGTGAGCTGTGGAGCAGTGATGATGATCCTCTGATTAATAGAACTGAGGAAGATTAGACTGAGACTTATTGAAACTTGACCCGGGTGGAGCTGTGGTGGAGGTGAACTGCTGTAAGTGGAGAAAGAAAAATCAAACAGCACAAACAGCCACCGGTATAGATTCCACGTCAGCGCCCGCCGCGCTGTGTGTTTGACAGACTGGAGTGTAATTCCTCGACATCCCACCTCAGCTGTAATCTGCACGGCAGATAACACCTGACAAGGCTTCACACCAACACCCTTTGGCCTGCATTATTCAGAGAGAATCACAGAGTAGGAGACGTGCAGGGTGATGGAGGGAAGAGAAACCTCTCTCTCACTGAACTCCTTCGTCTTTCTTCCCATTAGGCTGCAGAGCTGGGGGGGGGGGGGGCTCTGATGGCCGACAGATTAGTGAAGCCAGGCTGCGACTGCAGCGACGGTGATTAGAAGCCTCAGGTTCTGATTCTGCTCCTGCTCTGGATTCTGCGTCTCGTGTGTTTGTACGAGAAGCTGCAGGAACAAGCGAAGCCGAGAGTTTCCTCCCTCGTTGCCTGCTGAACACCTCTGACGGACACGAGGTGATCTGACCCATTTGCTTCATAAAGCATCGCTGCATGAATCAAAGTGTCGACCTCCATCAGTGGGTCTCTGTGGATGCATACGAACAAAACGTTGGGCGCCATAAACACGGAGCGCTAAGCGTCACCTGCAGCGCTGTCTGTCTCTGAGGATGCTGAGCAGCTGAACCAGCTCGGCACGGAGGAGATGAGCGCCGTTGTCTTGGAGAGCGTTCAGATTAGTGCTCATTCACTGACACCGCCTCCGGGGGGTCCGGGCTGAGACCTACAACCGAGCCAAGCTTCTAAACAGTCTGTTAATCCTGATTGCAGCCTCAGACTCGATGCTGCCCCCCCCCGGTGCATCTCCACAAAAACCAAGGCCTCACACCACCAACCAGTGAAACTGAAGGTTAACAGTGTCCTCTGGTATCTACCGGCCAGTTCCCAGGTCACCTCAGCGCCCTGGTAGCTCAATGGGTTAAGCGTCAGACTGGGATGTAGAAGGTAACAGGTTCAAACCCCGTCTGACTCCTAGTCCATCTCCTACCAGGTGTGTCTCTGAGCCAGACACCCAGCGCTAGCTCCCTGTAAGTCGCTCTGGATAAAAGCGTCTGCCAAGCAGAGTAAAGTAAAGTAAAGTAAAGTAAAGTAAAGCGTGAACCAGGCGAGACAGGATCTGACCGACGTGCATCTGCTGCCTCTGCAGGCGCTGCACCAGGCTTCCAGTCCTCCGGCCCCGCTCCGTCCTGTCCTGGCTCGTTGCCTCAAAGAGAGCGGGACGAGTCGATGTGGCTCGTCAGTACTGAAGCTCGTTCCAGCTCCACGTGCTGATGCAGAACCTGTCTGCTACTAACGTAGAATCCACCATTCGTTTGGACCCTTGTTCCCAGAATGAGCAGAAAACTTCGCGCTGATATCAGCCTGACATGAAGTTAAATCCCAAAGCCCCTTATACAGCACGGATGCTGCTGCTGCACTGATTCTCCTTCACATCCAGGTGATACATGCTGCTTTCACATGAGTGTGTGTGTGTGTGTGTGTGTTTCTTCACGCAGCCTCTGCTGTTCTACTGTCACGATGACTGTGTGTGAGATGCGGTGAGGAGCGGTGTTCATGCAGGTCTCAGAGATTAGAATAATACGAAGCAGCTAATTCACCATATACTTTCACGGCTCCTGTTTAAAATGTGTGTGATGCACTGAGCTCATTACTTCCTCGGGCTGTCGAGGACATCGCAGGAGTGTTTCTACCTGTGTGTGTGTGGTGGCTGTGTTCCTCCCTCTGCTCCACCTGCTGCAGGTGTGTCCTCTGAAGCTTTCATTCTAGACGCTTTGCTCGTTGTGGAACCTCTCTCCCATTTCCACAGCTCTCCGTGTCCATTTAAGGCTGGTTTTGGAGCCGGTCTTTATCTCTCAGCAGACGTTGTGTTAGACTTATTCTGACCAAGTTCATGTTTTAATGTTGGTTCTGCTCAGTGACATTAATGGAAATGTTTTAAGTCTTTAATCCAGTTTCTGGCACCAGAACACTCGGCGGCTACAACCTGCTAATCACCGACGGATTCTGGTTTGGCTCAGTGTTCTGGCTTCCAGATGAGTCCACCGTAGACTCACCGGCCCAGCAGTCTGTGCGTGTCCAGACGCCCCTGCTGTGTTGCTTCCACTGACTCAGCGTTCGAGGACACGTCTGCAGGTTGTGATGCATCAGGACAACGAGAAGAGAGGTGCTGCGGTCGGGATGGAGGGAAAGAGCAGACAGGGAGGGAGAGGGTACAGCGCCAACCATGACAGATGTTTCTCACAGCTCCTCCGGCTCCAACCGACCCTCTGGCAACACCTCGCGCTGCGTGTCTCCGTATCCATGTCCGCTCCCATTTCACCGGCCTTCTGAGAGCCAGTTGACTTTTATGAGGAGCAGCAGAGAGGGCGGTTTGGCAAAGTGGGGTCTTGTGTGTGTGAGTGTGTGCGTGTGTGTGTTGTTCCCTTCAAGCATCCGAGCGTGGGTGAAGCTCAGGTGTAGGGTTAAAGTAATATCCATTACATTTGCATGTAAATGAATCAGTAGCAGGGTAGTTTTAATCACAGCGGCTGTAGTTTCCTCATTTCTGCTGAACTTGAAGCCGCACAGGCATCGTGCTGTTTTAACGTATCAGGACCTGGTGTGTTCTGCCGGGAACGTGACGCACAGACTCACTATGAACAGGGGGTTTATGTGACCTGTGACTGAACCTAGAAGAATTCTGCGTCCTCTCCAACCGACTGATTGGTTCACAGTGAGACGTGGCTCCTCTTCATCCACAGTCGAGTCACAGTGAGGAATCGTTTTCCCATCAGATCCCTGAGCTGCAGCTCCAACGTGAACGTTACAGTATGACGTGGTTTTCCTATTGTTGCTCTTTGAACTGGATGATTACTGCAGAAATGTGTGTGTGTGTTTGATGAGCAGCTAACAGGTAAACTTCACGCTATCGAGTCCCTTCGTCGGCCTAATGAACACTACAGAGCGAAGAACACTCGCTTTGAACAACCGCTTTAGTTTTAATTGATGTAACGGCGATGTTGTGCATGAAATGAGTTGTGCACAATCGCAGAGCATTGTACATCCTAAAGCCCTGCTATCCATTCAGCTGGCGTCTGTTGCTGTCAGACTTGTAATTCATTCAGTCTTAATCTTGT
Organism: Microctenopoma lineatum; assembly: GCA_032361105.1. Taxonomy (NCBI): domain Eukaryota; kingdom Metazoa; phylum Chordata; class Actinopteri; order Anabantiformes; family Anabantidae; genus Microctenopoma; species Microctenopoma lineatum. The sequence goes on from JAUMHJ010000023.1 coordinate 21,754,905, forward strand.
ATTATTATGCTAATAACACCCAATCAAAAACACTTCAACAGTAAATTGAAAATGCAGAATATTTCAACAGCAAACAATTCAGCAGTGACAGCGAATTTGGCAGCGCTGAGCTCGGGGAAGCATTTGGCGTGGCTGATTCATGTTTTGAATACCACTGGGCCCGAAAGCTTTAAGCACTTCTCAGAGGCTGACAACATTCAGAAATGTTGATCCAAGGAGCGGGTCGCCGGCTTCAGCGAGGAGGCGGAGAAGCTGCTGGGATGAGTGGAGGTGATGTTCACACAGAGAGAAAGTGTATATATTTATTTATCCATTTCTACAGGTGTAGCAGCGTCGGTGTCGTTCCGTACGGTATCTCTGCAGCGCCACCGGTTCGACCCGCACAGACCTTGACCCCCTGGATTCAGGCAGCAGAGCCTTTAAGTCCTGCAATTTGTGCAGTGGAGCCGACGTGGATCTGACTTGTTCTGGCAGGTCTGACGCTCGTCTCTCTACACCTGTTCGCTTCTCCTCTATCCAACACAGCGGCTACAAGAAGCAGCTGCTTCCTTAGCGTAGCATCTGTTGTGGGTCAACATGATCCCTGCTATCTGTGAGTGTGATGAGTCCACTACCTGCTGAGACATCCTCTGCTTCCAGCTGGCTTTAGGCTCCACACGGAAAATTGAGAGCTGGAGGGGAATGGACCCGCTGAAGACCAGTTATCCTCCGTCCACTGTCTCTCGTTGGAAATATTAGCCCCTGCTCCAGCTCTGCAGACACAGCCAGAGCCTGGAAGGTCACAGATATTATTAGCAGCTCGCTGACATTTGGTTGCCATGACGAGATACAGCAACTGGAACAGCTGAATCAAGCCGAGAACATGTCAAAGCCAGAGACCTGACGACGTCCCTGAGGCCCGTCACAGATAAACAACGAGCTGCACGTGCACCCGTACGTTTGTTGCTGTTTAACTGCATTAACCCGCCTCCCGCCCCCTGCTGCCCAGATGCCCCCGAACCGTCCCTCCCTACTAGTCCAGACCGCCCAACCGAGACCAAGACATGGCAGAGACATGAGGGTACCAAGACCAAGACCAAGACCAGGACCAGGACCAGGACCAAGACCAAGACCAAGACCACAGAGGCCACCTTGGTCCTGGTCTTGGTCCTGGTCTTGGTCTTGGTCCTGGTCTTGGTCCTGGTCTTGGTCCTGGTCTTGGTCTCGGTCTTGGTCTTGGTCTTGGTCCTGGTCCTGGTCTTGGTCTTGGTCTTGGTACCCTCATGTCTCTGCCATGTCTTGGTCTCGGTCTGGACTGCAGTCCTACCTGCTGGATCAGGGTCAGACACAGTTTCTCCACATGATCAAATATAAAACACGATTCAGGGCCCAGACTGCTGTTTGTCCCGTTCTTCCTGTCCCCTCTGCCTGTGTCTGGGTCCACCCACCAGCTGGGACACTTCCAAGTGTGACTCTGGTCATCACACTCCCAGGAAAGAGACGTGGTTATCTGGAATATGATTGGCTGCTGGCGTCCTCCTGATTGTTGGGACACAGAAAAAACTCGTCGTAAAATCTTCTTTCACATCTGTTTTCATCCGTCTCACATTTTGACCATCATAAAAGACAAATTAGTCTCAGTCCACATCCATGTCTCCCCCCCCCCCACCTCTTTCTTTTTCACAGCTCATCAAACCCAATCACTCTGGAGGCTCCAGTTTTGTTAAAGAATTACAGAGTCGCGGGGCTGTGAAAACCTCCCCCCAGATGTTCAGTTCACATGACTAGAGAAAGACAGTGGTGCTGGTGGGGGTGACTGAGCGGGCGGCGCAGACCGGTACCAACTAATTAAAGAAACTCCCAGAATCCACTGTTTGTGGTGGTGTGTTTTTTTTTCCTGGCTGGCGGAGGCAAAGCCATGTGACCCATAAAGAGAATGAAGCAGGTGACCCGTGAAGGACCACAGGAAATAGAGTCTGAGGGAGATCACACAAACAGAAGTGGAGAGAGAGAGAGGAGAGGGGGGAATGACGGCGGGTCGCGCCTCTGGGGGGTCAGAGAACGCACTGAAACAAGAAATGACACCAACACAGAGCAGGAAGAGAAACACAGTCGTCTTTAGGCCTCGACAGAACCGAACCGGGACAACTCCACACAGAATGCCTGGTTCATCACGTAGTTTACATCTATCCCCAAACCTGAACCGGTTCTGTTAGGGATGGATGTAAAGTAGAACTTAGGTTTTAGTTTCCAGGACCCGATGATGGGACTCACGGCCGGCGTTCAGAGTCCGGGAGCCATTAAACGTTGGTGGGTGAGGCTGTGTGATTGTCTGTTCTGATCCGGTGTTACTGCCCCCCCGGCCTGACACTTAGCCTCCAGCCACGCGCCAGCATTCGTAATGAGACACACTGAGGCGACCGTTTGCTCATCACAGATAAGTGCCTGGGAACGCGCCGGGTCGCTTTTATTTTACTGCCCTTATGCTTTGTCCGTCTGACAAACACAGAACATGCAGAAACATGCACGGGCACTTACTCACGCCTACACTTTCATTACACTGCTGAGAGCTTTTTACAGACCCAATTTAATTTCCTTAACTTTAACTTTAGAACCTAACTGGTAAATTTCAGGCTCGTAAAATAAAAAATGATGTCCGTGCTATAAGACCCAGCAGAGGAGGGGTGTTTTTATTTTGGTCCTCTATTATCGTTGGAACATTTGGACCCTAAAATAAAAGGAAATATTGCCTTTTCTCCCGCTTATCTCCATCTTTTGTTCCCTCTCTCGCTCTGGCCTCGCGCCCTCTCCACACATAAACAGGCAGAAGCAGCATAAATTCACAGAGCCCTCTGCAAATAAAGAAATGTCCTGCTGCTCGCTCGCTTCTTGCACTTGTAAAATATTAACCACATTTTAGATCATCCAACAATAGAGCTCCCTCAGCAAACAGGAAACACACATTTTTAAAAAACCCGCATGATGCATTCCTGTCCTAAAGGAACAGTCTGAGCAGTAGCTGCCAAATGTTAGCGACTGAGTGGAACAACCAGCAGGACACCTGCTGTGAGGGGCGGGACGTGCTGCTGCTGTCTGAAGCAGACGTACATTTTCTGCCTAATGTTTCTGAGAACCAAACACGCCCCATGATGGCGAGTGATGCCACGGTAAAGACGTTGTAAGGCGCAAACGAACATTTTCTCCTGGAGCAGAGTGAAAAACATCTGGTGAAAGATTTCCATGACACAGACGAAATCAGAGACTGGTAAAAACCAGCCCCTGAGTGAGCAGCTGATCACGACCACAGGATAGATTTAATAGCTGAGTGACCCGGCTGGGAACAAAGGAGGAAGTCAGGTGATGTTTGCCCCAGCGAGAGAGTTTCTAACGTTTACTTAACGATAACTCAAAAGGTGATTTCCTGAACGCAGCCCAGCTCATGCTTTGGCTCCGTCGTGCTGCAGATATGCACGTCCTTCTGTTCATCCTGCATATTAATAAACCCTCTACACATGCAGTGTAAAACACGACGCAAACCTCTGACAGTCGGCAGCACAAACAAGAAGAGCTCCTCTGTTTTAGTGTTTGGCTGCGCTACGAGAAAAAGGAAGAACTAGAAAATGTGCACGTGCGCACGTTACATTAACCATTAACCGACGCAGGAAGCACAAACATCGCTGTAATAGTTATCTTTGTGCCTAAACGTGACCAAACTGTGGTTGTTCCCTGCAGCGTGTGTGTCAGCATCATCAGTGTTTTCAACATGACCTCTGAAAATAGACCCTTTTATTATACAGCTCCTTGTTGATCGACAGCTGATGATGTCACCTCTGTTCAGCCCCCCTCAGTTCCTCTTCTTTAAACGGTGGTTTTTCCAACTCTGTCTACTTGGGTCCAACAGAGCTGAAGCAGAAAATCCTCCGTCCCTCCATGATCCATAACTGTTTCTTCTTAGGTGTCGTAGCAGTGCTGGAGTCAGACGGCGAGAGGCCAACAACCTTCCTGCCCTGGGGGGAGCCACCAATAAACCCAACGTCTGTGTGTTCGAGCGGTGGGAGCAACACATTTCATCTCACTGCATGGAAATGTATACACAATAAAACATGATTGTGTTGACTACGTGAGAGAACGGTTGATGTGAAGCTGTGCAACATTCATACGACTGAATTCTTCCTCCACACTGCAACCAAACTTTGCCACCCACCACACCTAATCATTACACTCCATAACCAGCGTCTCACTCTGTCGCACGCCCACACACAACCCCGACAAATACATCTGCTTCCAAAGCTGTTTGTCAAACCGATTCCTGCACATTTGTCATTCATGCCTCTTTGCTGATTTATCGCTGTAGCTTGTGCTTCACGTCAGCTGTTCTTAACCACAGCTGAACCAAGGTTGTTACACTGGAACAGTTCTTCATGTGTGAGCTCTCACGGCGCTTTATTCTGCAGGGTTATACATCTTATTCATGCACACATTAACACCTGGGAGCCTCCTTTGATCACACACACACACACACACATTCTCTGCTCACGTACATTAAATGTCCAGCTTTAATTTGTGCACAGAGACAATGGCTGCTGCTGTTTGTTGTGTCTGTGACTCAGGGGTCAGGTGTGTGCATGTAGTGAGTGTCTGCCTGTGGATTTATGCAGCCCCACTGAACAAACATGGGTTCTGGATGCATCTGTGTGTGAAGGTAGGGGTGTGTGGACTGTACGCGTCTCCCTGTGCATAGCAGTGGAACAGAAGAGCTGCCATCTGCTAAAGCTCCCCACCTGCTCGCACTTTTGGTGGTCTGCCGTTGTTTGTGTTTGTCTGGGCGTGTGTGTACGTGTGAGGTAGAATCTTGGTGGTCTCCTAAATCCCTGGATCTGTCTTGGTCTGATTAAGCAGAGACATGTGTGTGTGTGTGCTGACATGCTTCTGTGTAACAAGTACGCGCTGGCTTGTCCTGAGACTTGGAGGCACACACTTCCCATCATGCACTGCAGTGTAACGGACTGTTCAGCAGGAGGGAGGTTAATGTTTCAGCGTTACTTCTACCTGCAGTCTTTGTTGGTTTTGATGATTGATTCTTTAAAAATGTCCAGAACAAAGTTATACACTGTTTTACCTCCTGCTGATTTTCCACTGAGCCTGTTGCAGAGTTTTTCTAAACGACAAACTACTTTGTCAAAGTGCAGTGGCAACGTGTGTGAGGACGAGAGCGCAGCGGCACGCATCAGCGATCTCAGAGAAGACGGTGCACTGACAGGTGCAGTGGCGATGACAAACGCTTTACCAGTTGGAGGTGGATTCACTGCTGGATCAGGACAGGGTCAGTGCTGAGAACTTAGATGATGGATTGGGCTTCGCCGTACGCTGAGCTCGGATCATTTATACAGTTTCTGCATCTTTCTGTGGCCACGGCAGCCCGACCTGTTTCCCACTGAGCGGCTGGGGGTTAAAGGCCTTGTCCAAGGACACTGCAGCAGTGACAAGTGTTCATTTCCCCCCGTCAGATTTATTATCTCAGCCAGCAGATTTCAAGATTAAAAACCTTTATTACTCCAACAGGGTCCCTGTATCTGGACATATTGGATGCATAAATACACCAGATACAAAAGACATACGAGTGGTAAAGTCCTCATGCTCCGTACAGTATCCGCCTTATTTAAGTGAAATGTCTGAGCTTGTTAAGTGCAGCAGCGAGCGGCGCACAAAGTCCAGGGTTGAACCACTGACAGGCTCAAATTATACAGTGTTGGTTTTATGGTGCGAGTGTGAAGGTGCACATTCTCTTAGAACCTTTCCGGCTCATAATGACGCGTTAACGTCGCTGAGTTTAACTGGCAGCGTCATCGAATCCCCAGCTCCCACCACACACTCTGCCTCCGTGTGTGCTTCAGTGCACTGAACCCGGCATTAAATGCGGAGCGAGAGGCACATCGACGACCGTGAATATTTCAAATGCCCAGTGAGAGCAGTCCAGCGTCAGCCAGGCCTGTAATGACTTGTTTGCTTCCTTCATTATCTGTCACTTTAGATTGTCAAGAGCGATTCCTCCGACACACAGTGCAGCGCGGATTAATGTGCAAGTCGAGCAAACAGCCCAATGAAAGGCCCCTCTGATGTCATTGTTTGAGTGATAAGATTCATTTAGGTCTGTCTGCTGCCGTGATACAGACAGAATTTACTTCATGCACTATGCTTCCTGTGGAATGACGAGCGCCGAGTCGGAAGCTAAAACCACAGCTGGGAATCGATCCCGCTATTCCTGCATCCCAGTCCTCTGCCTTAACCACTGGGCTACCGCGAAAAGGAGAAACAAAGGGAGAGAGATTAGAGAGGAGGGGGTGAGAACAAGAGAGAGATGGGTGAGAGAGAGAGGGAGGCACCCAGGAAGAGAGCTGCTGACCAAATGATTCATGACAAGTTAGCTCAGCGCGTAGATCTCTGGGGTCACCAGCAAGATAATGGGGAAGAGATGAGGAGCGGGAAGGTTCGGAGGGGTGGTGGGGCGCAGGGGGTGGCAGGAGAGGGGGGAGGAGTGTGACGCAATAAGGCAGAGGAGAACAAAAAGACAGAGGAGGAGGAGGAGAAAGGTGGAATGATGCAGCCAGAGGCAGAAACTGTGGAGTTCATTCATTAAATTTAGAACAGAGGTCTCCCCCACATACACTCACCCCCCCCCCCCCCCGCCCAACGCTTGCAATCCTGAACTTGGAAGTGTACAATGGTGGAGTTCACCCACTTTCAATTTACACCCTAATGATTCTTTTCAGCCTCAAACTATCAGCGGACGAAGATTTGCAGCTTTTCACTGCGATGATCTGAGACAAAGATGGACAGAGAGAGAAATGATGGTGTCTGAAGAAGCAGTGACAGACAGAGATGATACGCAGACAGGGGGGGGGGCACGCACTGAAACACAGAGGGAGAGAGGTGCCTTGACTCATCACACAGCCCATTGTGTCCGGGGAAGGAAATTGGACTTGTGTGAAAGCGAGAACACGAGTCCACAGACGGAGAAAATATCAGATTGTGCCGATGAACGCCAGCACCCCTCCCTCCCTCCCTCCCTCTGGGGGTGAACAATAACAGGTCGAGGAGAGGGTCAGCGCAAACATGTCATTAGGAGGAGATGAGATGAGGAGAAGATGAGGCTGGCACTTGGAACAGCTCGTTCACAGCGAGCCAGTCTGGCTGCGACGGCTGCTCCAGCGCTGCAGCTGCCTGGAACGCCGCTTCACACAGATCCCCTGACAAAGTGTGAAACGGAAAGACATGGACTCAGTGCCACAGAGAAATATAGTATTTAATAAGAGTGCCATGTAGCTGGCGACGTGGTTTAGGTTGAGGGCTGTACAGACATAGCCTGTAACATCACAACACAAATAAGAGGAAAGTATATTCCGATCATTGAGAATAATATCTTCACTTTTTTTTTTAAATGATTTATTCTGAAGATAAGATTCTCACTTCAATTTGTTTCTGGTGCAGATTTGACTTGTATTTCTACCGGAGGGTTTTTGTGCCAGAAACAGAAATGTTGGCAAATAAAATATTTTCTCTTCTTGTCATTTGACAGCTGCTGTTTCAGTTCCACGTCGATTTCTGGCACTTTCCTCTTTTATTAATCTGCACAATTCCTGCCATATTTTTCACATTTTAAAGGTTTCTTCAGAGTTTACGGCACAAATTGTTGTTTCCTCTCTGTGCAGCTTTTTAATTGTTAACTAAAGAGTCCGGGCTCAGGCTCTGGTGGATACCAGCAACAACAGTTTGTTGTATTATCGATTTTACAATGACCTATATTGTCATTTATTACTCATTTAAATGTACTGAATGTGTTCGTTAGCTGTAGTGAAACATTGTTTAGTTGCTTAAGTAAAATTAGCAATGGGGTTAGCACTGTATAGCGAGCATATGTTTTTTCTGCACAGTAACTAGTAGATGAAAAAGTACATCTGCTTTGAAAATGTAGAGGTAAAAGTCAAAAAATACAAATGCTCAACATGTAAAATTGTTAATTAGCAGGATGTTATGCTGTGAAAATCATTGTCATGTATTAGTTTATGATGCATGAAACTGTTGTTTATAGAGTCTTTAGGTGTAGTGTTTGAATTATAGTTCAGCCTCAAAAACCAGTAAATCATATTTTTTAAAGCCTCAGTAAATAATAAAAGACTCTGATTTTAGGTGTGTGTTCCGTGATTACCTGTGACAGGTGTGGCTACGTTTGGTTACCAGCTGCTGTCACGTGTTGTTTTTTGTGCTTGGATCTGGTTTTCAGATCAGTGGGCCTCTGGAGCACGGTAGTGTCTTTCTGAGCCTTCACCCCGTGACACGCGATGAACCAAACGAATTATGCTTTGCACAGGTAACCGCTGCATGTGAACACCGTCACCTGGTTGGATGTTTTTCTGCTTCTTTAACAGGTAAGAAAAACGAATGCCTCACATGCTGGCGGTTACACCGCCGTGCGTTGGTGTTCACTGTGACAGTGCTTTTAATTCTCTAAACCTAATTCAGAGCATTGTAAAACCCCACGAGTTCAGCTGGGAGGTGTAAGCAGAGCGAATAGGTCAGATAAGAGAGTGCGTGGTGTACTCGCACTGCTCAATCAAATTAAACAAGGTTTGCGTTGCAAGGCGATGCTCGCTGGGTTATTTGTTCCAGCAGGATGAGAAGATGCGGTTGAAGTAAATCTGCTGTAACGTTTTGTGATTGATGTGTTTTCTTGTAATCCACGATTTATGTGGTTTATAAAATTCTTGGCCGTATATGTGCCGTGTATTTCCATATCTGTCCTTTCTAGTGTTCCTTAACTTTTGTTGTAGTTGTTTTTATCTGCTATCATCATCAGTTTCACATTGTTTCTTTCAGCGGTGAGTTTATTTTATGCATTGCCCGCCCGCTGCCACTGAATAGGTTTTAGATAAAGCGCTGGCGTGCCTTCTCCCAGAGATTCTGTGTCTGATAGCTGAAAAAATTACCACAAAAGCTGCTCATTGTGTGTGAGTGTGACGCTGCAGCGGTTCAGCGGCGTGGCGCTGATGAGTGTGACATTGCGGTTTGATGACAACACAGAATGTGCTGCGAGAATCTTTAGAAAAGAAAAACAGGTTTAATAACAGACTGGCAGACGGACATCTGTGACTCTATATGACGAGCTGTGAACGAGCTGTTAAAAGCACATCTGCTGGATGATGATGATGATGATGATGATGATGATGATGATAGTACCTGGCTTCATTTCGCTGTAAGGTGACATATGTACACGTTTGTTTTCTTTTTGCAGCATAACCTGTAAATCATATTGTGTACCGCTGATGATGTTTGACAGCACAAACACGACATAGCGTTACAATACTTTTCAATTTTCAGTGTCGCTGAATACGAAGCTGTTTAACAGCGACACAGAGACAAATCCACAGTGGCACAGACGACACGTTTAATATCTATATATCGGTGTGTTACGTGTATTTAAAAGAGCTCCATCCATCAAGGACCTTTAAAATTCTCACATTCGGGGCGTGTTTGTCATATTTGCCATATTTGAACCCGTATGATAATGTGTCCACACGCTCCTGAACCTAAACAGTATTTATTGATGTAAAATTATGTTTCGTCCGTCTCAACACCTGGTGATAATGAGCAGCACCAGAAGGTCCAGTGATACGATGGAGCAGGTAGGCCAGAGCCGTATTTATACATAACACATATCTGTGGGTTTCGAAACAATGCCTCAAACTACATAACCGTCCTCACGCGTCACGTCGGCGCTGCAGAGATGCCTGTGACGAGGACTGAGTCAGTGTGTCAGTGGGTTATTCACGGCTCCACCACAGACCTCCTGCTCACCTCAGCCCACTCTGAAACTCCACAAAGAGCCTCATCTGAGCTTCATCTGGACTGTGTGAGTATGATTTGTTTGACAGCAATCAAACATCTGTCCTGCTGAAACTGGATCAGAAGCAGAAACTGTCCAGTTAGTTCCTGACGGACTGAGGAAACACGTTTAAGGTTCTTACTGTGACGTGTGCAGGACACGAGGAGCGCTGAGAGGAGAGTTGTGCTGCCCCTCAGACTCATAAGCAAAGTCTCGTCTCTGCTGAGGTGACAGGGATGTTTGGGAGGTTTCTCACGCTGCTGTGCAGCCAGCTGAGCCCATTAGCCCAGTGAGCAGAGCAGCGAGGTTCTGCTTCACCTACTGGTACGACTGGTTTCCTCCTGACTGAGTGTTGATTCGTCGCTGTGAGCAGCCTGTGTAGGAACAGTTGTGAAGGTTGAGCACACGAGTCAGGAGCCGCAGGGACTCGATCCGAGTCATATTCTCCTCTGTAAATGTTTGGGTAACTTGACCTTCGGATCGGATAAACTAAACTATATCGGCGCCTTTGTTGCCGCCTGGAAGAGACGTGCTCACAGGTTTGGCTGTGATATGCCAGCAGATGTGTTTTCCATTCAAGCCGATGTCGGTGTTGAGAAGAAAACAGCCGCAGCTCTGTCGTGTGAAGTGATTATGTGGCAGCGGCCTCTCGGTGAACTGAAGTACAGAGATACCTCAAAGCTAACAATCTGAGGACGTGTTGAATCCACAGAACATCAAGCAAACACTGTGGGCCGACAAGGCGCCTCTGTAAACATTTGTAAAGGCAGCGTGTTGTTTAAGAAGAGCAGCACACTGATGCTTAGAGTAGCTTCTGTGCTGACGCCTGATGCAATGTAAAGCTTCCAGGGTGATGTGAATGGTAAGTGGAATAACTGGGAGTGAGGGAGTGTGATGATGCTCAACCCCAGATGACTGCAGGGGAAGTGAGCTTGTTCCTGGGAAGCAGCACAGCACAGATATGTGTTTACACAGTGGTGTGTGGAGCCGTCTCCATCTCTGTCCCCTTCGGCTCCTGGATGTGCCGACGTCTATCAGAGAGAACTGTCGAGGATGTAAAAGATTCCCTTTTAAAATCAATGTGTGTCGTGTCTAGGAGACAGATGTCAACAAACACAGACGGTGTTAAGGCAGCAGTGGGGCGGAAGAAGGCAAGAACAGTGGGCTGAACAGGAAATCAGGCAGATGTGAAGTGACAGGAAGGAGGAAGCAGATTTAGGAAGGAGTAACTGTTCAATCTGAATTCTTTCTGACTTGCAGGGAAGGTGGCTGGGCTACGCAGGGTACTGAGAGCTGATGTGGACAGACTATAAAAACATTTACAGGCTCAGATGCTAAGGATTGAAGCTACCCTGAGGCCAAGACACAAATCTTTTGATTTCGGTAATGTTCCTTCCTCATCAGCCTCGGCTCACAAAAGCTAAAGCAGCGTGTGGAATTTAGAAAAGTCTTTTCACTTTGCGAGTTGGCAACGAAAACGAGCTAAAGTGAAGATGTTCACGTCTGTCATCTTTCCAGATCAAAGCCGTGTGTGAGGTTTGGGGCAGTCACTTAGCACAGGAAGGTAAAACCACAAAGCTAACTATCCAATCCTTCGCTGTTATCAAAACGGAGAATCTGGATCTGATTAGTAGATGCGGAAGTGTTTGATCCAGGAAATTAGACGTCAGGCAGCTGTTTTCTTACAGTCCTTGGTTTTTGGTCCAAAGCTGAAGATAATCTTCAACCGCTGCGATAACATATAATCTCTGAAACAAATTATTGGACTCAAAGAAATGAGGGACTGCACAGCTCACCCCAAGGCTTCATCACACTTCTTAATAGAGCTGAGGAGCAACAGTTCTGGGCACAGAATGAGAAGCAGAGAAATGTTAACGGGGAATTTCACCAATGTTTCACATCAAAGTGTTTGTAAAGTTGTATCTGCAGACAGAGTGTGGTCAGGTCTGAGGACTACAAGTCTGCGTGTGAAGAGAAGAACAAGGGAGCTGATGAGAGACTGCTGCACCTTGTCCTGTGCGGTAACGTTAAACGTAATATTGACCAGCGGCTCAGGTTGATGATGAAAGGTGGAATCAGTTCACACGACCAACCTGAACACACACAAGTATCGTTCTAATTGTTTATTATTTTCACCGTTTAATTTATTTTACAATCAGCAGGAGAACGTACCTGTACGAATACGCTTCTCGGTAAGATGTTAGCTGTAGGCTAGTTAGCCTCAGCATAGCTGCCGAGCCATCTCTACCTCAACCAGCCAAAAGAACGTACTCAAACTCTGTGAGGAAGCAGATAAAACCAAAGTGATATCAGCAGCATCAACATCTGTCAACATCTGCATAATCACATCCACCTAAATAAAAAATAAAATGATTAGTTGTTGGTTTGACCGTAAATGATATTATGTCTGTTATGTTATTTTCTATTCCATGACGTTCCTCGTTACATGTTCGTTACTGGATTTATGAACAAACACCAACCAACCAACGCATCCATAGTTATTATATTATATACAAATACCCCTCCCACCCCCCCGACATATACAGATACAAATAGCGACTGCTTTGCACATCCCTACAGCAAACATTGCATATTGTGAACTGTCAGTCAGATCCTGTGTAGATGTTTCTTTGCACAGGATCTTACGTAACCATCCTTTGCTCTTCCTGTCAGACTGGAGTAAATGCGAAGGCGCACGTCCTCGCTCCTCTAACAGAGAGAGTGCCAGGTTCTGTGTCTGTGGGTGTGTGTAATTAGTTTGGTTTAGGGGTTATCCAGTGGGCACCTCCCACCACAGATGTTTTGTTAAATGAAACCCGCGGCTCATCCGGAAGGCTCAGCAGTAAGTTCTTACAAAGCAGAGCACTTAACTGCGCTGACACTGTACCAACACTTGGACTGTTGTATAATTACAGCTGATTAGTCTTTCTGAGGGAAATGTGATGCTACGCACCGTCTTCAGATGTTTTCGTATCAACGACCCCATACAGCGCTGTGAAAACGTATTTCTACACTTCCTCTTTCTCTCACCCCTTAAATGATTTGACTCCTCAAACTAATTTTAATATTAACTCCAGTAAATTCTACAAAATGTACCAAACTAGCAGGCCCCATGTGAAATGGTAATTACTGCCTAAACCTAATAACTGGTTGTTACACCAACAACTGCTATCAGCTGTTTGCAATAACTGTCCCGCTCCTCATGCAGAATTGTTTTAATTCAGCCACGTTGGAGGGTTTCTGTTGTTTAGGGTCACGATGTCGTTTTCTCCTCTAGAGAAGAGCAGCGTGGGTCAGTCTGAGTTTACAACACAGTTAAAATAAAATGGAAAAATCCATTTGTCAATACAAGCTTATTAATGACTCCTGCAGCATCGTCCACTTCACTGCTCTGAAATAGGCCTGAGCTTTCTAAGTCACACCATGAACAGAGGACAAACAGAAGCTGTGTGTTTCTACACTACACTTATTTTTAGGGCGCCGACTGAAGCACGCATCACAAGACGCCATGATCAGGGCAAACGTTTCAGAGACGCCGAACAAGCAAGGAAATATAACTGCACATGTTTGCATTCAGTTAATGCGAATTGCATTCGTGGGCTCAGGAGGTGGAGCAGTCGCCTTCCAATCAGAAGATCGGTGGTTTGATTCCCCGCCTCCTTCAGTCATATGTCGAGGTGTCCTTGGGCAAGACACTGAAGCCCAAGTTGCCCCCGGTGTGTCAGGTCAGCTGCATAGCAGCTCTGCCATCGGTGTGTGTGTGTGTGTGTGTGTGTGTGTGAGTGAATGAGAAGCAGTGTAAAGCGCTTTGAGGACCAGTCGAGGTAGAAAGGCGCTCTATAAGTGCAGATCATTTACCATTTGAGTGGGGAAACTGTGATACAGACAGCAAAGTGAAAGACTGAAAAAAACTAAGTGTATTTTGACAAAGTTTTCCTTATGGACATAATTTGTCCAAAAACAGCATATTGCAGCAGAACGTGAGAAGAGCTCTTAAATTACTAAAAGAGTTGGCAACGAATTTCATAATCGATTCGTTGTGACGCTGAGATATTTAATTAATTAAAAAAAAAGGCCTGATTTTATTCACTCGCCTTAATTTATTTATTTATTTTTTTTCTCAACACTGCAGAAAAAAGCTTTTCTTAGTTATTTTGTCTTGTTTCCAGTCTAAATATCGATTAATCGAAAAAGTAATAATCAGATGAATCGATTAATTAAAAGTTGCAGCCCTGATCGTGAGTGAAGTAATTTAGTGATATTTCATATTGTCGGGTCTGGAGGTTCCCACCTCTAATGTACAGACAGTAAACTGGTACCATGAACACACGTCTACAGGGATCTGCTGTTTTCATTTGAAGATACTCCATGATTATTAGGATTTATGTGTAAAACTGATCCATACAGAGTTTCAGCACATCACCAGAACCATCCCCATCAGCTGATTGAGACACTGGGTTGATGCCAACAGACGGGGTCAGAAACACGGGACACGAATTGTTCTGCTCTGCTCTGTGGACAAAGACGGAGGAAGCCTGACAGACGGACGGACAACAACAGTAACAGACAGGGAGCAGTCAAGTCAAGGGAGTTGGAAGACGAACAGGCAAAGACGAGCATCTATCTGCTCCACAGCAGCTGTTCAACATCTGCTGCGTGCCAATCAGAGCCCCGGGAACATGAGTGCTGTGGAGCAGGCGAGGAGGAGAAGAAGAGTGCTTGAAGTTGCCTGATGGGAATGTGAGTGGGATGGAGAGCTGGAGAGAAACGGCGAGAGACTCCGTGAAAGGGAGAGAAGAATAGACGGATAAAGAAGGACAGTGAGAGAGAGAGAGAGGAAATGATACTGTGAATGAGAACAGAGAGAGAGAGGAAAGAAGTGAGAGCTCAGACGGAGAAGAGCAGACGAGAGCGAGATGAGAGAGGATACGTCTCCAGAGCAGTAAACTTAATTAAAGACTCGTTTTTTCTCCTTTCAGCAGACTGACGTTGAACACTTCGGTGGTTGAGAGGAGAAGAGGAGTGAAGTGAGGGGGGGGGGGGTGGGCAGCGGGCCCAGAAAGATTCAGAGAGATAAGGAGCCAGAAAAAGTTTACAAGAGTAGGTGAGGAGCGAGCATGTGTGGATTCAGGGTGTCCGGGGTTTTAAAAAGGATCCATCGTCGTTTCATGAGGTGTTAAGTCTTATTAAGTTACGTTTATTTAACGTGGGATTAGACGCGTTCATTTTAATTAGAGCCTGTCTGTGATACTAACAGAAAATGGACCAGGTGAAGGACTAAAAAAATATATTTATCTACAATGCACTGTAAAAAAATTTAAAATAAATACTCTGTGGGGTAACAGGTGATTTTCTGATGTAGTTCACACAGTCCAGAATCTTTATTATTTCATTATTCACGTAAGGTTAGATAAAGAAACTGTGTCTTAAAAATACTCCCATTTTAAATACCCCATTTAACTTTTTTATGTTTTGTCACATTACAACTACAGATTTGAATCTATTTCACGGTGATTGTATGTGATATATCAACACAAAGTTATGCATAATAGTGGAAGTAAAATAAAATCTAGATGGCTAAATGCAATCAGTTGTCCTCAGAAGTCACCCACATGGTACATTAGAGAACAGACATCATCATGAAGACCAAGAAACGTTTTGGAGAAGTTGTACATCAATGAGGTGACGAAGGCTGAATGAACAAGTTCAAGTCTTCGCCCTCCGTAGGTTCAGTGTTTTTCTGATGCCTTGCTTCCTGATTAGGCAAGGAAAGGATTTTAAGATGTGTCTGACACTATGTAAATAACTGTTCTGATCTCTGTGGGTGGTGCAGAAAGTAGGGAGAGAAAAATAAACCCAGTAAATTCACAGTAACAAGGCTTGTACCATCACACGCATCCTCCTCCTGCTGTTAAACAGGCAGATGTTTCTACGGTTTTTACTGTAAACGTGACTTAGTAACTTATTCATATGGATTATTATGTTATTTATGCAGTTCATGGAATCTGATGACTGGCATTTACCACATTCCCTGCGTGATTGCTGGCACTTTGCTCTTACTTCAGTCCAGCAGTTCAGAAAAACACAAGCCGAGTTCCTGGTGATAATTGGAACCAAAATAGTAGAACCACCGTTTCATTAGATATATAAATGCTATATTTCAGTCATCACCACCTCTCCTCCCAGCATTGGCAGCAGAAACAGTCACCCAGTTGAACGCTTAATGAAACTAATAAAAAAAAAACTGTAATTTGTGATTTAGAGCTTTAGCCTTTACTGTTTTTATTTTATGCTGCACACACCCCACCTTCATTCTCTGTTCCCAAAGTAACCAAACGTTTCCCATGTGTATCAGTGTTTAGTCACATCCTATTAAATCAGACGGGCCCAATACGTTGACCAGTACAGATATCAGTCGATCATCTATTGAGTCATATATTCATATATATATATACACATCAGATCTCAAATGGAAGCATCGTGCAGTATATCTGTACTCATGGAATGGGTAATGAGTTGTGAACCAAACGATGCCACATCATTAGATGAAAATAGAAATGATCAAGATACAGAGGGTTTAATTCAAAGTCGCTGAGAAATTAAAACTGAAACACTGATTAACACCCCCCCCCCGCTACTTACTTTGAGTTTACTTAGCAAAAGTAAGAAAGAAGAGTTAATTGAGGCTGTTAATAAAGAGTCTGGATGTATGAACAGCATCTGCAGGGTTGATAAAGTGCTAATATTTATAGTTTGATACAGCAACCTTTTTACTTTGCATATCCACCGAGCCTGTAGACATTAGAATCCGGTTAATTACAGGAATCTGTTTGTTTCTTTAATATTTAATGCGGAGAAAAGGTCATGGCAAAGAATGAGCTTTGTAATTCACTTCAACTTACAAAAACATAATCTTCCACCTCATGTTTGTTCTGTGGATTTTATTAAGTAGAGTTGTGGGAGAAAGGTTGTGATGATATGCATGAGGAGAGGAACAAAGACGCAGTGAAAACCTGAGCATATTGACTTCATTAGCATCTAACCACAACCACAGCCTCTTCCTAACCACAGTGTTAATGGTTAACTTCACCCACAACTCTACATCTGATCTCTGGTATCAAAGCTTTACTGAACTCTCAGTAAAAACACAATTACGCCCTTAACTCTTTAGTTAAATGATAAGTAAATATAAAAAGTATAAATATATATATATATATATCCACATGAACCAGTCTGAGTTTCTCTGAAAGACACTGGATGTGAAAATGTTTCGGCCAAATGTTCCAAGATTGTTGGACATATTAAGCGTAGTCCAGCAAATGCTCGGGAATTAAAGGAACAGTTTGTGTTTTAAATATGGACTTATGTGCACTCTTTTGAAATTCAGCTGGCATAAAGATGTTGCACATTGTTGTTTACATGTCCTTTATTGTTAGATTCTAAAAGAAATTGTTCTTATTAAAGCTAAAATCTCATTTAATGGCCTTTATTGTTCTGATATTCTGTATGCACTTTAACCTTTAGGCCTGAGTTCAGTATTATTTTTATCAGCAGATACTAGAAAGAGGTTTCTAATGTGAGTCACTGATGATGACCTCAAAGGCTTTTTTTTAAGTTGTATTTCACAGGAGAGAACCTGTGTTAAAAGAAGAAAACGATTAAAATTCTGTTTGAATTTAAGCATATTTTAAGCACATTTTTTTGTATTTATTCTGCATTTATTTCATTATATTGATTAAATGTCTGTTACAAGCATATATATAAAATTGAAAACATTTAAGTGCAGCCAGGCTGTCGATGCAGAAATTGCGATTAATCACAATTAATTACAGAAAACTTTCCGATTAATTTGTTAATTTTTTTTCAATCGATTGATATCCTTAATATATATCTATCTATATGTGTGTGTGTGTTTGTAGAAAAAACACCTGTCACATGTAAGCCAACCTAAATCTATAGCAACATAACTAAGAGATGGTTCAGAGTCACCTGAGCCGACTGATCGCTGTGTGAAGAAGCTTATGTTTGCTGGATTCTATAACTCTGTTTCCTGCATCTGTCTTTCTGAAAAGCTGAAGGCTGGATTTGATGTAACAATGCAACAGTTAGAGCATCAACGCCATGTCAAGGGATTTACCAGCATTTAGCTTTTGGTAAATATGAGTTTTAATGTTTTTGACTTTCCCAAATCTTCCGTCATAGATTGGCTTTGAAAACTCAATGAAAGACAAATATTTCCAAACATTGGCAGAGCGATACTTTCTCAGCTGCAACACAGGCAGCGTCTCATTCTCCTGATATTCTGTACATCAGAGGTCGGCAACCTTTCTGAATGTGAGAGCTACTTCACGGTCACGGAGTAAGATGAATGCTCAGTGATGTTGCTGAATAACAAATGAGAAGAATAATAAGAAAAACTATTTATATTTAACATTCCTCACAACGATTATCAATGTACCATAAAAAAAAACACATTTAAACATGCAACAATATTTACTGACACCCACTTATGCAGTGGAACCTTTTTATCCACGAAGAAGCTCTTCACTGCGGAGACTCCCCTCGTTGTTGTCTCAAGGGGCAGTAGTGTCAATAGTTCTTCTTCTGTAGATAAATCCTTAAACATCATCAGCTGACAACATGCTGACACCCTTCCAACCATTGTACTTGCCCCGAGTTGGACATCGGAGAGAGTGAAGGCGACATCGGGACCAGTCTTCTCGTCTTTGAACGTAGCATTTGTAATTATCGTCGTTGCTCCTTTTAAGACCTCCCCGTCGGAAAAGCCTTTCCTGGACTTCATCACAAAATTTGCAGCCCTGAAAGAAGCCGCTGTGAAAACAGCCATTTTTCTTACGCATTTCTGCCATGATTTCAGACATGTTGTGAAACTGTCCGGTCCATGTTGAATCCCTCCTTTGCTGATCACTTTTAGGGACTAGCATAGATTAAGCTGCATCAGTGGGAGGAATGTTATAACTCCAGTTCGAAATTACAGAGGTTTAATCTCTTTTCCTTACAAAATTCACCTGCCTCAGCATTTAATAAGTATTAACAGAAAAAAATCAATTTTCTTTCAAATCTAATAACCTAAATGAAGTCATATATCTGAATCACCGTTCTGGTGACTCTGGGGCACTGACAGTTGCAAGACTGGCACGTTGTTCCTCTTAATTGGGGAAACTCTAGACTTTAATTAGGCAAAGTCTTGCTAGGCCTGCACAATATCTCCTCACCTGTGAGTGTAATTACATGATGTCTCGCTCCAGGCAGCGTTTAACCTAAATACAGAACACAGGGGATGTGTTAACTAATGGAGACGACATCACTCTATTTTGGCATGAAACAGAAACGGGGTCAGAAACACGTTCACGGTCTGCTTCCTCAGCATCTCTTTGAAAAGACGGATTTGAAATGAAAATATAAATATTCAAATTAAGAGCTGGAATTTCAGCGAAGAAAGTTTCAACGACGCAAAATAGGACGAATTAGATTTAAAGCTCCGAAACGATTGTGATGTTATTTCCTGCTGTTTACTCCAACTGTAAGTCAGCCAGGACCTCAGTGACTTTTAAATGTCAAAGCATTGTGAAATGTTTTATTTCTGATAGAACCACCTCATAAATATTTTCTCTCTGCAACAAATACCAACGCTGCTCCCGTGAGACTTCCAAACCTTTATTTACTGCTCTATCTTAAACTGTATTTCATAATTACTGTCATAGACATTTTCATTGCAAAATGGGCGCATTCATTGTCAACCGCTACAAACCTAATTGTGGAAACGGTTTAGCTGTTCGGGTACTTAAACACATGCACCTCATTATCCACGTTCTCCTCCCTTTAATGACAACATAACACTTTGCTGATTCCCTGAGGGGTAAATTCATGTCGGAGCACCAGCCCAGCACATTCCTCCACCTGATTTACACAGTTAAGTGACGTGGTGATTGTGTGCGATTGTGTCTTTTTATCGCTGCCCCTCTGAGAAGCCCACGACAGCATCGTGTATCACTGTGGGGCGATGGGAGCAGGTAATGAGCGGTGGGCGGTGTTGGCCAGACCTTGTTCTTGGAGTTCTGCCCAGAGAGTTGGACTTTTCCTTATCAGACGGAGAATCTTTAACCTGGTGCTTTCAGAGTCCGTTAAATGTGTTCTGGTCTGTCATGTGCTTCTGACTCGGTCAGCCGCTGGACCATTACAGGCAGACTGATGGAGATAGACGCATTTTACTTGGGAATAGTCCCGGTGGTTCCCGATGTCTTCCCTTCTGCAGTTATTAAAACCACTGGAATCCTGAAAACGGAAACAAGCGGACTTTGGCTTGGAAACGAACATACAGAACCAGTGGTGCACGTGTCACTTGAGATTTGGAGATGTGAGGCAGCAGACATGGGTCCAACATGCAGCGCAGTAGAAGGCAGACATTTATTACATCCACATAAAAAAGACTGTTCAGTGCCTGATGTCTCGCTCTTATCTAACCCGAGTCTGTCAGCAGCCACGGTGGAACCTCACAGCAGAGATCCAAACACAGTGCACCTGAATGCACCACACTTACCTATCACGGCATGGTTTCACCCAACATTCACTCTTTGATTTTTATTTAATTCTGACCCATAATACTAATTAAATTATTTAGATTTGGTAAATTGACAGTTTCACCCATTTCACATTATTGTACAGTGGATTAAATCTCGTGCATGTGAGAGCTCTGAATGTTTCCTGAAGCAGCGCTGCATGCTGGTCCTGGCTGGGCGCGTCCTCAGAGAACATTCACACCAGCAAACTCCTCATTTCCATCAGGGTCAGATAGGGGGAGAGACTCGCAGCCAAATATGGGGCCGTGCTCTCCCTGAAGTTTTCTCCAACTGTTGTAGAGTTCTTCCAGGGCCAGAGGCCATTCGGAGAGTTTTTCTATGACACACACCAGAATTTCTTGATGCTGTGCCAGCATCGCTTAGCCCCAGCCTGGCTGTGACATTCCTCCTGGCAGAACAAGTTTGTGACTCGGGCGAGATTTTCAAACATTTCTCAAAGCCCCAATGAGCAAAATTATGGCTAATTAGTCACCAGGCTGCCACGGCTTGTTAGGAATGACAATGGCATATCTGTAGCTGACAGCGCACGTCTCTCTCTCTGTTCTCTCTCTCTCTCTCTCCGTGCATTTGCTCGAGCCGCCTGTCGCTCGCTGCCGTCAGCAGTGACATTATAGAAATGGAAGACATTATTGAAATAAATAATTCACCATCACATCTGTTATCTATTCACAGTAAACATCTCTCTCATCTGCACTGTGATGTGTTGGCTCCTCTGCCAGCTCCATTGACAGTGTGATCATTTTGTGCTGAGTGAACCGTTCTGGTGTGTGTGTGTGTGTGTGTGTGTGTGTGTTTGCATTTTAACTCTCTGAAGCTTTATCGCGTGCGGTGTGTCCTGCTTGGCCCACATGCTGCTTGGCCTACATTTAGACTCGTCCAAACTAGAATTCCTCTTACATGAATGTCATTGGTGGTTACTAGCTGGGCTGAGACGGACGCGTTTCATCTCCAGTATAAGCTTCACTTAAACAAATGGTAAAATTAGACGGTTCCACCAGGACAGATACAGAAAAACAGATGCGCATCCAGCATGCATGGAGCAACCTACGTATTTATTTGGACTAATATTAAATCATTATTCACCCTCTCTCAGCTCTGTTTCTACCCTTCATCAGCTGTGGAAGTGAATATCTGGCACTTTAGACGCTCAATGCTCCCAGCGAGTCCCCAGCTGTGCCTGTCTGCCATGTGTTGCTAAGCTGATGAGAGCAAACTGACACTGAAATAGCAAAGTTGTGACTTGAAAAATCCAAACAATGAACTGAGAGACACTTCAGTTGCTACTCGATGCAGCTGTAGACAACGACATGGAACCTGAAGCCCACCGCAGGCTCTACTCGCGGGGCGGCGGTGGTGGAACGGTTGCATTCTGCAGCCTCGCTGCTAGATGTCACTGAATCTCTCACACAGTCCTAGTTGTAGGATTTGTGCTGTGCATGAGGCTGCTAGTGGCTTCGTCACGTGGTCGAATGCTGCTCTGTGCGGAACCAGCTAAGTTCCTCCTCCAGTTTACTGATTAGGTGGGTTGATCCGATACTTTTGGCAACATACTGTGAATGGTTGAATGTGTTCGTCTACAGCTTCGTAAGTAACTGAAAGTTTAAGTACAGTTAACGTAACCGTGTCTTGCCTCAGTTAAAAGGGCCACAAAAACCCACAGGCCTGCCACGAAGTTCCTGCTGGAACAGAAATGTCTCCGTGTTTTTCAATGCCAAGGACTGAACGAATCTCCTGCTCTTAAATCGACACCTTCGAGCTCGAGTAGAGTTTGCAGTTGACCTCGTGAAAAAGGGGGAAAGTGTCTGGGCTAAAGATTTACTGTCAGACGAGACAAAGAGTTTTGCTGCAAGTTGAACCTGGTGATTTGCACAAAGTGAGAGGAATAATGAGGGAAGTAGAACACCTTCAGTGTAACCTCAAACCATCAGCTGGACTGTTGAAATCGATGGTCTCGATCTAGACTCGTCGATTTGTGGACTGAACGTCAAAGTCAGTCCAACCTGAATCTTACTACATGCCATTTACAAACGCCCTGTTATAGTGCTCCTAATGTTTGTCCTGCAGAGCAATAACCTTTGCATTCCTTCGCCTCACTGTCTTTCTCACCCCTCCCTCCCCTCGCTCTCCTTCAGGCCCTTATAAAAACCATATTAGTTGGATGTGAGTAGCAGTAACAGCCGCTGGCGACGTGTGGGGCTGGGGGACCTTAATTAAGAGACCCATTTATAGTTCCTCATGCCAGCATGGCAGAGCTGCAGCTTTGGGTTTTGACAGTGCTGTCTGTCTATTTGAGCCTGTCTGTCTCTCCCCATCTATCTTTGTCTCCATATTGTTCTGGCGGGCCTGACTGACCTTATGAGTGGATGTAATGAGCAGAGCCCAGACTGAATAATGTACCATGGCAAAACAAGAGTTAGTCAGAACTTCAGCTCACATGCCAGTGACACCGCAGAATCTCTCATGATGCACTAAAAAAGTCCACCGCAGCATGGAGGGCTCCAGAAAGATCATAAGTCTGATACCTTACCAGACTTATTCAGCCTTGCGTGAGCCTGAAGCCACGGTGAAGGCTGGCAAACGATGAGGACCATTTAAAACCTGAAGCTGTAATTGGTTGTATTTTACTGTAGTTTGAAATTGATCTGTACTGAACAAGCAGCACCGAACACATCTCGGCTTCCTCAGCTGTGCCTGTGACCATTTCTGAACTAGGGCACTCACTAAAAAGGTACTTTCCCAGAGATCTTGCAGACGTCCTGCAGTCAGAGAGCCTTGGTTAAAGCAGTAGTTCAGCAGTGCTCCTAATCCTATAATTTAAATCTGAAGTAATCCATATCACTGGAAAAAGGGAGCTTTACTTTTGTGGATTTATCACTTAGCTTCATTCTGCACACGTGTCTTTGAGAAAAGAGCAACGACAAGTTTTCATTGTTCTGTGTGAGAAAGAGAATGTTTTGTCTTGTAAATCCAGAAACAAGAGAAAATTGGAAATTCAAAGGAAACATGTCATATACTACGAGATGTGACCATTATTTCAAAAGGGAAATTTCACTTTCATCTTCAGCATAGAGAATTTCATAAAAGGAGGCTCCTGTTTGATCCTTATATATTTTATTCCGTTAGCGTGGGTGCTTTTGTGATCTAAGACTGCAGCCTTATATGTAAGGCAAGACAAACAGTATATTAATTTCAAAAGGGGGTATTAGTAGATTATATGAAATACCCCTTTGTATATGCTCAGAGTGTAATTTGGTATTTAGAGCAGATTAATACGACGCATTAGGACATTTACATTTATTTTTAAAGTGCTTGTGTCTAGCATTCATTATATGTCATGTTGTAATTTATGGGAGACATTCTGTCCTAAGACACTTACAGACTGTCCAAATATGCAAATACGTACGAATGTAGACAAATACCATGAAGTGTATGATGGTAATTTCAGTCATGCCGAGTACTGTATATCTTTGGATAGTCTGAAAATTAAATCTGCAGTTATAGCAGTGACATGGATAATAAAATGTTAGCGGCCCTGCTTTTTAATAACACACAGTGTGAAGTTTCATTATGCCATTGGAATGATTTATATGCTACTCAGTGCTCCCTGTGGAGTGTATATTCATTGAGTGTTTGAGAGCTGTCTTATTTTAATTTCATATTTGTGTCCTACCTTGAATCCATATATCCACGACGCTCATGATCGGTGACAGGACCAGTCAACGGCGCTGCTGTTTTCAGGTCCTTCCACCTGTAATTAAAAGTCGCGGGTCACAAATGTGTTAGATTCATGTGATACAGACGATGTTCAGAACACCCAACGGGAGCTGCTCGTGCATTCCCGAATGAACACCGTAATTATTCATATGCGGAAACATGGACAGGCAGGACAGGACGCGTAGGATAACGAATGACTGTGGAGTATAAAATATAAAGGCAAAGAAAGCATAGGGTTCATTGTCCACACACGGTAATTCATTCACTTCCTATTAACACGTTACCTGCTTGCTGGAGTTGGCACCTTGTGGTATGGCATTTACAAGTCTCTCTACCTCAAGGACTAAAAAGGGAAGAATTCTGTGCATAGCAGAGGCCAAACAACAGCTTCACAAATGCACAACACATAAGAACCAGCTGCTGAGAATTCAGCGCCTGAAAGCAAAGGGACCTCTCTGGAGGACAGCGATGGTCGTATTCTGGACAGAGCAGAGGAACATGAAACAACCCTCCACTGGCCACCACCTTCATGACTCAACACGTTCATAAGCCTGCCGGTCCATGAAGGCTCCACCCAGCCAGTCAGTGTGGATGAAGACGACTCATCATCAACATGATTACTTGGGGCTCCTGTGCTACCTGAGTTTCAGCGTAGCTCTCACGGTTGTGTAGATGCACACTGCGGTTTAAATGTATGTGATGGCCATCAGCTTCAACTAGCTGTTCACACGTGTCTCCAGTATTTACATTTACTGTAAAGCCAAGTCTAGATCCAGCTCTCAGGGCAAATGGGGCCATCTGCTGCTCAACACTACCTTCCAGGTTACTGAGGTGTGAAGTGAATCCGTACCGAGCGGACCGTTCGGACCGTGCACCTACCCCCTACCTGCAGGACAAACGTGTCTTCAAGGTTAGCCGCTGGTTTTAATACGGTGACAACTTGTTTTGGTTAGGTTGGGTTTATGTTTCCAAGGAACTGAAATCAATCGGTTTTCCTCCCAAGTCCCAAAACAGTTTGTGAGAAAAGGTGGTTGGAGAGAGCCACACACAGCTTCCGCCACCATTTCAGACCGTCATCAATAAGCTATTTTCTTAGCTCTCAGTGTCGTTTGTCTGGGCGGCAGAAACCAATAGGAATCCATTATATCGAGCACCGTCCTGATTACAGTTGGACAGTCGGGCTCACTGTGTCCTGACAGTGACCAATTGAATGCTGAGATACAGTATCTGCTGTCCAATACAGTTCAAGGAGAATGGAGGGAGATCGGGATTCTTAATTGCTAATAGACTCGGTGGCACATTCTGCTCTTTATCTTCCCTCTGTCTACTGCAAAAGCTGTTAGTTTCATATTCGTACGAAGGTAGGAGAGAATAATTAGCTAAATCTAAAGGTGGGACATGAAACGTTTTGAATGCAGGACTCGAACATGTCGCCGTGGCAACTAAACCTTTACCTTTCATAATGACCAGTCTGTCCGATGTTTGTTCTTCTTTAGTGTCATCGTGGCAGAATCATGACGAGAAAAATGTACTTTCTGTTTGTCAAGGTGAAAACTTCCACATTGTAGATATGAAAGGTTTAGAGAGCTTCCCTTTCTTCCTGCATGTTTGCAGGTTACTTTAGTGAAGCAAATATCCAGGCGCATACTAATGAAAACAAAACCACACTGTCCATATGTGTCACGCTGAAAAGATAATCAACTAACTCTAATATTACACAAAGATAACCTGAGTAACGGTTTCACTTATTATATATATATATAGCGGCCTGGTAGCAGAGTGGTTAAGGCAGAGGGCTGGGAAGCAGGAGCCCCGGGTTCGATTCCCAGCTGAGCCGCC
>JAUMHJ010000023.1:21847314-21858009 GCA_032361105.1 Microctenopoma lineatum
AGCTCAGTGTGGTTCCACACCTCTACTCTGAGCAAATAGTTAGGATTATTATCCCACTGTGTGTGTGTGTGTGTGTGTTCATCCCACAGAGGTGCACCTGAGAGGAATTGATTGTGTTCATGCACGAGCTCAGCACTTTGTTCTCGGTCTCACATGCACACATATCATCGTGTTTGTGTTCAGATATCTGTATGCACTGTGTGCATCTTCTCCCGCGGGCGCTCGTGTGTGTGTGTGTGTGTGTGTCAAATACAGACACTGGTCCTACAAAGGGGAATACTAGTTGTCACCCAGAGAGCTCGGTAGCAGCTGTTCTAAATTAGAGCCAAATCAGGTCTTCTAATTGATATTCCCCAGATCCCTGGCGCTCTCTAATTGGTGTACCTGTGCCCTGATTGGTTACCTGATTATAATTGATTAGTTGGCTCAGCTGGCCCAGGACACAGAGACAATGAGTAAATTTTCCATCAGCCATCAGGGACATAGCTATGGAAACATGGAAGATGAAAAATCTGTGCCGCTCCGTGTCAGCATTTGGCTGTTGTCTGCTGTACTTAACCCTTTCATGACCCACACAGGCATTTTGTGGCTACGATTAGTGAACCCTAGAGGTAGTAGAGATTCAACCACGTAGCTACGATTGACCCTTTCTCAAAGTTTCAAGGTGGATGAACACAACAAAAGTAGACTCAACCGTTGGGTTGTAGTGACGAAGCCTGTGCGTGTGATGTCATCTTCTATCTGTTCTATCTCTACGGCTCTGGTTGAGAGGACTGAACAATGTAACGATCCCAGAAAATGAAACCACAGCACAAGACAACGTACATTTGTCCGAACCCTCAGGGTTCAGAAGTATAGACGTGACAACGGTCCGGCTTGTCCAAAGGTCCAGAAACTTTATTTACCTTCATTCACACAACAAATGTTCAACTTGGATTTGAAGTTGAAAGTGTGTTTCTATCGTACCTAGTTCATAAATAACATGCAGTGCTTTTACTCAATGTTAGAATTGGAGATATTGATTGATGAACTCAACATGGACGTACAGGAAACGAGTAACGCAGAAACGACTGTCTCTCCAGTCTATAGATAGATGCATTAGCATTAATATGCACAGGGATGACACGCGTCACCGAGCCATGTTTACATCACGGATAAATGGACTACATGTTGAATCATCCATCACGGAGTCAGAAGCAGAGAGCTAAAGAGTCTGCGGCGTGCAGGAGCAAAGACGCTGATTATCAAACACTGAGGATAACGAGAAAGCAGCAGAACACCAGACGACAAAGATAAAGACGAGTGGTGATTTTTGGGGACGTGCAGCCCCGTCCTTCTTCTGAACCTCAGCTTTATTTAGAGGGTTAAGCCTCTCTCTGTCGAACCACTCGTTTGATTTGCCCTCATTATGACTGTGTTGTCACGCAACTCAGCAATCATAAAATAACAGGAGCGATAAATGCTGCCTGATGTGCAAACAACACATTCTACCTGCCAATCAAATCTCTGATTGTGAAGCTGTGATTGGATATAACAATGTTCAAGATGAAGAGGCAGCAGAAAGTTTAGCAGGTTTAAGTTATAGGTACAGTTTGGCCTCATCCAGACGGAAACATGAGGCAGGAGTTTGCCAATTCAAACAGAGTCAGGCTCTCATGAAGAAGTGGGGGGTCTGACTGAACCAAGCCGTGAGGAACATGGACGTAGAACTGTTGGAATTCAACGCGTGACTCACAGTGGCGACTGAGTGCAGGTTTCTAATCGTAGCCTCCTCAACCCTGAATCTAAATTCTAACACTTTCAACAAGTTGATGCTGTTTTTAATGGCACCTCTGTGGATGGCTGCCGAAAGTCTGAGAGAGAGGGCAGAGGGAAATATTTAGGAAACAAAGACGTTAAGAAGAAGAGTAGAGACATAATGTTGTAACGTGGAACATGTTGAATTTATGCAGAATAATGCTACATGGACTCAAGATTTAATTTCAAGACCAGTCTACTACACCCCCACCCCCCTGCCTTGGACTCGGCTTGACTTTGTCTTGACTTGGTCTCGACTGCTTAGAATCTCGGTCTTATCTGGGTATCTATGATGTCTTGGTCTCCTTACGAAAAGTTTCCCAACCGGAGTAAAAACAAACGACTATTTTATTAACAAAGGAAAAACGCTGTCGAAACCTGCCTGGTTCTTTGTTCTTCGCTGAAACATAGATGAACAGTGAACTTTAGGAAGCTGCGTTCAGTTTCATGCTGAATCAAGACCTCTCTTGAACCTTGCCGAGAGTGTCCGGCCTACAAAATGACTCCAAGAGCACAGCAACTAATCCAGGAGGTTCTAAAAGAAACCAGAACAACGTCGAGTGAACTGCTGGCCTCACTTTGCTCAATTAAAGTCAGTGTCCATGACTTGACCATAAGAAAGAAACTGGACAAAAATGGCACCACGAGAGAGTTTCACCATAAAACTAACAAACTGTGTGTCCGTAGTAAGGACACCAGAATATGTCATCATCCTTGGATATAATTTCTCCTTCTCCACTGCACAATCCTGCCTTTAACACAGATTAAAAAAGAGAGACGCTGTCGTTGTTACGTGAGGGTAAATCTGACCACTCGGTCTTAGGGTGAGCCTAATCCTACCCCTAGCCCCTTTAACCTGCCCCCCCCCACTGCTATCTGTGATAGCAGCTCTTATTGTTTTAGGTAAAAGCAGACATCATGAGAACTAGAGAAACAGCTGAGAGCAGAGTCTCAGACCACTTTTCCGTCTGACACAGGTTAATGAAGAACCACGTTTGACCCGCTCATGAGAGACCACAGCTGTCACAGGTTGTCATCTTTTACAGCTCCACTCGCTTTACTGTTAAACCACGGCCCTGCTTACAACCACACAGAGTTAATTACAGAAAATAAGCAGAAAATTCAAGTGTCACTTTCAATTTTCTCCCTCACAACAAAGTGCTGCAGGACTCCATGAAACTTGGTTTTTTGGGCCATGAAAGCGACTGCTGTGTTGTTTCCTTTGACAGGTTCTTGACCCTGACACAGTTAATGCTGATGAGCATTATCTAATCTGACAAACACCCTGCTGCGTATCACCCCTGAAGGCTTCGTCTCATTCAAAGAACACTGATGAGAACATTGGAGCCAACCTTAAACGAACTCTCCCCGTCAGCTGAAAACGTATGCGACTCCTCTCAGGTCGGGTCAGGGCCCGAGGGCGCCTGCATTATTACTGTGGCCATAAAACAATCATGCAGAGAGAGAAAGTACATCCCAGGAAAAGAGGGAATGTCATTAATTGGGATGAGATTAGGTATTAACAATTTAGATCCAGTTCCTCAAAGGTTTGGAAGAAATACCTCAAATACAAACGTGAAACGTGAAAAATCTACTGAACTAAAACTTTTCCAGTCAAACGTTTCTGTTGGAAACAGAATGAAATGAGAAAACTACTAATGATCTGATAAAAGCGCGGTGTTGGTGTCTCCATCAGGCTTCGTGTTGCTGCCAGGCGGTAAATCTCTGACCTGGACTGAGCTGATCTGATCTCACACACGGAACTAAACTGGATGAGTAACTGAGCTTCTGCTCGCTGCGTTTCCAAACACTTCTTCATACCTGTTAGTGCTGAGCGGTGTGCACGCTGCGGGGGTTTTCTATGGCTTTGCAGTTGTAATCCGCTTTGCAGCGTGGCATAGATGCGAGGGGCGAGGAAGCCGCGCAACCTGTGGGACGCACGGCGACTCCAGAAGAGTCTTCAGTGAGCTGCCAGTGCAGCCTGTCTCACTTTCACCGTCTCGCCTTTCCCGGTCTCCTCCTTTGTATGCTCCTCTATCTCCATCCTCCATTAGTCTCCCCGCGCCTCCCTCCGTCTCTTCACCTGCCCCCATTCTCATCGCTCCAATTAATTTCCTTTTTCCTTTTCTCCATCTGTCCTTTTCTTCCCCCAGTCCTCGCTTCACCTCTCTCTCTCATCTGCACACTAAGTGTTTGTGGTTTCTCCCCACGGCCACGGATCTCATTAATAAGGGATGTTCTGAGATTCTCGGCTGAGACGAGACGGACCTGCAGCCACTTAGTGCAGGTTTTAACATGAAATGGACACATTCTCTGGGGAGGGGCGGGGGTGCGTCTGCCTCTGAAAAACACAGCATAGTAACAAAGTAGGGTCAGTGGACAAACTGATTCCCAGCCACTTTACTCCACGTCTTACGTGCGAGGCTGCGGGGCCAGAGGTTCACACTCGTATTGAGATAGCACTTCACAGACGGGCTGACCGGGTCAGACAGAAGATGAACAAAGATGGATTTTTAAATTAAAGAGCCTCTGATTAATCTTAACTTACCAGTAATGTGTCGACATTGAGTGCCTTTAAGTGCCGACGGGGACAGAGAAGCCCTCTGGCACAGTTTAGCAGGAGTAAATAACTGGCTTTGGAGCGGCTGCGTGGAGGAAGCGGGGGCTGGACTGAGGGAGTCATAAACTTGGAAGTGAGCCTAACGGAGCCTGGCAGGTACCGGGGGTGAAATTTCACAGAATCTCTGCAAGCAAATTAATAATTCATCTGCATGTGTGTGTGAGAGTGTGTGTGCAGAATAAACAGAAAACGTGCAGATGGAGGAAAAAACAGACAGAGATGCTCGTGGATTCACGGAGAACTCAGCACTACGACGACGCGAGGCAACACTTGTGTCTCGCGTCATGTGTGTCGTGGAAAAACCCTTCAGGGGTGAAGTTGAATGTTTTACTGCGGCCCATAAATAAATAAACCCTGCTGTCGCTGCCGTTACCACCGAGCTTCTCACCTCAACATATGGGCGCCGAGGAGTGAAACGGGTCCTTGACTGGAGTCAGGTGGTCACCCTCTATGTTATCTGAAATAATCTCACGATGAAAATGATCAGTGAATGAATGAAACAACTAACTGTGGGGCAATGAAAAGTCACATAGCTGCTGCATCTGAACTAACCTTCGATTCTGAGTCGTTACACTTGTTCCATCTCTGACGGGAATTCATCCAGAGCTACCGTCAGGTCTAACTCTCAACACATGCAAAACCAAGGGTTGTCAGCTAATTAGCGCATTAGCATGTTAACCTACTAACCCAAGACGAACGTAGTCACCTGATAGGTCTGTTGTCAGCGTTGTCACTGAGTGTTTACGTGCAGCCACATTCATTCTTCCTAATTCATAAACTCGTCAGAGAAGTTCTATTTCTGATGGTTCCCCTAACCCTCATCTTCCCTTCTCCCCGTCTGGATCTGTAACTCCACTCTTTGCCAGCCTCATTATCTCAGCCTTCCTTTCTTCTTCTCTGGCTTTCAGCTCCTCTCTCCGTCTGTCGGCTCCAGTGTTTATTACCTGTCCTCCGCCTCCCGCTCTCACACATGCCGGCTTGATCCAGTAAAGCATCTGTTTCTAAAAAAGATGGCACCGTAAATGGCCCCCAGCCTCTCAGCCTCTTTACGAGGGCACTCGGTCTGAACTAACAGTAGCAGAATAGCACTCTGACGCGCTGTCCTCCCTCCTGTCCTCCCGCCTCCTCACACAGAAGTCCTCGCCCTGAATGGACACAGAATCACTCGGAAAGCATCAGTATCCTCTCGCTGGCGAGCTTCCCGCTCTCTTGGACTTTCTCAGACCTCTGTGCCCCCCCCCCCCACTTACTGCCCTGCTTTCCTTTACACTTGTTTATTGTTTTACAGCTGCCATATTTGGACAAAGCTGAGGCTTTAGCACCTTCAGGAGAGTTGTCTGCAGGGGGGGGGGCGTCCAGCTGCTTTCACTAACTGATTGTCACGTTTCCTGTTTTGTTATATATGTGCATGCAAACAGATTTTTTTGCTTCTACTATAAACCAAAACACTGATACAGCGGTTTGACAGAGGTTCCTCTGAGAACAGGCCTCGCCACGGTCCACCACAGTTAGGTGCACGTGCTCAGGTTTCCTTATATCACATTCTTGTGAAAATGATTTTTCAGAAATGAATTGAAATAATTTTCTTCCAATTTGGCACAAACGTCTGCTTGGAATAAGAAATGACTCGTTTTCTGTCAGCGTTGTATCATAGAAGCACTTTACTAGAGGATCTCACCACATCTGGCACAAAGGTCCACTCGTGTCGAGTCTGTGCAGACCAGCATGTGAGCCGCTACGTCGCCGGTTGGTGCAGATATACAAATGGAATTTGGCATAAATGGTGTTCAGAACAATATCTGTTTACCAAAGTTCCGTATTCTGCTAATTGTGCAGCGACAGCAATCCAGCAACTCAAACACAGCAAAGTGTGTGAGAATCCTGCTGACTGAGCAGATTCCAACATCATCCACGAACAACACAGGTTGAACCCACCACTGCACAACGTCAGCGTAGAAAACTCCATGTTGAACAAATAAAAGAAAAAGCTACAGTTTGTTCATCAGCGAGTTCTGCAGCAGATACAAAAACGTGACACACAAATTCCTTTACTGTACTTTGCAGATGCTTTTATCCAGAGCGACTTTCAGGGATTTAGAGCCGAGTGTCTGGCTCGAGGACACACCTGGTAGGGGTTCAGAGTCTGTGATTCTAAAACAGCAGATTCCTTTGTCCCTGAATGTAATCTCTCTGCTACTAAGGTAATCTACCAGCACCCATCTGATCTCCGCTCTCTCGCCTCTGCGTGACTGTTGCTCTCCCCGTACAGTAAACTCCAGCTTCTGCAGACAGCATCATATCTTTTTCTTTCCCTACAGAGGGCTGCAAACCTTATCTGTCTTCTCAGAGTTTCCTGATACCAAAATGATGAAAAGCAAGCAGTGAGAGCAGCTCAATGGAACCACCCGGCGCACAGACCCTCTGAAGCTACTGCACCGCTCCAGCAGGACGGTGACACATCTGCACAGATACCGAGCGGCGCGGGGAAATCAGCAGAGAGGACAAGTAATCACATTAATGTACTTTTGCCCATTGTGGATTCAGATATTCAGAGGAGGTCTGTGTGGGCTGTTGTTTGTCCTCTTTTTGTCTCTCTGGAGCTCATAAATCAACATGTAAATTACAGCAGGAAGTGCCATTGTACTATCTGGCGTATGCTGCGCCATGTAAATGGGGCTGAATTAGAGGAATGAATGGCGAGTGGTGCATTACAGGCAGAGCTGTCTGCACTCTGAAGATACAATATCTGCATTTTGAAGTGGT
Organism: Microctenopoma lineatum; assembly: GCA_032361105.1. Classification (NCBI taxonomy): domain Eukaryota; kingdom Metazoa; phylum Chordata; class Actinopteri; order Anabantiformes; family Anabantidae; genus Microctenopoma; species Microctenopoma lineatum. The sequence goes on from JAUMHJ010000023.1 coordinate 21,854,495, forward strand.
AAATCTGGAGTAAAACACTATTTTACATGAAAGCTATTGTTTCAAGGATGGATGTGCGTAATGGATGTGTGGATTTCTCCAAGCATCGCTTCCTATGCTGAGAGTGCTGACGGCACAGTTACGTCGCTGGAGTCGTGGGTTTGAGCAGGAAAACGTCTCGAGGAATCCAAACGTGTTCCTCTGTTCAGCAGCACACAGAAGTGAAATCCCTCCACAGTCCTCTGTTCTTCTGCGCTTTACTAACATCTGCTCCGTGTCTGGAAGCAAATCAATCAGTTACAGATAGAACAGAATTTAAACTCCTCGGTCCGTCACAAAATCCTCCCCAGGACTAAAAGGAGGAAAAGGACGATCGTCTCACTTTGGGGAGGAGAGAGAAAGAGGCTCTTCTGTTTCAACTGGTCAACACACGATGCAGCAGAGTGTTAGTTATGTACCAACGTCAGTACGAGCCTCTGCAGAAAGCTCTACTGCTGCAGCACATCCTCTGCGGAGGATGATCTCCTGTGTTTGCTCTGAAGCGAAGCAGCTGCTGTGAAAGCGTGAAGAGGAGACGCTGGCGTTCCTTCCAGACGGGCATCGATCACCACCAATGCACACGTTGTTTCCGCTCATGTTAACACAAAAGTCTCGTGAACAGACGCTTTTCGTTGGCCACTGGCAGCAGGATCGAGAAACGTCATCAGCTCAGTGTGAAACAACATCGCGGTCGTGTCGTGTAGACGCCTGCAGGCCCCCGTGCGGCTTATCGCCACTCTCCCTCTGCAGTTACACATGTGCATCCTGTGGTGCATGTGTCACATCGACAAAGAAAAGGACAGTTACCTGCTCACTGAGCTGATCTGGTGTCTACGTCCACACAGTGTCACACCGCGGCGCCCACTGTGACCAACAGAATAAACCAGGTGGCAGCATTTCACGCGGTGGTTTCCTGTAGACATGAGGTCCACGTGAGGTCCCTCGCTCTCCTGGAATGATCGCCACAAATCACAAGACAACAACGTGCACTCAACAAAGACGCGTGCAGGGACTGGAACACCGCTGCTGACTGATGCCAAGTAAACTCCACCCTGCAGACGTAGGCAGGCGAACAGTCAACAGAAGTCTCAGATCGGGTCAGAGCCTGCTGAACTGCATTTGCTCTGGTGTCAATCTGTAGAACAGTTGGACTAATAAGAGACACACGGGTCCAGTGGGGTGGGGGCTGCTTTCATGGTGACGGTGTAAGCTTTATGAGCCTGGAATGAGAAAAGCAGTTGTCTCTTTGGGTTTTTTGTGGTGGTCTTAAGGAAACAGCTGCAGCGTTTGTAGAGATGCTAAAAAGAGCACTTGGTTCAGACATTAAGACGGAAGTTCAGTTAGACAAACGTAAAGTGGGATTTAAAATGCATCAGCTGCCAAAACACAGCTCAGTGTTTGATTATACTCAGAGAATTCATGTTGTCTTCCCCCTAAGACTGTGCTGTTTGCTGGAGTCACCCTTAATCAGACAGAATCGTCCCGGTGACCAACAGAACCCTGGTCAACACCATGACCAACGGTTTGATCCAAGCCTAAAACACTTGCCTGAAACAGAAACTGCAGCTTTGCGTTTCCTTCCACCACAGCGTGAGTGTTCTGTGCACCTCACTGCACCAGAGAAGTTATTTGTCCTGAATATTTATGACTGTCTGCAGAAGACTCCTTGTGCCTGGAGTGAAAGCGAATGGGCAGAAGGAAGCGTTTCACCGCTGCACTATTTTTACCCGCGACTGAAATGTAACCACAGAAAGTGTCAGGACCAGGACAATAACTGCCCTAAACCAGACGCCACGCGTTTAACGAGTGACGGTGACAAAGAGAGACGGGAGAATCCTGAAAATAACTCGCAGGCAAATTCAGATATTCATTGATTGGACCCCCCCACCTTTCCTGAGTGCTTCCCTTCCTCCTCCGTCTTCATTTTGCAGACAGCGCTCCGGCGCTTTGCCCACCTGACTTCTCCACATTCCACAACACCAGAATAAGTGTCAGAGCGTGAAGACATTGATTTCTGCTGAAGATAGGAGAAATGGACACTGTGGGTTTAACCTGCATAAATCATCCTGAGCAGCTGATTCATGACTCGTTGTCAGGAGACAACAGCCAGGAGACGAATAAACACGTTAACCCGTTCCTGCTGTTAAGGAAAAGAATGAAAGATATGAGATAAGAACCCTCCAATGAGTGAAAAAGCTAAAGAATCGCTCTGATCCTGCACCCAGACACGTCGGACTGGCTTCCCGTGGCCCAGCAGCTACAGATAAAGCAGTCTGTTCATCACATGCTCACACGGGAACAGGAACAACCTCTGGAACCAGCAGGAATAATCCTGACTTTATTTCACTCCTCCGCCTGTGTCCTCCGTTACGTACGCTAGCAGAAATATCTCTACTCTGATAATTACATCCATGTGTCCCCACCAACCTAGACCCTAATGACTCATCCCCTAGTGTCTTTGTGTCTCATGTCCTCACATGAAGTGGGTGGAGCGGCACAGGAACGGGGGACGCACCGTAACATTGAACCTAAGTGACCAGAAAGACGCGAGGAGTCTTTGTTCAGGAGTGAAGCTGAACAACATATAGTCACAGTCCCTCAGAGGGTGGAGCGGCAGCGTGCGCTCAGTGGAAGATACCTGCACTCCTGCCGGGCAGCGAGTGAAAGGCCAAAGGTTCAGCCTTTTGTGGACAAGCAGTCCGCTTCCTGCCCGCGTGCCGCGGTGATTAGCTCCTCGGGCTCATTAGTCCGTCATGCATATTTAAACCAGAACATATGCTGCTCTCGTTTTATTTGCATTCTTAAGCCTCAGCAGGGAAGAAGATGATGCATTAGCATAGACGCAGCAGCCCACCAGTGATGGAAATAGCTGCAGACCCTTTTTCTTTTTTTAGAGTTGTGTAAGCAACAACAACAGTGGTCATATGTTTTTCTCAGCCTCCTTCCTCCCCCTACCCCTCCACACCTCCCATCTGCCCACTCAGCCTTCAGCTGTGTGATGTTGTGTATTCCTGTTTAACAAGACGGGACGCGAGGCAGCCTTTGTAGACGGGCACGCTGTCGTCCTACTGTACCTCGCGTCTCTTTATGATGATGCACGCTAACGATATAATACAGGTAGTGAACAAGTCACGTCGAGGAAATGAACCACTTTCAACCAAATAATGAAATCAAAGGTCGCTCACATGGTCACGTTATTTAGGAGCTCTGATGTTAGTGTCATTCATAAGAATGTGTGTGTGTGCGTGTGTGTGTCTCTGTGCGTGTGTGTGTGAGCGTGTGTGTGTGTGTGTGTGTGTGTGTGTGTGTGTCTGTGTGTGTGTGTCTCTGTGTGTGTCTGTGTGTGAGCGTGTGTGTGTGTGTGTGTGTGTGTGTGTGTCTGTGTGTGTGTGTCTCTGTGTGTGTGTGTGTGTGTGAGCGTGTGTGTGTGTGTGTGTGTGTGTGTGTCTGTGTGTGTGTGCGCGTGTGTGTGTGTGTGTGTGTGTGTGTGCGCGTGC
>JAUMHJ010000023.1:21867663-21892663 GCA_032361105.1 Microctenopoma lineatum
CTGACCAGATCTAACAGATCGAACCACTTACTGACCAGATCTAACAGATCGAACCACTTACTGACCAGATCTAACAGCTAAGATACTAAAATAAGATAAATCGATCTCCGTAAGGAATCCTGTGATTGTTCTGTATGCCGGAAGACACACACCTAGCGAACATCACTAATTCAGCGACGCCGTCACCCGGTGAGTTAATACGGTTTCAAAGTTTCCACCACTGCCTGTCACAGCCGCGACCTAGAAGGAAACAACAGTACGTGTTTTTTATTTGGTTAATATTAAAGTAATTGCTGAGTGTTGAGCGTGAGCTCTAAAAACAACCTGAACTGTAGCCCAGCAGAACAGAAAACCTTCTTTATTCATGAATCTGCTGTAGATTCCCTGTCGCTGTCACAGCAGGAACATTAAAATACCCGAGTCAGCAGGGAGACGTCAGCACCCCCAGCACTCACAGGCACAAACGGACGGAGAACACTGTTGTGACGTTTGTTAGAAGCTTTAAACCAAAGCGCATAACAATGCTGATGCTGTCCCTGCAGAGGTTTGGTTCGTCCTCCACGCTGAGCTCAGCTCCACCGTCTTCCCCAACAACCCGGCCCAGCCGTCGTTCACAGAACAAACCAGCCTAATTACTGGCCTGAGCTCGCTCCACCCGCCTCATCCCCTCTGGAACACACTCAACACGTTATCATCCCAGAAATCAGCGCCGATAGTTGTGACAGAAGCCAATACTGCTCTCAGCCCTCAGTGTAACCTCAGATTTAATAGGTAGTCAGCGCTGACAGCTGGAGGGATCTGCTGCTCGCTGTCTGGGGAGAGATCAGTCTCTCTGATGCAGCTGAACGGGGTTCCTATTACGATAAAACATGTTAAGTAGCGCTGATGACAAAATGAATTGATGCTGCTTGTTTCATTTGTGACCCCTGCATGAATTAAACAGAATTCAGACCCCAGTTCCAATTAAATGTCCTTTGACGAGAGCTAAGACTTAAATGAGGAGTGAAGGACCGACCTGACGAAACAGAACAACAGGTTTCAGAGAACCACCAGGAGCCGAGGCTGCATGTGGTCCATCTGCTGGTCCCGTGTGCTGCGTTCAGGGACAGTACAGAATCAAATGAAAAACTACCATTACACATATTTAACAAAGCTTTAAAACACCTTCAGATCAGAAACATCTGTGTCCCTTCCTCTCTCTCTCCTTTCTGGATCTCCGCTTCACTTTCTCTTTCTGCATCCTTGCCCTTTAGAATTTGAAATTTGAATTAAAATCACACACACACACACACACAGACAGCATAGTGGGGTCTTTATCTGAGAGTGTGTGTGTGTTAGTGTGTGTTTCAGTGGGTATGTACGTGCTGTGTGTGTGTCCTCACGTGCGCGTGTTCTTTGTGTGTAAAGACTATTTGCACATGTATGTCCTCTCAATGCTCGTCACCATTTCTCTGTTTGCAAACTGATCCCTGGTGCCGCTGGAGATGCTGAGGAACAAATCTCTGGTAGCCGCTTATATTCGCTCCCTACGGGCCTGCCTGTCATTTAGTCGCCCACAAAATAATGTGCTCAGGTGAACGGTACTAGTATCAACACGAGAAGCAGTTTGATAATTGTCTCTTCTAACAAATGCATCGTTAGGACATTTGAGGGCAGAAGGATTCAGCCTGATGCACGAGGTTCAGTGTGAAGTTTGAGGAATTGAATAGTTTCCTGCCACCGTCTCTGTCACTGTCTCAGTCTCCTTTATCTGCACAGGGACAAACTCCGGGACACGACGAAACGATTTCTGGGAACAAAATCCAGCCGAAAATGAAAGTGACTGCTTCTTCAACTGCCTCCTAAACACACTGAGCAGCTGCTCCACCTCTGGAATCAAACATGTGTCTGAGTGTTGGGCAGCGTCTCACAGGAGGAGTCTCACAGAGCTGCAGGTCACCTGAACACAGACAAAGATTACTGGACTTCACTGTGGGGCTGTTCAGAGTTTACCGGTAGATCCGTGGGGCGTTTAAGAGCTTGAATAAAATCGTGCAACACAAAGTGTCCCAATAAAGAAAATCTCACGGTGATGGGGTCAGTGTTTGCTCGCTCAGTAACACATCATACGCAGCGCTTGTGGATCAAAGCCACATTAGACTGGAGGCCAACGGGTGGTTGGCTGAAATAATGGGAACCAAAGCGGCGACCGCGCCCCGTGCCGCGGTCAGCTGCCTGCACCGTGGGACTGATATTACTACAATTGTTCACTTCACAGAAAAGAAGAATGTGCTCCCATCATGAGCACTTCTTACTAGTTAAAGCTTTCTCAATTTTCCAAATTGCTCCGTGCTGTAGTCGGAGCGTGCGGCGCCGTTTCACAGCGGCCACTTTCCATCATCCTCTCCAACGACTGCACATATTTGTCCACTTTGTTTAAATTGCCAGCACCTTTTTCTAAAAATGACGAACTCCACCTGCTGCTGCCGTTCTCTCTGCACACACACACACACACACACACACACACATTATGTGACTCGCTGTTCACTGAGTACAGCCGTCTCTCAATAAGCTGATTAAAAGTCGCATTCAGACAGACAAATCTTACAAATCTCACAACTCGCAGGCTCCACTCCACTTCAGCAGAGCAGCATGGAGAAGGAGAGGAGCAGGTGGGTAAACACAGGTAGCCACAGATGAGCAGCAGAGTAATGTGGAGGATGCAGGAAGCGAGTTCTAATGAGACCCTAACCCTAACCCTAACCCTAACCTCCGAGCACTAAATCTTTTTCTGGATTTACTACGGTGTGAGGACGAAGAGCGTGTTAAACGGCGCGGGCTGATTATCTGCTCTGTTTCATTCTGTCCTCCTTCCTTATTCATCCTGCCCTGGTCTGCATTTGGGTCCTCCAGTTTGTCTCTGACCCAATACATTTTGTTTAATTCAGTAATAATATGTAAAATCTGTTATGACGCCTGGTTATGACACTTTCAGCACACAGTCACCAAGCAACTATCAGATGTGTCTAGAACAGTGAACACGAGCTCACAGCAGATTTTATGACAGTTTTACAGCTAAAACTACTAAATAATTCTGTTAAAGTTCAAGGTTTAAACCTCATTTATCTAAAATGTACTGTCGTCAATACTGTCGTATTAATAGAGGACCTATGAGACGCTGTCCACGTAGGTGGACGGATTTAAAAGACATGTTTCTGTTGTCTACTGACCAAAAGTTACTTGACTGAACTAAAACAACAGCGAGTGTTCAGAAATACATGTAATTCACCACAGTCCGTCCCTACAGTGTCAAATGTGTCCACTAAACACAGCAGAGAGTGGTTGCTGCCCCAGCAGCCCGTACGGTGTGTTCATGTGAATATATGTAAGTACGGGAATATGAAACAGGACGGTTGGGTGGAAGAAGAGGCAATAATGCTCAGCAGAAGCCTTCCCCTGATAAGTTTGTTAAGCGCATCCCCTGATACTCCGTGAGGAAAAGGAAATTAGAAAAATAAAACAAATTGCAGCTTCTTGAGCATTCATCTCTCCCTCACACACACACACACACACACACACACACACAGTCTCACCATCGCCTGCCCTCTCAGCTAATCTTCTCCGCTCTAATACGCGCGGGGTCATAAAATCTGATTTGTTTCCACTCCTCTACCAAGAGCCACTAATTCCCAATTCTGGTCTTCCTATCGGCGCTGGTTCCTTTTCATTAGCGGGGTTTCTCTTATACATACTTTTTGTCCTGTGCATCATCGAGTGAAGTCAGGCTGCTGCGGAGGACTGGACATGTTATGAATAACTGGTTTTGCTGTGACCCAGTGGTGTGAATTAAAGAAAAAAGGGGGGGGGGGGTCTTAGGAGGAGCCAATAGAGATTTTTACTGATTAAAGTCCAATTGTGCTGCTTTGGTTGCTATTATTACTCTTTAATGTCAGGATTAGGGTTTTTATGAAACAGCCAGAGATCTGTTCTTTTCAGCCTCATATGAAACTGTAATCCCTTTGAATTGAGTATCAATGGAACGGCGTTGCTCTGATTCTGGCTCAGATACGCAGCCGCAGCTCGCTGCGTTATGCAGAACAGTTAATCATTTCTCACGGACCTCATTTGTTCTTGATGAAACCTAAGAATCTAATATCCAGGTGTGTGTAAGGATCGAACACAGAAAGAGTGTCGTGGACAAAAAGGTTTAATCATTTCACAAGTCATTATTTTAACCCAAAACCACGACAGTAGCATTTCCACGAAGGAGCAGGTGGTGTGTTTATGACTGATGTGTTGATAATTGATAAGAAAATAAATTTCATTGATTCACTGATTCAATGCAACTGTGACGCACGTTGGCATCAAATCAGACACAAAACTAGCCGGCGTGAAATGTGCGTCAATCACCGCTGATTGAATCTGCACAGAACGTCTCAGATGAGCCGACAGTCAGGCAGGAAATGCATTTTCACTTAAATTTTAAATTTATTAATCAAAAAAAGGAATTAGTTCCAGGTTCCAGGTTCTTCTTCAGAGGTGAAAGCACCTTTGACCAAAGCAGAGCTCAAGGTTCTCATCTTCATGAGGTGCAGCCAGCTTCCAGAGTGATGCTGCTGATCGATACGCGCCGACAACATATTCACTTAGCAACCAAATAAATGAGCTCACCTCTGTTTTAAATGGAGAAAGGACCACACTCGTTCGGAGATAACCACAGACCCGCAGCAGGAAGGAAGAGAGATCCAGGGAACGAAGCAGCTCTGTGGTAACAAACAGATGTTCACCGAGTTGTTTCAGTGTTTGCTCTGTGATTAACTTTCCAGTTGTTGAACTCAGACACAAACTGCTCAATCTGTCTCACTAGTACCTGTAGAAACACATCTTTTAAAGTTTTAAGAACCAGCTCCCGCCCTCCAAGCTCATCAAAGGTGAATAATGTCACGTATGTCATGTCTCTGCCTTTGTTTTGGTTCCATCCTGCCTTCTGTGCCTCGTGGTCGTCAAACAAACAGAGAGACGTCAGGGCTCCAGTCAGAGCATGAGAACGTAATGATAGCATCAGTGCAGGCTTTGATCCAACGGACACGATGATGACGATGATCCAACACACAGCTATGATGATAATAACAACAGCTGATGTATACGCAACACAAACTTTATCTTTCTGCAGGTGTTGTGGTCTCATAATTGTGACTTGTACTATGAGTGTAACTGCTTCTGTAACTGTGAGTGGTTGAGGCTGTTCTGATTGGTTAATGTTAACAGGTATTTTAGTACCTGTCATTTGGAACAGTTTCTGGACTGTTGTGGACGATGGTCTACAGCGGAATAAACCGTCATCATGTTGACATGACTTTACAGTAACAAGTGCATTTTACTCATATACATATATACATATATATACAGTATATGTGTGTGTGTGTGTGTGTGTGAATCTGCAGCTGGTGGGAACAAGAGAACCGTCTGGTCCTGACATTAAGTCGCTTTGTAACTATACAGAAACACTAGTAGGATAATTGGGTTGCTTAAAATGATGTTTTCCACAACAACATGCTGCAGCCTTTAGTGTCAACGTGCTGAGCTGCAGGAATCCACATCCTCATCCTGTTTCTCACTGCTGACTGTCTTAACTCAGCCCACAGTTATGTTAAATGAACATCTGATACCACCCTGGTACGACTGTGCACCTGCCATCAGGTAGGCTGTTGCCGTGCAGACTGGTCTGATGCAGCTCGTAGAGAAGGGAACTCGATCGTCAGTGTAGAGGCGGCTAATTTGGCTGAACAAAGAGTGCCATTTCAAAAAGTGCAGAAACACTACAGCAGTGAGCACTTACCACCAAAGATGTACAAAATAAATTGAAAAGTGGTATCCCACAGATTACCACTTTCCCTTCCTAGTGCTGTTTATTTTTAGCGTCTCTCTCTCTCATTTCCATCGCCTGCTCTCAGTAAGTCCCTCTCTCTTTCCCTCCCTCTGTCGCTCCACAGTGCCACTGCTACTACTCCTGCTGCCACTTCTAGACTGGAACAACTAGGGCAGGCAGCTCCTTAATTACTTCATTAATTTTAATCTGATCCAATTAATTACATTTTTCCAAACTCTCCTTGCTCCTCGTTCTAGTAGGTTGGAAGTTCCCTCGGACGCCAAGTGCCACTGCAGGAGACCTTGCATGTCCTCTGACGTGTTCACATTTTTTTAAGCTAAATCAATTATTTTCCTCTCCTGGTCAAACAAAGACCCACTTTCCTAGTTATTCTGTAATTATTCAGCCCGCTGCTCGTCTCATTTTGTGCCTTGACAGCACTTCAGTAGCTCCAGTCATGGCCTGTAATGTTCACCCCTCTCACCCCCAGTGGTGACCAGCGGTAGCCGGGCGAGTCAGTGCGGCTTCATGGCCGGACCTCACCGGGTGGAGGCGGTGGTGTTGGTGGGGACAGTCAGCAGACGTTGACTGAAGGCGCGCTGCATCATCACGCCGCTGAGTAGCCGAGTTATTTGCTGTCATTTTCTAATCAGCCTTAAATGTATTGGTTCTACGGGGTAATTATCAGCCGTGACAGTTATGTTTGCATTCATCAGCAAAGCCAGCGGGCAACAGTGTGAGCATACTGATACTGATGTGTTTCACTTCTTAGTGTTTAAGTGGCTTAAGAAGGGTTGAGAGGGTTCGTGTGCGCGACGGGCTTTAAAAAGTGTTAGAAGTTTGTCGTCTTCAGACCAGAGGCGTGGTGTCACATGACCTGGTCTCGAGTCGGACGTGAGTCATGAATTTAATGACTTTAGACTCGACTTGACCAAATATAAAAAGACTTGGACTTAGCATAGTAAAAGCAAGTGTAAATGTATTATTAGTCCGTGGTTGATAGGACTCAAAAGGAAATAAAAACTCAAACTGGGGGACATAGCACATGTCTTCACACTTGTCTGTCTTGACTCGGGAGTTGAGGGCAAAGACTTGGTCCCAGCTCTGGTTCTGCCTGACACCTGCTTAAGCTTTGTCTTTCACAAACCATCTTTGCAGAGTACAGACACAGACTGAAAAAGTTTCACAACCATGTTAACAAACTGCACAGACATCTGTTAATAAGAAGTAGAGCAGCTGCAACGGCAGCAACAAAGACAAAACACAAAAACACATCGGAGTTGAGCCTTATTTCAGCAGATTTTAGAAGTCCTTCAAACTTTGCCCCAATCTGCACCAATACCAATCTGCCGAACTGTCTGTGAACATAACATGGTGCATTTGCAATGTTGTGTGTTCCTCTGTTCTTTCATATTGTGTTTGTGGTTGCAGCCGTCGTCCTATCGTGTGAATCTGGTCCTATATTTATCCACTGTCAGTCAGACATCGCTCATCATCCAGGTATCTCTAGGACCACCGGTGTGGAAGACTTCACAGCTTTTCCTTCACACAACTGAAACTTCACAGTGCACGACTCCAGAGGAGGAACCCGAGTAAAACATCGGCTCGGTGGTTATAATGTCAGCAGGCTGCCAGCTGAGAATTATATTACCCAGGAAACACTTATAGGAACATCCGGGGCTCGTACGCCCGCGCTGCTTTAATACGGAAACCTAACGTTCAGCTGTAAGGATTCACCTCAGATGATCGAATGAACAGTATCAGAACAGACGGACAGAGAAACTGTGTGGGGTATTTATCACAGCAAACACCACGTCTCACGTATCTGCAGCTCTGCTGGCAGCCTAAACAGTTCAGCCCCCCCTCTTCTACACTGCACAAATGGACACCTGAATGAAAGAGACACACAAACAAACAAACACTTAGCCTCCTGATCACTAAGTAATTGGACGCCGTGTACCAATCCCCCCCGCTCCTGGTGTCAGTGGTTATGCTCTCGGCCATCGCATCTCATGTTGTTGATGTAAATACATTAGGCCACCGGAGACTGAATGCAGCAGTGAATGTTTTTAAAATATCAATAGAGTGAAAGTGGAAAGATATTTTTTATATTTCTAAGGAATACATTACAGCTTTAATTTCAGAATAAAATGACAGACCACTAACTGCCTGTGACAAAGACGGGGCTCCTGCAGACTGTGTCCGTGTTTCTAACTACAGACACTGAAAGTAAAGAACGATCTACAACCTGAAATCACGGCAGTAGCTTCAAAACAAAATTACACATCATCGGTCTGTGTATCCATATAACAGACAATTACAGGAAGACACAGCCTTCGATGATTAACTATAAATTAATGGTCCATCTGCCATGCACCACCCTGAAAAATATAAATCCACCTTAAGGCCCTGGTGTGGATCAGAACATCTTCTCCTTAATGATATCAGGTACTTAGCATGAATTAGTGCCATCAGCACTGCTCCGGTCATTATTCCTGCCACATAAGTTTTATGAAGTGAGTCTGTAAACTACTCTTTATATAACACAGCGCAACTACACACAGCTTAAACCGGGCAGTAAATTAAAGAGACAAGCAGTAAAAGGGCCTGGCAACAAACCAACAGGTGAGGGAGGGGGGAAAGGTGCGACCAATTTAAACTCGCACAAAAACAGAAGCGAGAATTTACAAACCGAGCACGTTAAATATTTTACCAAACCTTTCATAAAGCTCTTTAAATGAGAAGTTTAGTATCTCTGGAGAAGTTAAGTAACTAAATGTACACGTAGACCAAATGAAAAACAGCATCCACACATCTATCGTGTGCACAGCTCACCTGTTCTGCTGTTACAACCCGACCTACACCTGCTGCAGACGTGTGATCTGTTTCTGAATAAAGAAGAATGTTTTACACATGAGGGGCTCAGCAGGTGTAAGTGTGGTTCATGCTGAGTTTACCAGATATTATATGTTCTATGTATATATTCTGTATTGTTTTTTGTGTCTGGTTTTTAAAATAGCTTTATAGTAAACACATCCACGACCCTGATGCTGCCTCAGATTTACTAAGCTGACACAAAAACAAGAAAAGAACTTTTTATCTTTTTAAACAGCTGACAAACACATCGTGACAGAATAAGCTCAAGAACAACACACACACACAGGTGGAACTAATAAAATAAAATAAAAGCAGTTCACATGCTCACATCCACAGACGGAAATAAATGATTGGAATCTTATTATTAATGACCAAACTAATTACTGTCTCTAATGTAAAGACTTTCACAATCCCCAAATACTCATATTAAATAATGATTTAATCCGATCGCAGCCACATTTTTTTCTTGTATTTGGGTCTCTCTTTCAGGTGGACTGTATAAACAGCAGCGGGGCACGGAGGGAAGCTCGAGGCTTGTTGAGGAAAAGCTGCTGGCGGCAGGTTAACGTCACTTTGTTAAAGTTAACACAGTCACTGACTCAGAGTTAAGGTCGTCTCCCAACGTTTCTACCATCTCAGGGTTTAACGCAGACTTTGTAAATCTGTGTCACGCCCTGCTCGTCCTCTTCAGGCCCACTCCTGGCTCGGTGCCTTCTGCAGATGCATGCTACTGAGGACTTTCTTGATCCTGGCAGACAAAATGGAACCACGATCACCAAACTGTGCGGAGCAGGAAGGAGCACAGGGCATAAATCGTCTTATCACTAGAACCCATGTGGGCAGGAAACAGAGAACCTGGACTGAAATACAAAACTGAATGTTATACTCCACAAATGTACGCCGTATGGATTTGTTCACTCGTAACCGACTAGCAGAGCTGGCCTGAGAATCCATGAACAATGAAATAACAGCAGTCAAGTGTCAGCTGCTCTTATTCCACTTAGCTTTCCCGTTTGCAGACGCTGCTGCTCAGGCCAAACGGAGCTGTTGTTCATGTACGCTCTCTCACTGAGCACTGGGTTCCCTCACTGAACAGCTACAGTGTGCTGCTACAATCAGTGCGTCTCATTTACTTTCCCAACCCTGATTTCCCAGACCTGCTGGGGGATTTGAACTGGCAGCCATCCGGTAACAAAATCCGCTTTCCCACAATTAACCCCAAGTGCACAGTGATGTGCATGGCAAACAGCATCTGCAGCCACCTGTTCCACACCCAGACCCGCTCCCTTGTTCTCCCAATGCAGGAGTAAGACGCGGCGAAACTAAGTTTTGGTGAACACAAAGCTCCCATCGCTTCTGCCCTTGCATTTCCGTCACGTTCCATTTCCTATTTTATTCAGGCGCTGTGTCAACCCACCAGTCAATCAGCTCTTCCCCCTGCCAATAATAAAACCGTCAGACTGCAGGTAGCTCAAGGATTTCTGCATTCCTCCACAAACCGTCTCTGTGACACTTTTAATAATATTCATGCAGTTATTGGAGAAAATATTAAATAAAAACGGACGAGGAAGTGTTTGGGGGAGCGATTATGCATTTCAAATCATACTCGGCGCAACATAATAAGTGTATCCGACACCTTGAGGAGGAAACTGATTGCTTCTGTTTGTGTGGGTGAGATTTTACATGTCGACCACGACATGGGGAAATAATTACTAAAAACGATCTTCTTTCACGCCCAATTTCTGCCTCTGCGTTGCCCTTGTTGAGTATGTGTCTGTGTGTGTTTAAGATGCAGACTACATGTTTGTGATGGAGCGAAAGAGATGAAAGAAAGACAGAGAAAGATGCTGTATTAACTTGTCTGTCTGCCTCATTAGGTTGTAAAGCTTTGATCAAACCATGCTGTGCCTGTTTCAGTGTTAAAGGGCGAATCACAACACAGATCTTGTTCTTTGTCCATGTGTTGTCTCCTCCCAGCACAGGAGGCATTTTAATAAGGTAGCTAAACCACCTCAACAACCTGTTATTGACGAAATAAACATGATGGGGCAGGAGGAGCTGCAAACTGCCCCAGTGCACGCCGACCATCGCAGCATGATGGCCCCATTAGAAACACATAATCTGCAAAAAGAGAAGCAGTTCTTAGGTTCCCAACCAGAGACAGTCTTCCCTGATGGCTGCACCTTGATATCTTGTCCATGAAAAGGACCTGCGACGAGGGACAACCCTGACAATCGACCCACAGATAAACAGGCTTCTTAAAATCCAGAAAACACATGTTGACTGGCCAAGCCCCCCCCATGGACTAGTTTCTCAGCATCACTCCAATGTACCAGTCCACAGCCTCTGTCTGCGTCCTCCAACTGACACTGAGGAGGCGTATCAGCCCAACAACCTCCAGATCATAACCATGACCCACACGACTGAGAATGTCCCAGACAACAATGTCCTCAGCCTTTAGCATCTTCTGCCATACAACCAAGGAGGTTCTGTCTCTGCCAGTGATTTGGTTTTCCCCAGGCCCCCCAAGTCTTCCTCTACTTCTACTTCTACTTCCATCTGAATTCCTGAATTCCTTGTACAGTGTGTAATCCTTTAGGTGCGCTAGCTGTTTGCAGAGCTAGGTTCTCTAGAGTCACTAACAGGACTAACACGCAGTTGAAAGCCGTTCTCATCACATTTTAGAACGTAATGAAATTTCCTGCTGATAAGACGGTTATGCGTGTTTTTATGAGCTGCTGGACGGGCCCCCGGGTCCACAGGAAACCAGCAGCAGCAGGGTAAATTTATCCAAAGATGCGAGTGTTGTGTGGGACATGTGGCTCTGAGGAAAGTGTAATAATACGTAAAGACCATTACAGCTAATTTTGTATTTAGTTCTGCTTTATTGCAGCTTTTGTATTAAAGTCATCAATCATAAAGGCCTGGGCTCCTTCTGAAGGTTAGCTGCCTGTGTCGGGTCACTCGGGACGTTTCTTGTCATTCCTTGTTAACACCCACCCACTGTGTGCTGTAGAGGCTGGGAGGTTTGCAGTGGTGGTTTAAAGTGGAATTGGTTGTGACTATAAGTGTGTGTGTGTGTGTGTGTGTGTGTGTATCTGGAAACTGGGCAGTGGGTGAAACTGCACAACGAAGAAGCTAGCAAGCTCCAGATAGCAAAGAAGACAGAATGTAGACCCCGCGGAGGAGGATGGCTATCGTGTCCTCACAATGGAAAAAGGTGGAGTCTTGCCTGTGTCTCTCTGTGATGCTTAATTAGAGGGAGTCGGTTGGTTAATTGTTTGGCTGATATGGGTAAGAGGAGGATGACTAGGAGGAGGAGAAGGAGAAGGGGGGGGCACTTGATTCATGACAGGGAACGGCAAGTTTGAAGGGTGTCGACAGATAAGACTGCAAGGGTAATTAACAGAAAGAGAGAGGGATGATGAGAGGAAGGAGAGAGACGGAACACTGAGGGGAGAGAGAGAGAAGTGCCAAGCAGAATAAATGTCATAAAACTGTCCTCGGATCCCATAATGGCCTCAGAAAGAAAGGAGGAAAATGGAGAGCTGGCGTGGAAGGACGGAGATAAAGAGAGAAGGAGCGGGAGAGAGAGGGCAATGATTAAGGGCATAATTCCATTTTATTACACAATGGAGCTGGAGCCCAGGATGCCAGCTGGACAGGAGGGGTGCCGAATCCACTGACAATTAACTTTTACAAACCCCCACCCCCCACCGCCTCAAAACACAAGCTTTGATTCTTCTCAAGGTCAGCAAATGTCAAGCAGAAGAGCGGCGCACATAAACATTCCCACAGAGGCGACAAGCAGCTTGTTTGGCACATTCCTATCAAGCAGGGGGGGGGGTTATTGTCTGACCCCAGAAAGTAAAGTCAATTATTTAAACACTTCAACATCACGTGGTTCATCTCCATAAACAACCTGGTCTTTAACTCAGAGATCCTGCGTAGAGTGTATCTCTCACTGTGAGTGTGTTGTCTGTGGGTTAGGGTTAGGTGTAGGGTTAGGTTTAGGGGTCGGGTTGGGTGTAGGGTTAGGGGTAGGGGTTGGGTTGGGTGTAGGGTTAGGGGTAGGGGTAGGGGTCGGGTTGGGGTTGGGGGGGGGGGGGGGTGGGGGGTGGGGGTGGGGGGGGGGTGGGGGTGGGGGCTAGGGTTAGGGGTCGGGTTGGTCCTCACTGGGGTGAAGGAGCAGCCTCTTTGTCTGCCTGTTACAGTCAATGGTCAGACAAATATTCACTGAAGGATCCTGCTCAGCCAGACACAAAAGGCTGAGAGAGCAACTTCTGGATCACTTCCTGTCTGCTGTCACATGGAAGCTGGTTTCATGTGACGCCGGGTCCTTCGGTCGGGGTGTGGGATCCGTCTGCATGTCCTATAAACAATAAGCAGCTCGGGGAGTGTGTGTGGGAGTGACAGGGCTCAGTGGGTTCCACCATTCGGTTCTCAAAGCCAGAGCAGAAAGCGCTCCCCAACATACCAGAAGTGCTAAACGACCGTTCTGGATGCTGAGAGAGGAGAGCAGCAGGTGAAGGTGCAGACACGTAACGACAGCATCATCAAAGAGGGCGAGGAGCGTTCAAAGTGGCTTCTGTCCCGTCATGTTCCAACGCTGCTCGCTCTCAGTTCCTGTCTTCTGTGTTTGTGCTGTGTTTTGATCTCTGACCCAGACCTGTTCAGTTCACACGGACCCATGGGATCCAGGAGTGTGGTGTCTCTCCGTGAATACAAAGCAGGCGCGGGGGGGCACATTCCACAGCCGCAGTCAACAGAGCAGCTGTTTATGTGGACTTTTATCGCTCTGTGACTCGCTGAGTCTTTAGTCCCATCTCTCTGGAAGGTGCACACTGACCCGGGGCCTTTCATTACTCGAGGCTTTCCTTTTATCAGGGTAAATTCTTTGTTTCTGTCTGTCTCTCTCCACGGGGATAGAAGTGTTTGACCTGAAAGCCTTCATTACCACGAGCGCTCTCCCTTCCCTCTGCTTTCTCTAAATCTTTTCATTCCCTTCATTATTTCCAACGAGAATTCCAACTAATCTCTTTCTCTGTGTCTCTAACTATCCTCTGTGGCATTTAATCAATCACTCCCTGCTCCTCTCCTCCTCCAGCCAATTGCCTTGTTGTTCGCTTGCCTCTGTGGATCCCTCCTGTGGGAGCCAATCATCTGTCTGGAGGTTTGAGAGTTCAGCAGTGAGCTGTTCTCAGCAAACCGGGCCCAGTTTTGGGTTTCTGTGAGGGGCTGCAGGTGCCAACGTGGCGACAGACGGCGGCGTGGATGTGTAGTGGCGTGTTAGAGAAGAGACCAAATGTGTGGTTTGCTGGGATTCTTCCCTCGTACCCCCGTCAGGACCAGCGCTCACACCAGAGAGCGCTTTTAATGAGAGACAGCAGGGTGTAGTGTGGCTGTGGGTGGAGCCGCGGCGGGTCCAGTGATGAGTCCGTGTGGGGTCTCTCTCCTAGTGGCGTCCAAGATTTGAAAACTCAACTCAGTCACAGAAATTGACACGAGATGACGGATTGAGATGTGTATGAAGACACAAACTCGCTCGCTCCGTACCATCGGAATCTAATCTTTTGCTGGATATAAATTGACGGGTAATGGACTTAACCTCACCAGCCCCAACGATCCAGGTGAACCCCCATCACCACCGGGCTGAAGGTCTGAAACATGAAGGAACGGAGAGGAGCAGAAACGAGCGGAGGAGAGGAGAGAGAGAGGAAAAGGCAGAGAGAAGAAGCCATCTTGTGAGATTGGGGCTTATGTCTGAGGGTAGGTCTGAGTGATGTGAAGTGATTTGGAGAATGTTGCAGCGTGTAAAGCCCTCGTCTCCAGGACCTAAATTTATTCTGGCCGGGTTCTTCCTCATTGAGCACAGCATTACAGGGGAGTAATCTTTCCTCCTCACTATACGCTGTCTCGCTTCAAAGCCTCAGTCTCATTCGCTCTCATCTTCATGAGTTTCCCTTCTTCTGTCCACAGTTTTCTCTTGATTTTTCTTATATTTCATTTCCTTTTTCCTGAATTATCTATAAACCATTTATTCATTTAAACCTCTCTGACTTCACACCCTCTGTCTGCTCTCACACGGACACAGCTCTGTGCAGTAACTGGAAGACAAAGAGCTGCGTATTCTAGTCCTCCGCCCGTCCCTGCTGATGGTGAGTTTCCAAATGCATCTGTTAGCTTCACAGTTTATTGCAAAGAGTCAAGTATCCAGCTGTTAACGAGCCGCGGCGCAACAAGCAGCGAGGAACAGATCGATTTTGCCTTTTAGCCACACAAAGCAAAACCTTCCATCACGGTCATCACGTCCTGCCCCGCACACAGGAACACAACACACACGCACACACACACACACACGCACACACACACACACAGACACACACACACGCACACACACACACACACACACACACACACACAGACACGCACACGCACACACACACGCACACACACACACACACACACACACACACGCGCACACACACACACACACACACACAGACACACACACACAGACACACACACACACAGACACACACACACACACACACGCACACACACACGCACACACACACACACACACACACACACACACAGACACACACACACAGACACACACACACACGCACACACTGTGAGTTTAAAGGATCCAAATCAGACGATCTTTTGAGTCACTACACTGCTCGAACCACGGAGCTCTTCTTTTGCTCAGTGTAATCTTGGTCTCATCCCCTCGCTCTCTGTTCTATCTCTTTATTTTCCGACCACACCCCCCCCCTCACTCGCCCTCCTCATCCCTCCCCTTCTCCAAATCCCCCAGTATCCCAGGTAGGTGAGTGGAGCTCTGCTGTGGGCTTAATGAGCTGAGGAAAGGGGCCCTGCTGGAGGAGACCAGCTGATCACTGCTACCTCTGTTCCCATTTAGGGCCAGGTTTCGCTTCACAGGACTCAGAGCGAGAGTAGGGGGGGGCTAAAGAAAACGAGAGGGAGTGACTTAAACAGAAGTCCACCTGCTGCACTGCTCATCCCCCCCTTCCCTCCTCACCCACCACTTCATCATAATTCATCCCCAGCTCCCTCCCTCGCCGTACGTCGGCTTCCTCGTGTGGCTCTTCAGCGCTGGACAAGCTTCATTACCTCCTCTTTGATGTATTCCTCTCTTTGCCCCGCTCTCTTCATTTTCCTGCTTCAGCTCTGTATCTTTGTGTTGTTCTTATTCTATTCATCACTGACTCCAGGTAATAATCAATTCAGTGCAGTCCGCTCATATCTCCACACTTTTCTTGGACATGTGTGACAGATGGAAAATAAATTCTTACTGGATGTTGGACCGGCCGGTTGACGATCTGTCGGACTGGACTGATGTCTCATTTGTCTTGTTGTGTTATAGGCACAGTAGTTTCCTATAAATATCTCACTTTATTTATGTCTCAGGAGCTGTTTGATCCAAATCTTGGAGGTTCTGCTTCAGAATTAATCAGTTTATCCAGAGAACATGTGGCTGTGAAACTGCTTTACTCCAGATCTCACATCATAAATATATAAATAAATAATATAACACCAAAAACACCTGCTGCTGGTAAAGTTGACTTCAAATAAGAAAACTAACGTTGAGCAGATACTCGTCTGTGTAAATTCTGTTTCTCTGATCATAAAGCAGCAGGTGAAACACCCAGAGATTACACACTTGAGGTACGGAAGTCAAATCAGGTTTATTTACATCAGAGGTTCTGAGTTATTTTCTTATGTGCCCCCCCCCCCCGTATGGGGAAAAAAATGTGCCCCCCCCAGATTGAAATCTGATTGCTCGTTACGTTTCATACTGTTGGCTGCCAAGGTTTTGAGGCAGAAAACACAAACGGGTCTTTCCTCATTTGTACCGTGTTCTCGGTAACGTACGTTTTTCTGGTTACCGTCACACTCTCTACGCGCCTCTAGAGTCTCGCCGTTTTTCTTTAGACTGTCATAAACTTCTCCATCTCTTCTCCTCCATCAGCGCTCACTCGTGTGTGTTGGGGGTTGGTCCACTTCTGCTGTTTTAAACAGGCAGCTGTTGATTAGTTTGAACCCTGCTGCCACCTAGTGACTGGGGGTGGTTTAGCGTTACAGCGTGGAAAAAAAAATGCTAAAAATAATGAATTCTCATGCGTCTCACGCCCCCCCCCCCCAATAATTAAAAAACACTGAGCTACATCATTGCTGGAACAGACCTGCCAATAAAAGTGAATCAGAAAAACACTTAATGGTTGTAGTTTACCCATCGTTGGTGGAGAGTGGTTATAGCTGAATGCGTCATTAAGTGGTTTGAAGTAAGAGTCGTCTCCTTCCAGTTGGAATTCATACAAACAGCTGAGAACACCGGGACCATTACGTCAGACTTTTATCTTTGAATACTTATCAAACACAGAGCTGTTATACTGGACTAAATGATCAAGGTGTTACATCCACTTGTGAAATTAAACTGCAGGGTAGATTTATAATGCTGTTGCACTGAGAGGTCGATAGAGGGTGCTGCAGGCATGTTCATAGTGCAAGGAGCAGAGTTAGAGGGAGGTAAAAAAAACGAAACGGGAGGAATAAAGAAAGAAAAGCGTAGAGAGCAGAGTGAAAATGTGCGCACAAGCTAGCAGACCAAACTGAATATTTGTATAAAAGGAGTTATTTTTTGCTAAACTCTGGAAGAGTCTTTTTGTTTTTGACTAGAAGAGGATCACAACTTACAGAAAAGCGATGAAAAGTGTTTTCATCGCTTTTCTCCGATGAGTGTAATTGTCTTGTGCTAGCTTGAAACGATGGCAGCTGATGCTCTGCTTCATGATTGTGCATTAAAAAGGAAAAAAAAACATTTAGGGAATTGTGTTGTGCATGACAGAAGCTCAGAACCACAGATTTTGACAAATAATAATATAAGGAGCCCCGAACTGAACTTGAACTTGACTAAACAAACTTTTGACTTGACTGAATAAAGAAAAACTACTTTGCATTAAAGAGTATTCTCTAATGAAAACTTGGGCTCAGATATCTGTGAAGGTTCTTACTCATCCATGGTTCTCATCTCAAAACGTTTTAGAAAAGGCCCTCTGGGATGGAAGGTGAAACCAGTCCAGTTGCTTTGGATAAAACCTCTTTGAGATACCATGACCTGGATGACTGAGAACCTTCACAGACATATGGTTGTCGATCTATAAAAGGAAATCTTTTTTTTGGTTTTGTTGTGTTTTACTCATCCTCCTCCTTCATAGACCTCGGTTTTGACATTGGTGCACCACTCATTGGTTCTAAACACATTCAGTCGTAAGTAGTGGTTACACACTCGTGACCTGTTTAACAGGATGTTCCGTAGCTTTGCGAAACGATGACGACTCGAGCCTGTTCAAGCCTGAGCACATCTTATTTTTTATGTTTCAGTGAACAGACTCTGGAGGTTCACTGGTGTAAAGTTGAGACAATCAGATTTACTCCAGTGAATCTCAGTATCGTTGTTTTCGTGGTGTGAAACTCTGTTATCGTACGAAAAATAAATTTGCTGCCATCTCCTCGTCATGTCTTTGGTGTACAAGCTGAAAAATATCTGCCCGCTGAGCCCTGATGCTGCCGATGACTTCATAACTGGCACGTTTCCATGCTACTGGAGCTGAGACCGGATCAGACAGGTATGTTGGGACAAAGTATGTCTGGCATGTTTCAGAGGAAGAATTTCTTTTTTTAATCCTTCGTGGTTTATAAATTCCATGTCTTATGTAAGCCGTGCAGAAAAAAGTACACGTGAAACGAAATGAAAGCACACCCACGCGTGACGATGGAATGTGGATGTTTTTCCTCGTCACAGCTGTATAAATAGTGGCGTCTGAAGGCGTCTCACAGTTTAGCTTCTGCTAGACGCTGGCACTTCTTACAGCTCATCATGTGGACCTTCATCGCGGTTTTTATCCTTCTGACAGGTGAGAAGCGCTCGTCTCCTCCTGGTCACCGACTGATCATGTGTGATGTTATTTCTGTGTGTGAAGTCTCAATGTTCATATTTATCACTTTAGACGTTTGTTGAACTCACATGACTCGAGCTGAGGACAGATGTACTATCATCTGTATCATCACTGATTTTGTTTTCAGCTGGATCCAGAGCGCAAACCTACGACAACAACGCAGGGGGCCTTCTGTATCGCATCTGTCCCACTAAACAAGTCCTGTCTCTGGTTAAAAGGTACGTTTACACATCAGGAGAGCAAACGTGGTGCACACGGTGATGTTCATTAAAACCTCTCCTGACTTCATACCGTCTCTCTTACTCTACCTAAAGCACCTACGCCAACAACGACCGTCAGTGGAAGATTGAATGTAAAGACTTCACCTCCACCTCAGACTGCTACTGGTCGGGTTTCTTCAACTTATACGACCAAGAGCTCAACTACAACTGCCCGAGCAATACTGTGATAACCGGTGTCTACAGCACCTACAACAGCGCCTATGGAGACAGGAGGTGCGGAGCTCTAAAGCATTAACGTTAAAGGGATTTAAAAGTTTGGTAGTTCCACAGAGTTCAACAGAAATGTCTCTCGAATCACTGCACGTCTTTGCTTTGTTTCAGGTGGAACTTCCTCTGCTGCACCGCTCCAAAATTCATCACGTTCGAATGCCAAGAAACTCCGATGGTCAACTACTGGACGGAAAACTTCAGCTGGTACGTCCCCGGAGACAATTACCTGACAGGCGTTCAGACACGCAACAAGAGTAAAAATGGGTGAGTGAAGCTCACTGTGTTTCAAACGACGTCTTCTCCCAGGCTTTATATTGGCCATAATGGTAAACTAAAAGCACATCCTCTTTACCTCCAGAGATCATCGCTGGAGTTTCAACTACTGCAGAGGAATAGCACAAGGTGAGTGGCTTCGTAGCACGTCTGCCAACCGCATCGCAGAAAACGTTGTGTTTGTACATGAATCAAATTAAAGTGAATCTCTTCATTCAGATTCTCCCACCATCAATTCACAAATCCTCACCGCAAACAGCCCAGTGAAGAACTACTTCATTGAAGGAGATGTCGTCGTCCCACAAACGCGGAATGCTAGAATCTGTAATAACTGCAGGTGGCCAAAGTCCGGCGCGCTGGTTCAAGTCCCGTACACAGTGAGCGATTCCTTCAGCAGCTCCGACAAGACTGCGATCAGCAGCGCTATCAACAGCTTCCACTTGAGCACCTGCATCCGTTTTGTGCCCTACAAAGATCAGACCAACTACGTCAGCATTGTGAAAAAGTCTGGATGCTGGTCGCTGGTTGGTCAGACTGGGGGGTATCAGGAAGTTTCTCTGGGGGATGGATGCGTTGGAAATGGCATCATCCAGCACGAGCTGATTCACATGCTCGGCTTCTTTCACGAGCAAAGCAGAAGTGACCGGAACATTTACGTCACAATCAACTTCCAAAACATTCAGACTGGACTGGAGGGAAACTTCCAACAGCTGGAAACAAACAACCTCAACGTGCCCTATGACTACTCCTCGGTCATGCATTACGGGCCGAAGGACTTCTCAAAGAACGGGGGAGACACCATCACCCCGCTCAGTCCATCAGCAGTAATCGGCCAGCGGATCGGCATGTCTGAAAACGACATCCTGAAGATCAACAAGCTTTACAGCTGTGGTACGTAGACGAATCAAAACTCACAGCTCCCAGCAGCCAAAATGAGTTTTAACCTGTGAGATTCATTTAACTCACCGTGTGAAAAAACGTCTTTCAGATGACTACCTCCATAAGAACGGGGACTGGGACAACGAGCTGAATGGTGTCGTGAGTCGCCAGTGTCCTTCTGGCCAAGCTGTTTCTGTGATCACAAGGTGGGTTCAGTCCCTAAGTCACAGGACAGTTTTCATATTCAGCTTCAGAAACTGTGCAGGAAACGAGGCTTATCTGGTATAAATGACATTTTTCCCACAGCAACTACAGTAAGGAGAAAAAAGATCGTCTCTGGGGGGTGTCGTGCAAGGCTTTCGAGGTGACCAGGACGTGCAGCTGGTCAGGTTTTGTGAACGACTTTCGTGGAGCCATGGACTTTAAATGTGCAGACCAGGAAGTGATTGCAGGAGTCTACGGTGAATACAGCAGCGTCATGGCGGACAGGAGGTGAGAGCGCCGCCTCCCGTTTTCACCATTAACCAGCCCGTTGGTTTACGAAGGTAAGCAGTTTGATAGCTGATGTACCGCGTGGGTCTTGTGTTGCAGATGGAAGTTTTACTGCTGCGGGGCCTCTGGCTCTGCCATGTTCAACTGCAGAGACGACCCGGTGATAAACTACTGGCAGGAATACTTCAGCTGGCCTGTGGCCAGCAGCAACTACCTCACAGGAGTGAAAAGCTCCTTTGATACCCAAACACTGTGAGCAGCGTTACTTTATCACGTCTTTCTGTTCCCAGCGAGTCATTCGTTTGCTGAATTGTGTTGTTCTTTGTTGGCAGCGATCGGCGATGGAGTTTCACGTACTGTCAGAGGAAACTTCTGTGAACAGAAGAATAAGACAAACAGCTGATCTGTGTCTCACAAACGTGGCTGGAGAATGTGGGGAAAAATCAGCGTCCACATGGACATCCACGCGTCATCTGCAACTTGTACTCTCAGAAGAAGAATGGTTCTTAAACGGTTCTTCAGACCTTACAAGTGGTTCTTTGAAGGAAAAAGGTTCCTTCTTCTATGTAAGTTTGATGGTGGACGATGGCATAAAGTTATATGTATAGAAATAATATGTATGTATAGATGTATATGTACATGTCCGTGCACATTGTTTTACACCCCTCCATCCACAATACATACTGTGTATGTGTATATGTTCTAACATATTTCACCCAGAGCCGAGCGATTTACTTTAAATCATAAATTCACATATTTACATGTATATATGCTGAAGATTCTGAAGAACCGTTTCTGTCAGAGGTGCTTTGAAGAACCCATCAAACCCATGTTCCTTTAAAGCACTTTAAATGGTTTTTATAGAACTTTATTAAAATGTTTTTTAAAGAACCACCTTTCAAAATAAAATGTAATTGGAATTGTATTAATTTGAGTAGGGTAAAATAACTACAAGCACTTTTATGTTACGGGTTTCTTGACATTCATTAACAAAGAAACAATAAAGTCCTTTCCACCCTCAGCATAGATCAGAACTCATTCTTTTCTTTTTCTAAGCTTTGTCTTTTGATCAGTCATTGTGTCCACATGGAGAAACATGCTGGAGACACGTTGTCCCAACATACCTGTCTGATCTGGTCTCAGCTCCAGTCACATAGAAACGTGCCAGTTATGAAACCATCGGCAGCATCAGAGCCTAGCAGGCTTTTATTGTAGCTTGTGCATGACGATGAGAACCGCGGTGTCTGGTTTCTGCTCCCTAGTATCTAATATCCGGTCTCCGCCTCTGGTCTATAGGCTCTGTCTCTCGTCTCTCGTTCCTCTTCTCTGGTTTCTAATCTCTGGTCCCTGGTCTCTGGTCCCTGGTCCCTGGTCCCTGCCTTTGGTCTCTAGTCTCTGTTTTCTTGCTTTACTTTGCTTGGCAGACGCTTTTATCCAGAGCGACTTACAGGGAGCTGGCGCTGGGTGTCTGGCTCAGGGACACACCTGGTGGGGGATGGACTAGGAGTCAGACGGGGTTTCAAACCGGCGACCTTCTGTATCATAGTCTGACGGCTAACCTACTGAGGTACCAGGCTCTGGTCTCAGATGTGCTCAGGCTGAAACAGGCTGAAACCGTCCTGGGCTGATTTATATATTCATACTGTACATGTTTCCTGTTTCAGAGCTCTGTAACATCTACACAAACCTCTGGATACTAGAATCGCATGTGTTTTAATGCAGGTCGAGGCTTTTTGTGAGTAAGATGCTAAAAACAAACAAACAGGCAGTTACCGTTTTTCTCACGCGCTTTGCTTTGCAGCAGGCTGTTTGGTCGGAGGAGGAGACGGCTTCTAAAGATGCTCTGTTAAACAGGCCATGAGTGGATGTAACAGTAAAACAGCTCTGTGTTTGATACGTATTCACAATAAAAGTCAGTCCCGGTGTTCTCAGCTGTTTGTATGAATTCCAGCTGGAAGGAGACGACTCTTACTTTGAAGACCTTTCACAGGTGAACCACTTAATGACACATTTAGCTATAACCACTGAATAATGGCGACGCTGCAATGATGAAGTGTTTTTCTGATTCACTTTTATTGGCAGGTGTTTAAATGAGTAATCTGTTCCAGCAATGATGTAGCTCCTTGTTATTTTTCAGTGCTCCATTATAGTGTAATTACTCCTGCAGCTCCACATAGTTTAAATAGGCTTTGAATCATATAAAAACGGCAGCAGCTGCACAGGAACTCAGAGAGGTTGGCCGGGCTCAAAGGATCCAGGCTGTGCGGCAGTAAAACGCTGCTGTATGTTTACTTTGTCTTCATTCGGAGGAGACGCCGGAGACTCTGCTCCTCCTGACCAGCAACAAACGCTTCAGGTATGCGGTGGGATTCAAACGAAAGAAAAATCCAGGAGTCAGGACACAGGTCTTAAAAAAGTCTTAAAGCGAGAATAACCTAATGAAAAATCCACCTGCAGGTCCAGTTTTACCCAGAATTCATCAGCAGTCGTGTGAAAAACCCCGAGTGATCACACACGGATGCACCAGCCTCAAAACAAACAGTCACCGTCTGCATCTCTAAATATAATTCACAGTCAGCGGTGAGTCAGCAGCTGTAATTAGATGAGAGTCACTCACTGTTTATTAAAGACACCTTCCTGGTCTGAGATTAAACTGCTTTTACATAACAATCAGGTCAAACCAATAAAAATACCTGAGCTGCCCGGGAAACTCCCGGTGCTGAACACCAGCTGACCAGCCTCAACGTTGGCTGCAGCGCTGAGAGGCTCAGTGAAGGTTTCCACTGTTACCAAACCCCAAAGAATTAGCTCCAAGCATTCTTCACATATCACGTCACAGAAGACCTGGATAATAATCTCTGATTTCTCCTTTCTGGTCTCTGGTCTCTGGCCGTTGGTCTCTTGTCTCTGGTCTCTGGCCGAACCAGGAGCAGAACTTTGTGTGTTCTGATCTGTTCGTCCGCGGCTCAGGACGAACTCGTGTGACCTACTTCAGAAACTTCAGTTTAGGTTCTTTGAGGAGCTGTTTTCAGCGGATGTTTCCTCCTGAAGCTCGATCTCTGGGAGGAACCGGTGCAGCTGAGAATAGATGGATCGGACAGAGGGACCGTCTCCCTGGAAAGTCCGTCCACATTCACCCAGGAGAGACTCAGAGGAGGTGTTGTTGCTCGAGCCCGTGTGTGTGAGTTTGACCTTGTTGGCACATAGCTCTGCAGCTGTGTGTGTGTGTGTGCGTGTGTGTGCGTGTGTGTGTGTGTGTGTGTGCGCCGCGTGCAGGCCTTCCCGGCTGCTGCCACCGTGCATGTGTGTTTGTGGGAGCAGGGGAAGGATGGTGGTGGTGGGGGGGGGTCCACTTTGCCTTTTGTTTGGGGACAAAGCCACAAGTGGGGCTTAACATTCCGTTTGGCTGAGGGAGAGGGAGGCAGCCCCACAGTGTGCATCTGTGGACACACCAAAAGGGGCATATTGGGTTTCTGAGGCGACTAGGAATGCATGGGAACTGGGCAGGGGGGGGGCTCAGCCGGGCCGAGGGCAGCTTGCTGATTGGACAGGATGGAGGGTAGCCGGGTTTCCTTCCTGTGGTGCTGACGGGAGTGACGAGCACAGCAAACAGCGCCAGAGACAACACAATGATACGACCCCCCCCCCGATCAGGGAGTGAAGCTTCAGTCCATCTGAGATCCGCTTATATTCAGATAATGGACGTGTGAGGTCAGGTTGATTTCACACCTGGTTCAGGGACAGATCGTGGCCTCAGTACGAGAGCGCGACGCCTGATGTGAAGTTCATCCACCTCCGTCCTCCGTCCAACCTCCTGGTGTCTCCTCGCGGCTTCTGTGCAGCACCCACACACATCCTGCCGGCGGTGTGTGCTTGTTGTGTTGGGGGGCAGCGTGTTTGCAGATGTTCGCGGTGACGGTTCTGATGTCCTCCCCTGTGAGTCCACGTGGTCACGGGTCTCTGAGCTGCTCGCAGCGCGCGATTCATGACGTATCAATTAAATGTAAACCTGCAGCTCGAGCCTCTGTAAACATTTCTCTGTTGTCTCGTAGTTTGATCTTGGTTTAGGACACAGTGTGTGTGTGTGTGTGCGTGTGTGTGCGTGTGTGTGCGTCTCCCGCTGTGCCTCCCATCACCGCCGCGCAGCCAGATTA
>JAUMHJ010000023.1:21895163-21904654 GCA_032361105.1 Microctenopoma lineatum
CCGTCAGCACTGAATCTGTGAGCTGCTCTGTAGGAAACGTTCAGGAAACTCGCTGCCAGGTCTGAACATTTCATTAAAGCACGTCACACTCTTCCTGTTCTGGTCTTTACGTGAACACTTCTTTCACTGCAGAATGATCCAGAGCTCTGTTTGATTTTTATACCCATAATGCACTGCTCTCCTTCCTACCTGATCGTGTTCTCATAGATGGTGGTACGGTGCGTGACTGGTGCGGGAGGTGAGCCGCAGAAAAAGACGTCTTAATACAAACGTTGCTCTTTGTCAGTCACAAACACGCTCAAACGAACCTGCGACCACGATCCATGTCTTGCTGTGTGAGGCCACAGCAGCTTCCCTGCACCTGTTACTGCTGAAAGGCAGCTGTTGGCGCCTGTGCCATCACTTCTGTCTGGAAAACAAACGGTTCTTCACCGAGCCATTAGGAAAATGTGGCAATTATACGGATACCCTGATATAAATACTCACAGATGCTGTGGAGACGATGGGAGCTGAGTGAGGACGAACTGGAAGAAGCCGAAGAGTTCTACATGTTCTCAGGGAGACGTGGGCGTAGAAATGATGGTGACATCAACACTTTTAGGAGCGTTTGTCCGATGTTTTTTTCATTTTTTAACGAACAACTGAAACGATGACGTGAAGCCCTGCGGAGGCGTTTACCCACAGATGGAGCGTGAAGGGTTACTGGCGGTTTGTGGCTGTTCCCAGTGTAACCACAGGGTTCGATGCTGATTCACGGGTTCCTGATGAGCAGAGTTATTTCCGCTCTCAACAGGAACGAAGTCTGAAATCGTGTCTGTTCAGCTTCACGCTCGGAGGCAGCGAACAAACGTCTCAGCGTAACATCAGGCGATTCACACAGGTGGTGTCGGTGAAGTCTTTTTAATAAGAGGAAATAAAATAAGGCACAGTGAGAAGAGATGTAAATGATTTCATTAGTTACTCAACCTTCACACACCACGACGTGAGAAGCGAGCAGAGGTTGGAGAAAGCAGCCGCTGTGAAGCTGGAGAGGGTTCGCTGCAGTGTTTGTACATGTCACAGGCTCAGATCAGAGAGAGATTTCTGAATGTACCAAGGTCACGTAGGAGCAGAAACACTCTGTATGCTCCAGCGCGGTGCAGCGCTGCAGAGGTGGACTCGCTCACGGCGTCACCTCCTTAGTTGAGCTGTGAGGTTTGTTTAAAGGCTGCTGCAAACCTGCTGGATATGTTCAATGGACAGTAGTTGGACATTTACTGGAGTCCAGGATTGGCCCAAAGGGACAGACCTGTCGGGGGTGGGGTGTGGAACATGACCACGTTACCTGGACTTATTTTTATTAAGTACAAAAACCTGCTCTCAACGGAGGTGAAGGCCTCAGGTGCAATCTCTCATTTTACATCCAGCCCTGAGAGGATTAAGGCCCCTGTAACGTCCAGCAGGAAGACCAGCAGAGAGACCAGCAGGGGGACCAGCAGAGAGACCAGCAGAGAGACCAGCAGGGGGACCAGCAGGGGGACTAGCAGAGAGACCAGCAGGGGGACCAGCAGGGAGACCAGCAGAGAGACCAGCAAGGGGACCAGCAGGAAAACCAGCAGAGAGACCATCAGGAAAACCAGCAGAGAGACCAGCAGGGGAACCAGCAGGGGGACTAGCAGAGAGACCAGCAGGGGGACCAGCAGGGAGACCAGCAGAGAGACCAGCAGGGGGACCAGCAGGGAGGACAGCAGGGGTACATCCTGACCCCCCCTACTTGTTCCTTCTCCATTGTCCACCTGACAAGCTTATCCAGGTCAAAGAACCAAAGACCACCACGGAGGATGAACTGGATCCCCCACGTTCGCAGACTGAACAATCTGCCCAGACGAGTTCGTTCACGCGAGTCACTCGTCTTCTAATGCAAACCCGCCTGAATGGTTCTTCCTGCGTTCCGCGCCGCGCGGCGGTCGACATCCCCCGTGTAGGTGTGAGTTGATCACCAGAGAAAAACACAGTCCTCATGAGATTCAGCCGACTTCTGTCGACCTTCTCCTGAAAGGGTCGCGATTACCGCGCATGTGATGAGGAAGTGACGAGCGCGGTGGTGACGAGCGGTTCAGACACACACTGCAGCCACTAAGTGTTTCATAATCACCTACTTGAGCTGTAGCTATGTTCGCAGCTCAACCGTCACTTAAAGAACGTGAACAGGTCGCACTGAGAGAAGCTGCCACCGTCCGCTCAGAGTCAACATTTCCCGCTTCTACAGAAAGGCTGACACGCCGTCTCCAGTATCTCGACACTCCCCGTCTCAGAATTCCTGCATGTCAGCAGATCTCCGGTCCCCTCTCCATACGGCAGCAGCGCGTTATCACAGTCTGAGACACTGAGTCCTGCTTATCAGCTGCACACGGAGGCCATCTTCGTTTGATACAACCAACAAAGCTCTGGTTGTCAGGGGACATACAGTTCTGTCTTTATCTGGTTAAAGCCTTTTTATTTCCAAAGATCCGCGGGTGAGTCTTTCTTCCTCTGCGTGTGAAAGAAATGGAAGGAAGGAGGTGAAGCCAGAAGGCTGATCTGAGTTCAGGGAAGAGAATTTTTAACCAAAATGTTCATTAATGTTTGAGAAAATGAGTAAATGAAGCACGAGGTCCGGTTCTTACTTTAACATGTAGATTCAGTGACTCAGAGCTGATGCTAGCTGCACTACGAACGACCACCGTCATTCACGCCCCACATTCACAGACCAGGAAGTGGCGTTCTCCACTTTTACTTTAGCTACGTTCAATGCTGTTTATTCATTTTTCTAGTTTTCCTGAGCATCTGTTCCAGTCGCTCAGTGTTCTGCTTCACACGTCATGTGACCTGCATCTAATGAGGAACAAATGAAAACGTTTCCAGCTGCAGTGTGGCCAGAAAATTCAATCTGTGGTCGTATTACTCCGACTAATGACTCACCGACCACCACTGTATGCACACTCACATAATGAGTTGGTTCTGCTCTGTCAGAGAGAGAGAGACTCTGGAGGAAGAGGAGAGAAGAGGCTCACACGTAGAATAAAAAAGCAACGTGAACAGGCAAAGAAAAGGAGAGGAAATGAGATGTGTCGGAGGAGGTTATGAGCAAAAGAAATAAGAGAGAGGAGGTCTATGGACGTTAATCCCTCAAAGAAAACAGCAGCGATCGGTAATTTCTAAGATGTGCGGCCAGTATTTCTGGGATCAGATATCTTTTCCTAAAGCCTAATAATGTGTCACATTTGGGTGACTCGGCCGCCCAACGAGCTGCGGGGAGAGACGTGAGGAGAGGAAATGAAAAGACAGGAGGGAGATGAAGTGGAGGATAGCAGGGAGACGGCAGAGTGAAGGAGCAGAGGAGCAGAGGAGCAGAGGGCTGTGTGTGTCGCGTAGAAATCATCACTTCACTGCTATAACTCAGAATTAAATAAGCACTCAGGGTTTTCTGTGTTTCCGCTGGAATGTTCCAGGAGGAGGAGGAGGAGGAGGAGGAGGAGGTCACAGACATACGGAGCCTACCCCTGGTTATGGAGGGCTCCGCTCTGCGTCTGCAAGGTCAGAGAGGAGTGGCAGAGAACACACAGTTCAGGAATGTGTCCCGCAGACAAACCTGCTGCGTCTTCTTCTAGTGCAGAACATTCTTCACAAACGTCACATGCTGGAAACAGATCGAGCTGGGATCACGTCGACGTTCTGTGGGAGCGCGCCCGGCTGTGGCGTGTTTCTGATACCAGCAGGGAGAGTTCTGAGGGGCTGATCTAAATTAGATTGGGGCGGATTAGGGAGGCTGAGAGGGGGAGGCGGCATGCTCATCATTCCCTGGCTGTGTCTTCCCGACACCGGATCAGCGCGGTGCAGTCGTGCACACACGCCGAGGGACACAAACACTCACACGAGCTTCATGTTGCTGGATGTTAAACGAATGAGAAACACAGAAACACACATTAGCAGCAGGGGGAGACCGGCGTGGGTGAGCGGGTCAGGTCCCGTGAATCTAGGCGGGAGCAGGATGATTTCGGGGAAAAAGAAAACTCCTCGTCCTCCACCGCTTCTGCTGGAAGTGGTTTGATGCTAACGCTGGGTCTGGAGGGACGACTGGGAGGGGGGGGCAGGTTAATGGAACCTTCTCCCTCTGATCACGGGTCCAAACTCTGGAAGGGATTTACCCCCATGACTGGAGCCGCGTTGGGGGCTGATCCCCTTCAAAATGGGTTTTAGGCTGAAAGGTCACAGGTTCACAGCGACTCCCAGGATTCCCCTCTTCTGCATGTCAGCTCAGACACTCGTGAGGAGGAGGATTAGGTGGACGGTCCAGAAACGTGGAGTTAGTTTTCACTTACAGCGAGGTTTGGGCTGGTTGGGCCGCCTCCACCTCCTGAGTGAGCAACACAATGATTCATTCAGGTATCACAGAGACAGCACCTTCTGCAGCACCCGGTGAAAACCTGGTCAAAGCCAAAACCTGGTGTGTGTGTGTGTCACATGTCCTGAGAGGTCACATGCAGGTCACGGATAAAAGGCTTTAACGACTAACACCAGGCGCAACTGATAACTGGGACGTTACTCAGCACATCGAGTTGAGTGACGTCTGTGGACGTTGGCGTGAAGAACGAGCAGATGTGGCAGCAGGAAACGCTCACACCTCTGTTTCTGTGCTGTGAGCCGTACGTACGCGCAGAAGGTTCAGCTCTACTCTGCTTATTAAAATACCCACAGCGCTGTTTCCGTCCCAGTAAAGCGCGGGCGCCGCGCGGGACGAGACCTGGCAGACGAGCCTGCTTCAGAGTGTTATTGCTGCGGTCTTCCAGAGACATCTCACACTTTCTGGCATCGGTGTTTGACACTAATGAAGGTGGGACGATCAGTTAGAGATGAAATATGAAGGGAGCGAGATTTCTTTTTTTAATGAAACTCATAAAACCGGTTAGAAGACGCCGTTTGTCTCATCAGGCCTGGAGGGATGTGAGTGAGTGCTGGGCGATGCTGTATCAGAGCTGAACGTGTGTCCGGTTCCCTTCCTCTGGTACCAGCCCTGCGCCCTGCAGCTGCAGGGACGCAGCCAGCATGCACCCAGACCCGTGTCCCGCTTTCTGAGGAACTAATCTCCACTTTCAGCAGTGAAACTGTGTAATCGCTGCTTATTTTCGTCCCTTTAATGAGAAGCTGTCTGTGAAACACAACCTGACAGCGAGCGGCAGCGGTCCCGCGATAAACCGCGTTCTCCTCCTGCTCCGCGCACAAAAGTGATAAATATCTCCAATGTTCCTCGCTGCCAAAGGAGCAGCGGAGCCCAGGAGTCAAAGAGTCAATCAGCAGTGTTTACCCGGATCGAGCCTCTGCTGAGAGCTAAAGATAGAAGATGTGCATCTATGAATCAAAGCAGCTTTAAGAGCAGATGCTTTATTCCCTGCGAGTATTTGAGTCCTGCCAACTCTCCTCTTTAGACATTCCTTAAACTTGTTGTTTGTGCCCCGCGGTTACTGGCCGGCTCCCAGACAACCGGTCCAGGAATGCAGGAGCGAAAAAGAAGAGGAGAGACACACGAGACGATCTTCTTCTTCTGCTCTGAAAGATGTTTCGCTGGCAAACGTCCAGATTCACGCACACAAACCGAGACACGAGCAAAGGCAGACGGAGCGCGTGTGTTTGGGCCTCGCGCATGTTTGGGTTCTGGAGCCACGGCACCTTCCTCACTCTAAAAGAAGTGAGAAACAAAACATGATCACGTAGGGTAACGTTTGAGAAGAACCAGCCGGGGTCAAACTACCAACCCTGCTGTTTGAAGACTGAGCCACAGTCTCTGGAGCTAAAAGTGGCCTTTAGAGAACTCCAGTTCCCATGAGCCCCGTGTCACGGCGCTCAGACATGTCTGGAATAACGCGTTGAAACTCTCTAAAGGGTCCAGAGCGGGAACGTCCAGACTCCGGGGGCGGATCAGCTCTTCTCTTCGTGACGTTATTGCAGGGAGCTGCACGGCTGGAGACTTATGATGGTGCCGGACCGAGACCCTGAGCCCACGTGGTTGCTCTGATGTACGATGTGCTCCCTGACAACGAGGCCCGGTCCGGCTTCTGCTGTGAGGCTGGCCACAGGCCAGCAGAGGAGAGCTCCCAGCGCTCTACTGCGAAGCAGCTAGAAATAATAGAGGCCGGCCGCTGCCAGGACCCGACACCTCGGGGCAGCACATCCAACCCTGTGAAGTTGGAAAGTAAATTACACCCTCCTGGTTTTTACCATTATATCAATGTCGTCTTCCTCACTGAAGTCTCCCGCCAGCGGGAATCCCACTGAGCGGGACAGAGGCACCAGGCACGAGACCACGCGGGGACGTGGACACAGTCTGTCCGTCTCCACGACCAAACGTTCATCCCTGTTTCTTTACTTATGCAGTGAAACGAGTCTCCCACAGCTTTTAGATTTCATCACGTCAGCAGCAGCTCCCTCTTTTCCCAGAGCTGTTAGACTTCATCACAGGAAAACAGCAGCTTCCGCTTGTTCTTTTTAAACGTGAAAATTATATTAAAACTCTCGGAGGGCTTCAGCTGTGATAAGTACTGTTGTGTTGTTTACAGACAGCGTGTTAGAAAAGGAGCCGGAGCGCTACGGGCCACACGTGCAGAATCCTGAGAATCCCCCGCAGCTACGCTCTCACCTCCCCCTCTTTACACGCGCACACACACACACACACACACACAGATCACACACACACCAATCCTTCCTCGCAGTCACCTGATCTGCTCACCTGACCACTGTACATGGGTCCGGGCTACACTGACGAGGTCCACTTTCTTCACGTGAGTGAAACCTCTTGTTTGTGCCGTCTCTGGTTTGCTGCTGGTTCTCTTCTCGTGTAGAGGAACAGCCAATCAGAGCAGACTCTGCCTCCGGTTCAAGCCGGCAGGTAGAAAACCAAAAACGTCCCTCTCAAACTCTCCTGCATCCTCAAACCAGAAAGGCTGAAGTATTCACGCTGGAACCGAGTCAAGGTTCTGCTCCGTGTTTTAACACGAGGAGAACGATCCGCATCACCGCCGCGCTCACACACGCACACGCACTCACACACACACACACACACACACACACTGCTGCCTTTGTTCAGTTTCTCATCTGTCAGTCCTCTGAGTCCTGCACGTCTTTAATAGACAATAAGACAGCAGACAAAGACAAAGAAAGGACAGAGGAAAGAGAAACAATCTGTCCCAGACTAATGGAAGGAGCAGCTTTAATACATCAGTCAGCGCTGCTTAATGAGGAGGAGGATGTGATGTAGCCCAGTTTAGCTCTCCCTTTGTCTCATTACATGCTGAAACAACTCACTGCAGGTAAACAGACGAGCAACGGCACCTTTTGATGGAGCCAAGTGTGTTCTGTTGCACAGCTGAGATCCTCTCCGCATTAAGGCGGAGGATGGCGAAGATGTAGGATCAAACGCTGACACTCTGCTGATGCTAATCCCTCTTTTGATTGCAGTCCTATTACATTAAATATGACTCAACAGCAAGTAAAGACTCAAAACGTTTCCTTCCACTGTAATGAACTAAAGTGACCTTTGTTTCTTTCCAGGCAGACTAGTTCTCAGGCCCGGTGAGATCCGGCCTCGGCAGACCTGCATCAGACGAGCTCCACGTTCCGAGCGCACAAAGCTGGAATCACATCCAATGTTTAGGTTGATCCGCCGTGACGCACAGCTTCCGTTCATGAGCCCTCCGCTGACATTTCCAGCAGGTAATGGATGATGATTAGACTCTAAGGATTTTAGAATAATTCTCTGGGAGGAAAATGTCACGTTCTTTCAGTCATTTCACATCATTAATGAAACTCCACACTGTTTGTTCGCTGTTGCTTTCTGTGTTTTGTTGCGTATCCGTTAGTTAATGTGTCTACGTTGCATAAACTACGTTTCCCACTCCGCACTGGGGGCGGTTTGCACAGCTCTCTGCTGGAAAACTCTGGATTGGTTGGGACTGACTCCGGGTCTCTGGGTTGGGAGCCTGAACACGACGGGAAGATTTGTGCAGCCTCGGCACTGACGCAGATACTGCAGCGAGCTTTTACAGTGAAGATGAGCTGAAAACGCTGATTTAAAGGAATAGTTTGAGCTTTTTGGAGCTGGTTCTGCTCCAAAAAGCTCTCGGTCAGCTGAGGACGGACGGTATCCCGCCTCCAGTGATGAGCAGGACTGGCTCAGGTCTAACACACAGAAACAGGCAGCCTCCGTGTTCCCTCCGTGTAAGTGACTCCTCATCTCTTCCTTCGTGGGAGCCGAGGGAAAAAGGAATGTGAGGAGGAGCAACTGATGTGGCAACGTGATGCGCGGGGGAGACTCCCGGTCTCACGGTCACGTCTGCCTTTACCGGGCATTTACAGTAGCTCTGGGTGCGTGTGGGTGTGTGTGTGCGTGTGTGTGTGTGTGTGTGTGTGCGTGTGGGTGTGTGTGTGCGTGTGTGTGTGTGTGCGTGTGGGTGTGTGTGTGTGTGTGTGTGTGTGTGGGGGTGTGTGTGTGAGACTGCGTATGTGTGTGTGTGTGTGAGACTGCGTATGTATGTGTGTGGGTGTGTGAGAGTGTGTATGTGCGTACGACAAGGAGAATTCAGTTTCTCCCGTTTTATCTGATTCACTGTTTCCAAAAGACCAATTTCCGCTGGAAAGGTAAGAAATGTGCCGCTTTATGTGCAGGTTTACAGTTTGCAGCCTGGTTCGGCTTCAACTAGAACATCTATTACTGCGGCCTATCAGCTGTCGGATCAGAACCTGCTGTCGTACGAAGAGTCTGCACCGCTAATACGAGTTTGGAAAAGTTTCCCCACTGAAGACTGTATTTGCTGCACACATCAGTCTGACTCACAGACTCCTGCTACGCCCAGCTCCACATCCGATCCAGCCCAAAACACATCGACCCGAACACAGAGGCTCGAACCAGCACCGAACCCTGCTGCTGTCAGCACAGAACCGTCGCCTCAGCGCGCTGCAACGTGTACGACGGGCGTATGTACAGAATATTCCTCAACACAGGGAGAGCGAGGAGGGACGGGAGAAACTGAGACGGTACCGGGCCACTGAAGTTACGGCGTAAAGTTCTGGTTCTGGTTCAGGTTCAGCGTGGTAACACATGCATGGACAGAATCACTGAATAGTTAGCAGATACTTTTCCTGCAGGTGTAAGTGTCTCCCCAGCGCTGAAGACAAACATCTGGTTCTGGATCAGCAAAGACGCTCCAGCTGTGTGTGTGTGTGTGTGTGTGTGTGTGTGTGTGTATGTGTGTGTGAGTGTGAGCTTATCCTTCTTTACAAAGAGTAACCAGCTGTGTTGACAGATGATGCTGATTCTCCTTTCTCTTCCCTCCCGTCCTTCTCTTTCAGTTTAGCCCCCATGTAACCCCCCCCCACACACACACACTCACACACAGACACACACACAGACACACACACACACACACAGACACACACACACACACAAACACACACACACACACACACACACACACCAACAC
>JAUMHJ010000023.1:21917559-21947559 GCA_032361105.1 Microctenopoma lineatum
CACAAACACGCGCACACACACACACAGACACACACACACACAGAAGTCCCCCAATCGGACAGACAGACAGACACACATACACACACACACAAACACACCCACACACACACACACACACACACACACTCACACACACACACACACACACACACACAGGGCTAAGCTGAACATACTAACTTTAACCAGCTCATCTAAGTGTCTGAACCCAGACAAATGTCCTCATAGTGATGGTTAAAACTAGGTGTGTTTTAATTTGAGCACCACACCAGCTTATTGGTTCTGTAATTACTTAAACGGAAAAAGCAACTTCATCTGTTCGCTGCAGGGAAACTGTGATGTCATGTTATTAATCATTAAATCATTCAAATGAAGAAATTCAATACGTCCAGACATGTCTGGAAGAAGAAGAACTGAGAAATACAGCTCAGAAACACTGTCACTGATATTTCCCAGAGAGGAATACTCCTCTTAAAGCTATGACTGAACACCACCCGGATGTGAGGGGGTCTTGTTAGCTGCATGCGTGAATATCTTTTTGCACCTGGCTCCTGTAAACAGCCCGTTTGAAGCGTGTAACATGCAGAAGCAACACGCTCAGCACATTCCTGCTCGCTGATGTTATGACCTGCTGAATCCGCCTCAGAATGGATTCACCTGCCAATATCTGTCCTTAGAAGTGAAGGAGGCCAAATGTGTCTCAGTCTCTCTCAGTAGCTCACAGGAGCTTTGAGCTACAGCATGAAACACCACGGTGTGTGTCCAGCAGATGTTTGTGCCACGTGTGATGAAACCTCCTCTAACTGTGATGGTACAGTGAAGTTCTCAGCACCAGAGTCTGGTGATCAGTTCGTCCTTTATCCACTCTGGACACAATCCATTGGTTCCTCTCTGATTCCAACTGGAGCGGGATGGACAGACCGGACGTTCACGGGTAAACTGGACCTCGCATTTAGCTCGGTTACCTTTCTCATACCCACTGTCTGTGACTGCTGTCTACACTTCAGGATTTAGATTTAGACTTTTCTCTCCGTCGACGCTGAGCAGATAAACCCAACGTGTTCCCTCCGGAGGGATTTCAGTCCCACATCAGTTACCTTCCCTGAAACTACACGTGCTCTGTCTCGTTTCGTATTCGCCGTGAGGTGGGATGTAAGTCGTGGGATGAACCGGAGGGTGTAGGTGTGACTCGTATGCGTCTTGCTGCTGCGGCGGAGACGTGCCCTCAGGGAAGACGCCAGGCTGGGACACTGCCCCGAGTAACTGATCAGCATTCAGAAAACAAGATGGGATGTCCTTGGCAGGGAGGAAGGAGAGGGAGTGGTTCCGAGCTCTCAGATGTGTACCTGTGTGTTCGGTGTCGCTCTGTTTGCACTCAACAGGGAAAACATTGTGGATCTGTGTGTAGTCTGGGCCGCGTTTGACAGGTGCTGTTTGTGCAGGCGTGACATGTTTCACTGGGTCAAACCCGACCTTCATGCGTCACTGTGGTTGTGTAGTCTGTGTCCATACAGCTGTGTTTGTCGTCACAGCGTGTATGCGGCTGCTCCAGGATTCCTGGAGTGAGCGTAGGCGTCAGCAGGAGAACGGGTTTCTCCTTCAGCATCTCAGCGGGGGTTTTTGAGCTGCTCTGCTTCGTGGAGGGTGTGTGCCTCGAGCTTCACACTCACACCTGGGAGCTTCAGCATGTAACTCGTCTTCCTCTGGTGCACTGAGCAGTTTCACGTCAGCACTGCCAAACCTTTCACTCGCCTCTTAACTCACGCTACGCTTTTAAATTTGAATTCTGCGCAGTCAGAACCTTTTTACGCCGGACTTGGATGTTTGTCTCGTGTTCTACGTGCACTTCACTGTGTTAAATTCTGGCTGCTTCAGGCTCATTGATCTTCATCAGTGAAACAGCAGCTAGGATTAACTGAGTGAGTAGAGAAAGAAAATAAAGTTAGAATCAGGATTTTCACTGCAAAATCAAATTTTTCTCCTCTTGGCGAACAGCAGCGAGTAATTGATCTGTTTTGACTGACTGAAAACTTCCCACCTATCACACTGATTATTACGTTAACAAAGCCAACAGTTTCAGCATTCTGGTTTCTTCTTTGCAGCGTTGCATCACATCTGATATTTTTCTCGTTTTGCATGACGCAATGCGACGACATGGTACCGACAGACAGCTGAGGAAAATATATATTTCAGAGATTCTTAAACAATTACAGTTCACAGCACAGATGGAATAAATTTACATGGTGATTCGCGGTGATAACAACGTCTTGTGACGTTCGTCCCTGTGATGAACCCAGAAAAAAGTCTTTTCACTGGAGTTTGCTTTTTTTTTAACACGTTAATGTTGAAATGTTTGAGCGTTAGCCTGTTTCACTCAGGGAATATAATACAGATGTGCTGTCAGCACCGAGAGAACAGCACAGCCAAAATATTCAGATAACATCAGACCCGGAGTTGACCCGCAGAACCAACGGGACCGATGTCGCTACGTAGGTGCAATCGATGTTCACGCTCAGGTTTGTCGGGAGCTCCCAAAGTTTCACGTCTTACTCATCAAGACTTGAGTAAACGTTTCTCACGCAGGTGTAAGTTGACTCACACTGTGCAGAAGCGCTACAGCTGATTTCTAAAGACCTTTAACGTTAATCTATATCTGTCTGGATGAGGTTATATTTAATCAAGGGACGCTGCACAGAAATGTGCTGAATCAGAACACGCACACAATCCCAACATCTTTTAAAGATGATAACTCCACCCTAACGCTGATGAAGGACGGCTGCTGTTAGTTACTGTCCTCTCAGACCTCATTGAGGAGACTTGCTGAGGCTCAGACACAGTGAAACGGATCCACACAGTGTTTGAAGCATATGTAGACGTCTCAGCCCTTCATCTCTCCAGTGGTAGGTGTGCAGTGTTCATATATAATTCAGATCCTCACACAGTGTCCACCCTGGTCCCCACCACCTGTCTTATTCCTTTATGACTCCAACAAGACATCGACCTTTGTCAGCTCAGGTTCTGATAACACATTAGCTGCGACTCCGGGGAAAACAAGGAAGCAAACCCCTAATTAGAGACGGTATAAATCTACAGCTTTTAATTTCCACAGCCCTGATGCTCCAGCTGCCGAGGATCAGCCACAAACTCATTCCTCCGGTCGAGTTCACACCAGGACACACACACTCTCTCACATTCAGCACCGTCTCACGCTGATTTTGTCAGTGTGTAGGAGAGTGTGTGTGCATATTTCAGTGTGTGTGTTTAGACAAAACGAAGTGTGAAGAGCTAAAGCCAGTGACACAGCACAGATCCTCTCCTTATGATTAGCCTGAGGGAAGAGAGGGCTGACGAGGAGGAGGATGAATATGAAGATCACGCTTACGAGAGAAACAGCTAAAAGGTTGTTTATTTACCTCATAAAAAGGAGATGTTGGTTCTGCCATCGTTACACCAGCAGCTTCAGGGCTGAAGGAGGGTGAACTCTGAGACGCTAACTATTGCAGAGAGCGAAGGAAAGAGCTACACGTGGCCGACAGAGGACCAGTTCTCCATATGTCCCTGAACCAAGGATCCAAGATCATGCTGAATGTTCTCTATTCACATTAAGTACATGCAAAACAAGAACCTGAACAAGTTACAATTCTATTCTGCAAATTAGTGCATGTGTATGACTCTCAGTCCTTCTATTATAATATTACAGTTTTTCTTATTTGCTACGACAAGCATAATGAAATTTGGTCTTTATCGTCACCTTTTCAGCAGCGTGCGTTAACACCTACAATGGTTTCACACGTTTTTCCATCCTTTGACATCATCTGTTACCACGCACACATCTGATTCTCAGCTGACAGAAAGCGTGAAGCACCCCCCCCCCTTGGGAAAGTCCTCTAGGATGGAAGGTGAAATGAGGTCTGAAGTTCTTTTGGAGACAACCATGACCTGGGTGACTGAGAACCTTCACAGACACCCCCCCTACTAATCAGATATTTCCATAAACCTTCTTTTCTGTTTCAGTTTTTTTACAGTATTCACCTTCTACGTTTGACAACCAACAATCAAATCAAGAAAACAGTGCAAACACTGGACCATTTAAGTTAGACAATTAAACAGGTCAACTTAAAACTGTGCAGGTGCAGAGAGCAGCAGGGTTTATTTTCTGTTGTATTTTTCATCTTTACCTTCAGTCTGAAAGTGTCACAGTGGACAATGAGGAAAACAAGCTTCAAATCATATGCATCCCATAATACTAACAATGGCACAAAGTAAACGGGCCCGTAATAGAGGACTGAACGGATCGCACCAACACCAACCATTTAATCGCACCAACACTAATACTAACCAGTCATTGTATTAAGAACAAGGCCATATTCATCTAATGTGTGAATTTCAAATGGTTTGGTGATGAAATGTAAACAAAGTGCTCAGAGGCCAGTTCTTAAAACAACACATTATTATTACAAGTCCTCCTCACTCATTCTGCAGAACATTTAAGCTACTGGCACAGCTATGTTTCTCGTTTGTAACTTTTACAGTGGTTAAAACCATTTTACTGCTGACAGTGGTGAGCTGTCATTATTGATTTTTAGGACAAGTTATTTTCTTGTCCTAAAAATAAAAACATATATTTAAATTAAAAAACTAATTTTCTGCAGATTTTACAAATCACTTCATCATCTTATGAAACCTCAAAAATCCTCAAAACAGACCAGAGAAGAGTCAGAGACAGTCAAAATATTAAATCCTAAAATCTAAAGGCTTTATTAAAACATTAGCGTTGCTCAGCAAACTCAAGACTCCTGAGTATTTCCATGTGTTCATCCTGCTCTGTTTGTCTTCCTTCCTCTCTGCCTGTGTTCTTTCAATAAGAGCTCAAGTCGTTAGCTACTTACTTAATTGAGAGCGGTAGAAGAAAGAGGGAGAAACTGGGGAAGAAAGACTTTTTCTTCTCAAGAGCTCTTTACTTTCTTTGTTCCTGGCAACTTAATGGAGCTTAACGCAATTAAATTTAACATTTACCACTTTAATCCAGCTCACTGTCTCCCTTTATTCTCCCCGTCTCTCCACTTCCCGCGCCTTCCTGTTCTTTTCAGTCCGTCGTGAATGTCTGTTTTGTCAGTCTTAATTCAAACATGTTTGCTTTTTTCTCATTTGGTCTCAGGAGTGTAATGATCAAGTAAACTACCTGCTGACTGTGTGGCGACGACCGCATCACCACCGTCCACACTCTGGTAAATACAGTAGTTGTTATACTTTGTGGATTTTGTCTCTGTCCTTTGTGATTGCGTTTTTTTTAATAAACAAGACTTTTTTTTCACCTTTCTCTTGAGAATGGAAAACAGTACATCATCACACAGTATTCATTATTTTCTAAAGCCCACAAGCTTTTTTTAAACTAATCTTACAATTCTCATTAGAGGTAATTTGGATTAAACCTCAAATTGATTGTTTCAAACACAGAAGCTGTTGCACACCCTAAACCCCTCAGGGTGAGAAATAATATCATAGTTGGGGTGAGTGTGATCATTTAGTGCACATCATTCACCTCAATCAAGCTCTTACGGACTTACAGGCTGTAATCATAGCGTGAGTAAACACACAGCCGAGTGCTGCCAAT
This sequence comes from Microctenopoma lineatum, assembly GCA_032361105.1. Taxonomy (NCBI): domain Eukaryota; kingdom Metazoa; phylum Chordata; class Actinopteri; order Anabantiformes; family Anabantidae; genus Microctenopoma; species Microctenopoma lineatum. The sequence goes on from JAUMHJ010000023.1 coordinate 21,923,171, forward strand.
CATCGTTTGATTAGAGCATTCACAGACGAGGTTAGTTAGAGTTAAGGAGGTTACCTTTGCATCCATTTGTGAGTTTCTGTGTCTGCGTGTGAGTCACCTGCACTTGTTTTGGCCACACAATAGTTAATCACAATGTTATCTCCCATCTTCCTGTGTTTTTTTTTCCTCACTAATTTGCCTTACGTTGCTTTAAAAAAGGGTTTTAGCGCGATGTAAAGCCGCGTGACAATGACATGCAGAGGAGACCGAGTCCAATCTGAGTGGCAGCCACTTGACACCTGTGCAGGAAGCAAAAATAATGTTCACCCATGTGACAGAAATCACCTTAAAATGCCAATTTGGACACTGAATTAACTGTCCATCACATTCCCCGTCTGCAGAAGATAATATTTTTGGCAAATGTTTCGGGCTGTAGGAAAAGCATTTCCACCGTGAGGACAGCGGAGAGAGACAGAATGAGAGAAAATATGGGAACGAGGAGGAAAAATAATAGTGTGGGGGAGAAAATATTGCCAATTTTGTCACATTTAAATGTGACTGACAGCCGCCGGTTACTCTGCGACAGAAAGAACAGGAACCTGCAGCCCTGAATTCTGGTCTTATCACACCCAGAAAAGCTCCGGTGACAGAAATCGACGTTAAATCAAGCTTAGATTTAATTTTCCTTCACGAGTACAGTTCACCCTGATGGATGCTGCTCAGGACTCAACGACTACAGGGCACTAAACGCTGCCGAGCCACCACCGAAAGATGCAAATTTCCCAATGGCCTCACACGTGCTGTGGCTCTGTGATGCGATGTCCCATTCAGCACGATTCCGCTCCCTGCAGAACATTTGTTCTGTGCATATTAATCCCATTTGTTGGCGTAATTGTCCAAAAGCTTGGGCGTTTAACATGGCTGCCAGAAGTGCCTCACATTACCTGAAATGTCTCCATTTCAGCCACAAAAGGCACTTTGATCAAAGAAGTGACCATTTAAAGGAAATGGTTGTACAGCTGGAAAAAGCTCTGCTCTTTGTGAAAGCTCCCAAAGAATCTGATAATAGCGCTGAAATGTCACACGTTTACAGCTATTTTACAAAAGGTTTGAGAATTCACTGCTTCACCTCGAGCCTTCAGCACCTTCCTAAAGTGTCTTCAATTCAGGACCTCAGTGACCACTTACATGTGTTCATGCTGCATCTCTGACATTTATAAAGCTGTTACAGTTGAAGATGCGTTGAAAACAGTCAGATCTGCCAAACATCACAATCCCTCCTAAAACTATAAAATCAAAACTCTCTTCTGGAAATGCATCTGTTCTTTGGAGGATTATTAAAAAGGTGAAATGCGTTGCTCCTGCCTTCTCTCAGCCCGAGAATCTGGTTAGTAACGAAGATCTCATCTTTTCATGTGAACTGAACAGTTCTCTGCGGGTCGGGAGAAGGTGAACCCTCAACTTATGGTTTAAGCATCTCTGGGTCTTGTTCACAGTTGAGGGACGAATGGAGCGGGAGGTGGACAGACGCAGTCAGTCAGTCTCTGTCCCTCACCTATGACCACGAGCTCTGGGCACTGAAGGAGTTTTCAGTCACGGTCATCAGGGAAGACGCACTGCGCCTCCGCGTGGAGGAGTCAGACGTGCCACCCGGACGCCTCCCTGGACAGGGGTTCCAGACACCAGGTCTCCCGGGGAGACCCAGGACACACTGAGATGGATCAGGAAACTGTGACACCAACAGAAAAGTCTCCTTTTCTCCCCCTTTGTTTCTCCTCCCCTGTGCAGCCCCTCCTTCTCCTCATAGCCCATCTGTAATTGTAATGTGATGCTCTCTTTTCAACTCATCAGCATCAGCGAGCGCAGCGCCCTCACTGGTGCTTGTTCCCTCCTTCCCTGAGTATTTAATTGCATTAGCATAAGCACAGCCTCATGTCTGTGTGTGTGTGTTGTTGTTGTGTGACTGACAAAGATTATGTGTGTATGTGTTTCATCAAATCGGACTAATTTTAGATCCAGGGGATTCTCTGTGCCGTGTGGAGATGCTGCTGACTCTTCTTCTTCTTTTAAGCGCTGAGACTTGAAGGACGTAAATCCAGTGGTTGTTGGCAGCGCGAGCTCCTCATGAGTTGAGGAGGGAGCTTAATGATGGGGGGGGGGGGTGGACGGAGTACAGGAGTCAGTTGGACTCGTTGAATGACCTGATGTTCTGCCACAGTATCAGCGCTGAACGTGTTACTGTGGCAAAGATGCTCGTTACAGGGTTAAAGTGAGAGAGACGGATCAGGAGGACGGTTTGATCCCCGGTCGCTCTGAGAGACAGGATCGAATCCCAGCCCACCCCCCACACCAGGCGTGTCCCTGAGCGAGACACCGAGCGCCGCCTGTGGCTGCTCACTGCTCCCCCCAGGGGGGGGGGGGTTACATATAAATCAATGACAATAAAACTGATTCTTCTTCTTCTCCAATATGACCAGAAGAAGTGGATGATGGAAAGACGGCTCCTTCGAAGCAGCAGCCACATAACGTCACGTTCTGTCCTGTGTCTGTGGTTCATTCTCTCATTGCGTGGACGTGCTGCGTAGTGCTCAGCCTGTGGTCGAGTCTCAAATTCACCGCAGTCGCACTCTGGAAATGACTTTCAGGGTTTATAAATCACACTGTGGGTGTATTAGCATTTTCTAAAAACGCCCCCGTTGCATATGTATGAAAGTAAAACTGCAGACGTCCAGACCCACAGCACGCGCTGTGTGGCTCATTAGAAAGACGCTGGACTCACTGCGTCACATGCTGCATCAGCTCGAGCTCCTGTGATGTAGCTCATGAAAACCTTTGGTGACTCGGGTCCTACCCAGGCCACTTCCTAGCGAGCGGGAAACGTGCACCAGACTGAACGGTGGTACAGAACCGGAACATGTGGGACTGGGAAGAAGACCAGGAGAAGATGAAGATGGGAGGGGTTAGGACGTGTTTGTTCAGGTGTGAGAACAGAACAGAACCACGCACACGTTGCTCGTTAGGAATCTGGTGAAAAGACTGTCTGTGTTTTGTGTGTGGACACAGTTTTAGTTGTGGATCCACAGCGTGCGTCTGGCTCCAGGAGTGTGGAGAAACCGGTACAACCTAACGCTTGAACGTCTCTCTTATGTTAGTGGTTTAAGGTGACTAGGGTGTTCTGCAGCATCTCTGGTTCTGGTTCCTGAGTCAGCAGCGTTCATCATTCACAGCAGCAGGACGTTCGTCTTCATGTTCGTCTCTTCCCAGTGACTCGTCCTGACGTGAGTGCATTCAAAACGGTCGTGTTTGCGGCGGTTTCCCGAGCTGCCTCGGTCCAAACGGATTCTTTTGTTTTAGGAATCTACTTTGATGTGCAGCTCGGAGTCAGTAATTCAATTTCACCACACGCTGATCAAGGCTCAAGGAGAGAAACGCTCGCTGTGAGCCTTGAACTCTCCACTTGTTCCTGTCCTTTTCATCTTTGTGTTTCCTTTAAAGCTGAGCTTGATGCTTGATTCACGGTCACGCTACTGTAGAGGGAGGGGCTTGGGTGAAGGTGAAGGATCCGGCAGGCAGCGATCTGAGTGAATTTAACTCAGTCAGGAGGTCTGTTCCTGTTTTCTGATTTATCACCCCGTGTTGTGCTTTGTCTTGGGTCAAGCGGATGAATTAAAACAATACTGAGAGGAGTATGGATTCAGGCGAGCAGCCAAGCTTTGTTCTGTGATCAGCAAACTACAGCTTCATCGACAATAAATGAGGTGGTGCTGCGCGGAGGCATTAACACCAGAAACCTCCAACTATTACAATCAGCTGCTGATCCTCTGGCTCTGGCCACGGTCACCGTGGGGAATTCCTGAGATCTGGCAACAGAACCAAACAAGTATTTTTCTCCAGACAAACAATCCGACAGGTTCAAATAAAGAAAACTAAATAAATACAGTAAAAGTAGTTTTGTGTTTCCTAATGAACTTTACTGTGGTCTCACATCGTCAAGGCCTGAAGCACACAGCTGCAGAAATGCCAACACAATGGAGAAGCCTGCAGAACCTACAAAACCCAATGTGGAGTCAAATGAAGTGATGTGGATTTAACAGTCCGGATGACTCGCTGGCTTGTTTACAACCCACCTCCACCGGCAGCAGCTAACTGCACGTCGAGTCCGACTGCGAGAGGCAGGACACGAGCACATCTCCTCCTTTCGTCTGGACCGGTACGGGCCGATAGTTCGGCTCGGGTCAGTCCACTTCAGCTGCTTTCACGAGCAGAACTTGTGACGTGTGTTATGAGAGCAGATGTGAGAGATCTAAATAAGTTGGCTAATCCTGCCACATGCATCACTGCTGCAGACTCACTGCAGTGCAAAGAATGCGAGTTGACACTAATCAACATGATGCTGGCATTTGGACTAATCTCCCCCCGACTAGATGAAAGAGGGGAAAGATAAAAGGGCAAAGAAAGTTTTCTGCAAGGATCTGAAACTCTAATCCCAATCCATTGTCCGTCAATTGGCTTTTATTTGGACCGAGCTAATCAGCACAGAGCCGTCGTCTCTCTCCCGCGCAGCGTTCCCACGATGTGCACTTACGTCTCCTGCAGAGGACTTTGTGTCTTTCATGCAGCTCTGGGATCCCACTTTGCTGTGTCACTCATATCTGTCCAAACACGAGATGAATCCATCCATCCTGTTGTTTTCCTGACAGGCCTGTTTACCTCTGTCTCCATTTCCCATGATGCAACATACCCAGCACTCTTCATACCGTCTCTCTCTGGCCAAATCGCCAGGTGGAGATTTTCAGGTTTGGATTTCCAGACATGAACAAAACCCAGAGGACTGATCCAGCATCTTTTATGGACTAATCCTCGTGCAGCCTCACTGATCTGCACGTCTCAACGCCAGCTTATTAGTATTCATGTTGGATTAGACGAATCAACACGGTCCACCCTTCATCCCACCTGTGTGAGCCCCCCCACATTCTCACTGTGGCCACCTTAGGATCCTACTGTCCGTGTCCTCCTGCAGCGCTGCAGCCCCAACGTTCCAGCTACAGGTTTGGGTTCGTCCAAACCTGGCGACGTTAAATCCGTGTTCAGCTGAACTCGGCCCCACCACCTTCTTATTTTCTGCTGATGCTACAGTTGATGCTAATTCAGTCAACACTGTCTCAAACGGAGATAATTACAGAGCCTGATTCACCTGCACTTTATCTACAGACGTGTAACACGTTTGGAGAAGTAGGAACGTGCAAATTCCTTGTACTTAGTATCTTTAAGCTGAAGTATCTACTTTAAAAAACGATGTTAGAATGAGCAAGAACTTACTGTGGGTATTTCTGATACTTTGTAATTACAGGGCAGGAAGAACAGCACAGGAGGATCTGAGGAGCTGTAGCACAGGAACAGGGATCAATTCAAATGAAACGCGTTTCAAATGTGGCTGCTGATTTGAATTGGATTGAGATTCGTGCAGCTCTTGTAATTCATCATCATCAGCGTGTTTACAGTGTATCAGCATCTATTCACTGCTTTTATCACTATAATGGTGCTTGATTTGAGTATAATTAATACACAAGCGAAGAGATAATGAGATCTAAGATAACCGTGGGAACAAGGACGCAACGGAAGCAAACAGACAAACGAAAACCGAACAGTGATGTCGCGCAGGTCATGCTGCGTGTCGCTGCTGCTACAGTCGCAGTGTAGAGGAAAATCAGGCTGCAGTGTTGTAAATAAAGGAGCCAAAGTGCAGAGGCACCGGAGGAAAACAGCAGGAACAAAGGAAGAAAAGCTCGGGACAAAGAAGGTATGGAGAGAGAGAGAGAGAGAGAGAGAGAGAGAGAGAGCTGGTTGTAAAAGAGGTGAGACAGAGTTCCCCGGGGTGTTTCTGCTGACACACTCAATGACCACAGCGGCAAAGAAGCAGATTGAATTCTCCAAAATGGTCTTTCCCCTGCAGTTCACTGCAACCCCCGGGTCAACCGTAAAAGCAGCCGAGGCATAAAATATCTGGAAATTGATTTGCATTCAGTTAAAAAGAGAAAAAAACCAGGGCTCCTTATCGCTTCCCTTCTCGCGGGGCGGCACGGATGACGGCTTTAACATGGAGGGAGTGCAAAGCGAGAGCCACAGAGTTTCTTTGAGAAGTGTTTATGACAGAGTGTGTGTGTTTTAATCTAAAAAAAAGCGTGCCGTTTGATATGACAGTCTTCAGCAGCAGAAAGGCTCCTCTCCTCCGGCAACTCCACTTCAGACGCCTTTGGAGCAGAAGGAAATCTCAGCATCCCTCACTGCCGTCGCTTCTTTCATCACATATTTGATTTATTTATTTAGTTTCACTTCAGACACGACCTGCGAGTGACGCCTGCGTTTTCACCACGGGTTAGAAGGAGGCTGCTTCTTCATCTGGGTTACTGTAGTTAAGGAGGTTCAGGGTGAGAGAGGTAACATTTAGCACCATGTTGACAGCTGGACAGACTGTGGTGTGAGAGTCACACCGCCCTCAGTGCCACTGACCCTCCGTCTGCTGAGAAACGCCTCGTATCTCACTTTCCGAGCACCAAACCCCCAGTGTTCCCCCTGATCTGAGAATCAGCCACAGCAGAGATGCAGTCACAGCTGATTAGATGGAGGCTTCTCCCAGCAGCAACACAACTCCTGTGAAAAGAGCCGAAATCAAACCCGAGAGAGGGACAGTTTGGAAAGAAGGACGGAGACGTCACCGGGTCTCAGTTAGAGCTGCAGAAGAATCCACTTTGCTTTGCAGTTTTCACCTTTGTGCAGAACTTTTCCTGTATTTTCAGTCTGTTTCTGGCAACAATCTGAAGAAGTGATCTGCTGAACTGGAGAAAGTCTGGGAGATGTGTGAGGAACCACATCATCCTTCTACGGAGGACTGGAACACAAGGCCACTGCAAAGAAAGGAACATCCTTTGTGAAATGAAAGCCAGCTCATGCCACAGCTGTGGAATCCCTTTAGAGGACTGAGTCAGCTCGCCCTGTTCCTGACATCTCATCAAGGGCGCTTAATGAAGAGCAGAAATCTGCCAATTCATTACCATAACGTCTGCGTGTAGGAGGTTTAGAGGCCAAGTGCAAAAATCCAATGTTTTATGGTATTTACTTATGAAATCACCGTGACAACGGCCCGTCGTTGAGCACAAAGGTCCCACTAATAGACTGAATAAAATATTTTCTATGGGCTACGTGATGGAAATGACCCAAAATGACTGAAAGCACGTCAAGGTCACGCAGAGAACTAAAAATGATGTGTTTAAGGACCGTTGGACATTTGTGTTTTTTTTCTAACTTTCATTAACGCTTATAAAATGGCTGACCCCCCCCCCCCCATCCATGCCTGCCACAGTTTTCTAGCAGTGGGGGGGCAGAGGGAAAAATAAAATACGATAACAGAGCAATAAAAGCGTCTCACACGAAGGCAGCTCCTGACTTACTGCAGATCTAACTGTACAGTTAGATCTGTTAACCTCAGGTAGATCTAGTAACCTCAGCTAGATCTGTTAACCTCAGATAGATCTGTTGACCTGGCCTCAGCTAGATCTGTTAACCTCAGATAGATCTGTTGACCTGTCCTCAGGTTGGAATACCTCCTGTCCAAGTGCACCTGAAGACACCTAATAGGTTGTTTTGTGTGACTGAGGTGTGGAGTATTATCTCGTTGTGGGCGGCTGCTGCAGACGAGAGCACTCTCTGTGATCACAGCTGGTGCTTTCCTCTCCTCCTTATTATAAATATCCTCTCTTCCGTTACAGGTGTGGAAAATGGTTAGAAATCGATTTAATGACACACCTGAAAGTTAGTGAATGTTTCTACGAGAGTAATCATTCAAATTCATTTCACAGCAACATCCACAGAAACAAGTCACCTTCACGTCAGCTCTGACCAACTTTAACCTGCTGCAGCGGTGTTGAGCCCACGCAGACCGACTCTACTCAACCTTTGACACCTTTCACCGACTCACTGGCGCCTTTGGATTGAATCTAGTGTCTTTATTAAACGCACGTCACAGTCCGGTCTGTGGCAGCTCGACAGCTCCCACTTTCTAAATGAACATTCAGGTCTCTGTCACACATCCAGCAGCAGGTGAGACTCGTAACCCTACCACCATAAGAGGAAGTGTATGTGCTGATGCTAATGCTAACGGTCCATTAGCACAAATATCGATCCGGATATAAAACAGAGAAATGTCTCTGACACGGTGAACTGTTGCGTTCATGCTCAGGTTTCCTGTCCGTCGTGTTTCCAGAGGCTTGAACGACTACATGAGCCTGCTCTTCTTCAGCAGGTGGAACCTTCAGCCTCTTTCTGTTCAAGTCGCACTAATTAGCCACAATCTGTAGAGATATAAATGTTCAAAGTTTCACTTTATCAGTGGAAACAAAAAAACAAATGTTTTATTTACAGGTGTCTCAGCTGCTGCTTCACAGTCTCCCGTAGGTGCTCGGCGTGATCGATATGTGGTGACTTCAATGAATCACATCAACTTCACATGAATCACAGAGTAATGAACAGCCGTACCGTTGGTGATGATTAAATCAGCTGGTTCAGATAAGATACGCTGTACGTGACGACACGTCGCAGGGTCCAGGACTCAGCACCATGTAGTAACATGTCGGATCGAGACAACAGGCCAAGAACTTACAGCAGCAGGTCCATAACAGGGTTCCATTCTGCTGTTAGCAGCACGTGATCACTCTGATGTGTTTAGATATCCATTAAACTGCAGCGTCAGCACATTCCTTACCCAGTAATGCTGAAGCGATGCTGTCAGAGCTCACTGCGCTGATGACGCCTCTAATGAGGGGTCTGGACCTTGTGTCCGGGACGTAATGGCAACTTTTGACAGATCCAGAATCCTACTGTTTGAGGCGCATTCAGATGATGCTGCAGCAGTTCAGCGATGTCACGTCTCCTCGCTGACGTCCTGCCAGCTGGTGGTGGCTCAGTGTCCAACAACGACACATCTCTTTGGCAGTTTCTTTGTTTACCCCACAGCATCGCTCAAAGCAGTGTGTGTGTGTGTGTGTGTGTGTGTGTGTGTGTGTGTGGTTCGTTGTTACTACACGTAGTGTTACAGGTACAGTAACACTGCACACTCAAACACAAGGCTGGACAAAGATCACTCAACACAGGGCGACAGACATGAACCAGCAGCGCCTCAGCAACAGCACAGGAAAGAAACACGTGTTTCTCTGGAAGCAGACAGACCTGTAGCGTCTGTGGTCCCGGTTTCTTCATGTGACTGTAGTTAAACCAGTAAATCAAATTGTTCTCCACTCGACTCTCGTCCACCTCTGGGACTGTCGGGCCGTCTAGGATACCGCTGCCATGTAAAGATGCTCTTAGCGCCGAGCTTGGTGTCAGACGTTTGCCTGGGACCACGTGTCACAGTGTGGAGCTGCTCTGACGACCCGGAGCATTATTTTCTGACTGTGTCGTGTAAAATGAGTGATGTGCTCACGACGACTTCAGGATGTGTGGAGTGGACGGTTTGTCTTGTTCCCCTGGGTCACATTCTGCAGCCATTCATTAGCTGCACTCAGGCCGGGCGCATCCAGGGACAGACGACGTGATTTACGTCCTGACAACAGGTCGACAGAGGTTTGTGTGTTGGAGCCACGCGTGGGTCGTTCTGGTTTCTTCTCCGTTCTCCAGTCAGAGCCACGATTGCCTGCGAGGAGCAGCTGACGTCTCCCGCTGTTCACACACGTGCACGAGCGCGTCGACCAAACAAACTGAAATCTGTCAGCTGTCACTGCTGACGTAGAGAAATGTTCGTGTCCCCGCGCGGTTGGACCAACAGCGAGCTGCTGCGTTTCAGCACGTATCCTCCTCCCCCCAAAAAACACCGCAGCCTCTTTTGTTCTGCATAAACAGGTGAAAACCAGCTCACCTCCTCCCCCACCTCCCGCCCAGCCCTGTGTGTGTGTGTGAGGCCCCACGCTTGTTCGGTCTGCGTGCATGTGTGTAACTGCGCCACACGCTGCTGACCCTCTGATGAAGGGCACTTCTTCTTCCTCTTCGTGGGGAGTTTCATATAATAAGCCCTCCGCCCCTCAGTGTGTAGCTTTCTCCTCCCCCGTCTGCGCCAGCATGCATCTGTCTGTCTACGTCTCTCTCCCTCCCTGCATGCAGCTCTGACAGGACGTGGACTCAGGTCCGTTTTCAGGTCAGGTAAGCTGAGGATATACGGAGCTGAGCGATGTGCTGTGGCTGGTTCTGTTTGTCAGCAAACAGCTGCATCAGGTCTGAGGCTCCACCGACGTGGTTTCACGGGAGCAATAATGCTGTGGGTGTTTAAAGAAAGAGCACGCCGTGACTGAACATGACATCTGTCTCCATTTACATCTGTGTGTGACCCAGAGAAGCAGGTTTCTCTCCGGCTGTCTGAAAGGCGTGAGGACACTTCTCTCTTTGTTCCTCTGCAGATTATCTCCTCGCGCTCAAACTGGGGACATGGATGTAACCTGGATTTAAGTAGCTGATAAGTGGTAGATACCAAACAAAGCCAACGCATGCTGGTAGTTACAGAAACGTCTTTGCAGTGTCACCTACAGTAGCAGCGTCTCCGGAGCGCATGCAGCTGCACAAACAAGGCGTTCCAGGAAACATAGAACAGACTAAACATGAAAACTTTGCACCTCTGTGAAGAAGCACGAAGGCAGAGAGTGATCACTGCAGCAGGGAGGGTGTAGCTCACGCCGTCCGCGCGTGTTCCCTCCCGGTGCTTCGCAGGCACAGACTCCAGGTCACACGTTGATCTTCCTTCGTCTGAAAAGCTGAAGAAAACAGTTTGTTTTAAAAAAGTCCGTTAATATCGATTCTCACTTTGAGAATTAATCTGCACACGCGAGTTTGAGTTTCCCTCATCAGCGACATCTGATCCTGCAGAACTCTGATTGTTCCTCAGCCGTGGGGAGAAACAATCAACGTGTGCAAATGGCAAAGATTTAAAGCAGCGTACTGGAAGGTGTGTGTGTGTGTGTGTGTGTGTGTGTGTGTGTGTGTGTGTGTGTGTGTGTGTGTGTGTGTGTGTGGGGGGGGGGGTAGAATCGTGTAGGATACGTGTTGTCGACGAGGCAGCTGTAAAGTGTTTTACTGTTCCTGTTCTCACAGCAGGCGTCTGATTACTAGAACGAAGGCAGTGATGTGTTTAATGTCTCAGGTAAAAGCACCTTTAATGGCAACACTGGCAACTACAGCGGAACAGGTAACGCTGCTTGTCTCTTTGTGTGTGTGTCTGTCCCCGAGCGTCTCCTCGTTCCCATTTTCTCACTTTAAGATCCGTGGGTGAGTCTGTGATGATCCAGTCACACGGGTCCACGGAACTGTTTGGATGTTCTCAGAGACGACAGGCAGGAAAATTAAACTTTGATGGATGACTTCAGTTTGTGATTTTCCAACTCCTTCTCTTCTCTCACACACACTTACGGCGGTTAGATGGTTCCTTCACAGGTCAACGCAGGAAGCTGTGTTTTTCAGCCCACACGCTCTTTGTGTCGCCCGTTGTTATTTCCACCGGGTGTGGGAGCGGGATGCCGGTCAAGTCGTATGTTCACGCCCCTCGCTTTGTTGTAGGTCGACGTTCTCACTCTAATGTTTTCTGTTCTGCAGACATGTTCATAGAACGCACACACACGCACACGCACACGCACACACACACACACACACACACACACACACACACACACACACACACACAGTAATCACCTTCACATTATTGTCGTACTGCACCTTTCCTCTCATCACGTCTGCTCTAAGCTCAGTTATGTCGAGCTTCATTAGCAGCAGCTGCTCTTACAGACCTGTCGTGCCCTGGGTTTCGTCTCATAGGCTGTGAATCCTCTTTCGATGTTGTCGAAGCCTTATGAAGTACTAAGAAACCCTGCATGAACTGTGGGAGCTGGTTTTAGTGGTAAAAATGTTCAATTCATTTGCATTTCCAGGCTCAGGTGATATGATGTCACTGCACACACACCACCTTTCTTAGGATTTAAGGAGTCATCACACATACGTGTTATATTATACCGACAGACCTGCCGAATGATGAGAGGAGAAAAATGAATTGGTAGCCATGGTTACCAATCCAACGAGTCTCATTCCAGAATCATAACTGTTCTGTTTAAAATCTTTGTTGGTGTTTATAAAAAAACCTTCTGAGCCTGAGGATGGAAACTGTATTAAACTGTCACAGATGAACAACAATCAATTAGATTTGTGTCAAATACCTGAATGTAAATTTAAATCCCAGCAGAACTAAAAGGTAAAATAAATAACAGTAACTACATTTTCTGTCCTCTCTCCAAACCCAGATGTCGCTCTGAGTACGGAGAAATCCTTGAGAGGCTGTTGAGCAGCTCTACAGCCGACGTCCAACCACTGCAAATGGAGCATGGAAAATATGCAACATCTGGATGAGGAGATTCATAGCTCCCTGAGGACATAAACAAGTGTTGGCACACATTCGTCTTGTCTTTCTGCTCACCCAGCTGCCTGTCTGTGTGTCCGTTTGTCTCACCCGCTGTGTCCCCCTCTCATTATCTCCCTCTCTTTTCCTGCCTCCGCTTCATTTCTTTCTCTTGTGCAGCTCGACATGTGATCTTCATCCTCACATGCTCAGCGCGTCCAGGAGAATCTCAGACCCCAAAATCTCAGACACACACGCACACACACACACGCACACACACACACACACACACGCACACACACACACACGCACACACACACACACACACACGCACACACACACGCACACACACACACATACACACACGCACACACACACACACATACACACACACACACACACACACCTGAGGTGAGGTGCGATTAAGTGTTTTCATCTCCTCAACCCTCAAACTAAAGGAGACGAGTTGTTCAGCTTTATGTCCACTGGGACAGATGATCTCCTGTGTCTCTGTGGAGAACCTGACATCGATCGGTCTCTGTCTGTCCACCAGTCCACAGACTTGTCCACCACTCCCTGGTACTCTGTGGTGTTCCTACAACTGCAGAGTCAGCAGAGAACTTCTGAGAAACGACGTCTCTAATGACAGTGAAAGACAAAGTGTGCCACAGACAGCACCTGTATGTTTGTGTGTAAGTGACCCATTGAATTCTTCTTCTTCCCGGCTGGCGACGCCCGAAGGAAGCAGCTGAGAGAGGAAGAGGAAGAACACAGGACGATATAAGTTCAGGCTTTGTAGAATAAAACTTTTTATGCCTGTAGATTCTACAAAGCGTCTTTCACTTTCTTTTCTACATACATCCATAAAAATACTGAAGTCAAACGACATGTCCACAACCCCCCCCCTCTGCAGCCCAGTAAACCAGCGCCACGATAAACAGAGTCCCAGCGAACCCCGGGGACTAAACAAACAAGAAATAGCAAATCAACAAAGTAGCTAATTATTTGCTTTGCTGCTGGTGATCATTAGTTGAGGGATATTAGTTCACAGCACTGTCTGCAGCACGGAACACAGGAAAAGGGTCCCACAGAATATCCAGAGTTCCTCAGGCCTCCAGGAACGATGGACCACGTTTGTTTACATCTCAGCAGCTTCATTATCTGAATCAAAGGCACTTTGAAAGACTTGGAGATATTAGATCAAGTATGAGGTGTAAGACACACAAACAACAATACAGACTCATTCCACCATCGTAGATTAGACTGTTCCATCATTATGGTTTGATTGATGCTGTGTTGCAGCTGATAAAACCTGGACTTATGTTCTGCTGGGTTCAAATAAACTCAATAACACTGCAATAATGCACCATAACTAATAAACCAACTAAGTTCTGTACATATTTACATTTAAACATCATTCAGCTACAGTAAAGTAAAGCTGAAGTACTGAACGTGAACTTCCCACCGCTGCAAACAGGACTCGAACGCACCAACAGCAACAACCGACTACGTGACTACGTTTGGTTCGGAGCAGTCAGAAAGTCACGCGTTGGTTCCTTTTCTATAGGAAACGAGCTCAGCGTCATGTTCTAATAACAATACGACACGTGAGCATCAAGCTTATTCATGTTGACGTTGAAGGGGCCCCGGGTCTGCAGGTCCCTGAACGCAGCTTTCAGGCTGTGACAGATGGTGCTGAAGGAGATGAGACATCTCCAAGGAGTCGCCTTCCTGTGGCTGCAGGAGAAGAGTCAACGGGAACAGAAGTCTGCTCACGTTTCACAGTAACACCGTGTTTCTCTCACCAGCCGACACGATCAGATAATCCTGATCACTCAGAGAGAGGTGGAGCCGCACGGCGCTCACGTGAAAACCAGAGGATGTAGCAGAGAGTTCTGATCCAGCCGTTGACCTCCCGATGTTTACGCCTCTAATTCATGTCCTGACTTCAGAAATGTTGGTTTATTCCTTCAGAGCCCTTCATCATTTCACCTACAAACGTCTCCGCATCATCAGGGGGGGGGGGCAGGGAAGGAGGAAGAGGATCAGAGAGAGGAAGATAGATCAATGGTGCCGTGGAGAGGAGGAGATGAAAGGAGGGACGAAACGGTGATATGAGGACGAGGATGGAAGAAGGTAAGAGAAAGAAGGGTTAGGAGAGGCAGGTGGAGGAGGAGGAGGAGGAGGAGGAGGAGGAGTGTGAAGAGGAAGGAACAGATGGGTGGGAGGAGAGGGCGACAATTAAAAGGGATGAGGAGTCTGACAAAGAGATGGAGATTATGGGAAGTGGAGAGGAGAAGGAGCAAAGGGACAAGAAGAATGGACAGATGGTGGAATTAGACGAGGAGATGAAGAGAGAGGAGAAGACAAAGCACAGAGGAGGTGATGAAGGACACAAAGGACAGAGGACATGATGAAGGAGACAAAGAAGACGAAGAAGACAGAGGAGGAGAAAGAGGAGAAGACGAACGAGAAGACAGAGGACAAGACGTATGGGCACAAGCAGGATCCAAATCAAAAGTAGACACAGAGCGTGAAGACGTCGTCCAAACGGACTCGTCCTGCTGCGCTTTAGCATAAATCTGTCATCGGAGCAAAGACGGAAACAAACAAACACACAAGTCACCTTTGATTTTCCTGCACGTATTTCATGAGACTAACCCCTGAGAAGCTGTTCTCCTGCTCTCCTTCTCTCCTTCTCTCCTGTTCTCCTTCTCTCCTGCTCTCCTTCTCTCCTTCTCTCCTTCTCTCCTGTTCTCCTTCTCTCAGAGGGTCTTGAATCCTCTGATATCTGCAAGATCACAGAAAAGAAAGTTGGTTTAAAAGGTTTAAAAGCGTTTGTTCTTGAACGTATCTCTGACCATCACTGTGTGTGAGACGTTCAGTAAGAAAAGAAACAAACCGACAGGATATTATGACCTTTATTATATTTATATATTATATTATGATCTTTATATATTATATTATGATCTTTATTATATTTATATATTATATTATATTATTATCTTTATATATTATATTCTGATCTTGATGATCTTTAGATATTAAATTATTTTCTTGTGTCAGGAAAGAGAAGAGTTCATTTATCAGTAGCACGCCGTGAACACCTTTCATACAACGTGATGCTGTGTACTCAGAAACAACAAACCAACGAGGAGCCAGTGTCTCCGACCTCTGAGGACCTGGGACGAGTCTTTACGGAGACTCCTTTATTTCATTCACTTATTTCCTGCTGCACTGCAACAGATAGTGGATGGAAATGTCCTCCAAAGACGAGCCTGTCTCTGGCGTTACTGTCTCCTTGCATGCTAAGTGTACTTATCTAACGGGCCGGCGCCGCTCGCCTCCTCTCCACCCTTCTGTACTCTACCTGAACAGAATCACACATCAGGTGGAGGCGTTGTACGAGTCTGAGGAGTGTAATTGTCTTGTTTAATGAGCCTCGACTTTTCCTCTGCCTGAGCTCAAAAGCAAAGCCCTGAAATGATCTTTACGTTTAGCTCTAACAAGAAGTAAAGGATACCGACGAGCCTCTTGAACCAAAGCACCAATTTGTACCATGTACGATAACGGCTTTCATTCCTGCGCTGAGGCTTCTTCAGGTTCTGGAGAACATCTAAAGGAGCAGTTCAGAGTTTTTCTTTCTTCCAGAGAGTAAGACAACAGCCACGAGTTTGTTAGCGTGGCTTAGCTTAGCACAAACACCACAGCGACTGTGAACTGAGGGAAACAGCTACAGCATCTTTAAGGCTAATTTGAGGCTAATCCGTGCACCTACATTTTTCTACGCAGGGTCTCAGTATCAGAAGAGACGCAGCGCGGTGGAGAACCGTCCACTGTTCCTGCTGCAGGAACGTGTGTTGTGTGCACATGGGCAACGTGTTTGTGTCTAGATCCTCGGATTGTAGCACGAAAAGGGCAAAAGTAAAGTACGAACTGGTCTTTGTCCACAGACTGTGATTAGCTGTGAGTTCGGGGTAGTACTGAACCTGCCTGTACTTATATATAATTCACTTTCGGCTGCACTCAAGTGGAAAATTGTTTGAGATAAAACAACATTTTATCTGCTGTGAATGTACATTTTGCGAGACACAATCCAAACACCAACAGGTTCATACAGGTTGGAGCCATGTGTCTGGGTTGTGGTGGGGAACTGGAGGAAGCCGTGGGAACGAGGTGAACACGCCGGGCCGGAACATTCTGCCTGATCACCAGATTAGTTCTTGGTAATTGAGCATTTTAATGTATTTATTCTGCGGTAGCAGGAGGACGTTTCTCTGAGTGAAAGAAAGTAAAAGTGAAGAGCTCGGTAATTATAACCTCTGCTGAAGCGTCGTAATGACCGTTTATTTATGTCTTCCACTGCGACCTTCTCCTCGCTGAGCAAAGTCAACAACAGAGGCACCTGTTTATTGCAGCGTAATGTCAGTCATTATGGGTCCGTTTCACATAGAAAGAGAGAAGAAAACAGACACAGAGTGGAAGCAGAAAATAATAGATAATAGCAGAGAGAACACACACAAGGTGAAACAAGGGTTTCTGCTCCACCGCCGCTGAAAGTATGAAAGGAAACAGTGTGGATGTTTTTTGGGGGGGGGCAGCATTGTCGTGTAATTAATACCAATATCTCTGCTTCCGTCAGACCGTTAAGTGGATCAACCCACACCATTTGGCGCTGAGATGAGGCGAGGAAGGGAATGAACAGCCTGGCTGCGTGACCACAGCTGTCTGTACCATCGAAGAAGAGATTCCAGCCTGAAACCACAGCGATGAGATGCTACAGCATCACGGTGGGTCGCCGCTCCTTCCTCCTCTTCCTGACCGGGGGCATGTGGTTCCCTGGAACCAAAGCTCTGGACGAGCGCGGCATTTGATTCGTGCTTCTCAGTGACGCGGCAGAGCCTCAGAGCTGCGGCGTCATCATGTAATAAATGCAAATGGAAGCAATCAAAAGCTTATGAGCTCATATATGTTAGATTGAAGTGTGTGAAAGTGTGGAATGGGTCGTCACATTTCTGCTCTTCATCATTTTCATTTTATATTTGACACATGCTCCTAAAAACTCCTCAGCAGAAATGATAATATTTATTTGTTTGTGTTTTTAATCTGTTCAGGACAGCAGTGGATGTTTTCTCAGCCGAGTAAAGCTTTTTGATTTAACATCTACGTTCTTCTAGATTCTGAATCTACTGCACACGCTGAACAACATGTAAAGTCATGTCTCTATCTTCTTCTCTGTTGTCTGTGTTGTGCAAAAGCACAATCTCGGCCCTGAGCGCTGTGGCTTGAATGCACAGTCCGTAACAGATGCTGCTAGAATCCTGCATATTATGCTTTTTACATGCAGGAGCGTAGACAATTCAAGGTTCCCTTGTTCTAAGAGGTAGAGCTCTGAATTACACCAATTACTGATTTAATTAAATATATTATCCTCGTGTAATTTAGCTTCCAGTGAGTCACTTACACTACTTAACCTCAGAGGCTCTGACAAACAAAGACACTTGATTCTTTGCACGCCCCTCAGCTTGGAGTTGCTCGGGGTCAGGTGGAGGCGGGGCTGCTGCAGTCAGCGGGGGGGTCTTCAGTTGATCGGAAGCTCAACCAAGCGGGGACCATATGCTACGTTTGAGTTAGCACTTGTTAGCCTACGCTTCCCCCGCTAGCTGTTTTGCAGCCAGCTGGGTTCATGTTTATCACTCACGCCAGAGGTACTGCAGCTTTAATTCGCTAGACGCTGCTGCTGGTCTCATGTCAGCATGCGTTTCATGGCACTGCGTCACTTTCCCTAAGTCGGGATGAATTCCACAAACACTGCTGGACATCTCTGCTGGACACTGATGGTGGGTACGTTGGTGCTGAGCCATGCAGGTGTGTGTGAGACGTCCGTTCCAGGAAGTGCTCATTCCCTGTTTGAACCTTGAGGGTTTTGCAGGTGTGAATGATCATAGAAGGAAATTCCAGTGCAAAGCTCTTCAGAAACACGCCGTCACCCTGAACCCAGCGTAGAATGAGCTGCATCGGCGCTGGGCAAATACATCCAGTAGGTAAACATACGCGTCCTCGTCCTCGTCCTCGTCCTCGTCCTCGTCCTCGTCCTCGTCCTCGCGACATGACACCAGAGAGGTGTGACTAATCCGTCCCGTTTTACACAGGACACCTTTAAAGGGAGGGACGTGCCCTGCGGCGTCGTATACGGTACGGCGTATAGTTGAATACCTCTAGTTTAAACAAGAGAGTTTTTAATGTTGCTCCCCTGCATGAGCAACACAACCTGCCACAGAAGCTTGTTTCTTTTATACGCACCTCCTGGAAGGATTTTACAGCACTTTTAAAGTCGTAAAGAGCCTTTGAATCCTGCCCAATCCCATAAAGGCTCAACATCTGATGAGGGGTAGGAGCTCAGGAGGAAGCAGCACAATGAAGTGTCGGGTTTATGATGTCAGTGCTCTTTACTGATGGAGGCGCTGAGGGTGGAGCTGCACACCGAACACCACAGACTCGCACAGGTTTTGTTCATGTCCTTCCACATGTACGGTTTGTGAGTTCATGCAGGAAGATTTCAGGCCAACACCAGTAAAGACTCTGGGAACTGTTCCTGCTACATTTTGTACTGATTTATGCAGTAGATTAAATATTTAGCAGGATGAGTGAAAACTTGGAACTGCTGCTGATGCTACAGGAAACGTGTGTGTGTGTGTGTGTGTGTGTGTGTGTGTGTGTGTTTCGTCAAAGAGGAAACTCTGAATTTCAAACAACACAACCGAACTATAAATACAGCATTTCACACTCGGCCATGTGTTGTCAGAAGTAATGTGCTCTGCTCCTGAGAGCCGCCGTGAAGAACTCACACACAGGTTCACTCTGTGTTGATATGAGTGGTTTCCTGACAGCTCGGGTGTTTCATGGGCCACCGTCCATCCCCCAGCTCCCAGCGGACACTGGACTGGCCCAGTGAAGTCAGAGCCGAACCTCTGGACTTCTGTGTGGACTGTTAGCCAGTTTTATCCTTCTAGTGTATTTCAAGCACCTTTAAAAACCATGATACTGGTTTCAGTTCAGCCCAAGCTGAGACCAACCTGTTTAACAGGATTCACTTTTCTGTGATGTGAACGCATCACTGATGTAATTCAATGATGCAAGCTTCACTTTGGCAGGAGGAAATGAGGAAATGTTGTCACGCTGCTTTTGATTGCTTCACCTGCAAACACACACGTTGGACACACCTTCGCTCTGCAGGTGTGAATAACACGCTCACACACACGTTACCTTGTTATGTAAGACAACTGCGCTTTTATGGGCTGATGGTACAGTCTGACTCATCCGGGAAACAGTTCTGGTTAATAAAGAGTACTGTTTATTAAAATAACGTTCACGTCCATGCACCTATCAATGATCTGTCTCCTACCAAAGAACGGTCAACGTCAGAGGAGGAGAAGACGAGGATCCATCCAGGAGTCGTAAGGTTCGTCTCCGTAAACTAATTACTTTCATATCGCTCCCAGAGCAGCGCGTGGTGTCAGACTCACACATGTGAAAACACATGTTCGCCCACACACACACACACACACACACACACGCGCGTGCACGCAGGCCGTGGGTGACATTACTTATGTAAGACGTGATAATTGTAACTTGCAGCCTTCAGAGACAATGGTGGTAAACTGTGACTCATCCAGGAACAAACACTTTCCCATCAGATGGAACTCACCTGTGGTTTTCATTGTTCTAAGGTTATTAAAATAACTTTGCATCAGTCACCTGGAATGGTCCATTAACGATCCGCCTTTTTATGATGCAATGAGACACGACTGGAGCAGACATGCAGCTCGTTAACTCTTTGTAACCCTGACTTTAGGTGCAGACCTGAATTATTTTGTAGTTTTAGCTGTTAAGATGTTAAAATCTGCTGTGAGTCTGTGCTTGTGTCTCATTTTCAGGAGTGTCTGATAGTTGCTTCAGTGACTGTGTGTGTGTGCGTGTGTGTGTGTGTGTCGTAACACACAGCAACAAAACAACAAATTATTACTGTAAAACGCAGAATACTTTGCTTGGCAGACGCTTTTATCCAAAGTGACTTACAGGGAGCTAGCGCTGGGTGTCTGGCTCAGGGACACACCTGGTAGTGGATGTAGGAGTCAGACGGGGTTCGAACCTGCGACCTTCTGCAGTCTGAAGCTTAACCCATTGAGCTACCAGGCCGCTTCAGACAAGATTTGTAGACAAACTCTTAAACGTTCAGTATGAAGTCTGACAGTCTATCACGCTGTGTGTGTGAACGCCAGCCAACTTCCTCCTTCCTAGCGCTGCTTTGTGTTACATAACAGCCTGAAGCGAGCAGAAGCGCCGCTGTCAGAAACAGTTACGGGTGGATTAGAAACGCAGAGGAGACGGTCGGTCTCATGTCATTTCCCACTTACTCAGGTAAATCAATAAAGATTTATTTGCAGAAGAGTAAAGGTTACAGCGCGTCTAGCCAACAGACAGAGCGTCAGTCCGGACTGACTTCGCTCTCTCGTCCAGAGCCATATGAATGTCATGGTGCACCTTCCATGTAGGGGAAGGACTGTCTGTCTGTCACTGATTCTAGAGAATAGAGAGGCACAGAATACACAAACATCAGAGCGCACACACAGTCAGAGGAGGAGGGAATGTGTGCGTGTGCATACGGGAAACATTATGACGGAGCTGATCAACCTGACGTGACCCCGCCGCTCAGCTCTGTTACAGCTGTTCTCCTACACCACCTATTACACTCTTCAACATCACCACTGCTGCTCCCAGACGCACAGAGAAGAGCAGAGGAGGACGTTGACCTGAAGTCCTGCCTTCACCTGGATGCTGGACGCGTTTCTCTGTTTAACTTCAGAAATTAATTAACAGCACGGCGAAGATGAAAGACGGGAAGAAATAAAAACTAATGAGAGTCAGAAAGTTCAGAAAGTGTAAAAACAAAATGAGCCCAAACAGAAGAAAGGCTCCGCAGAGCGCAGGCGCTGCCTCACATCCAGTCGATATCAGCGTTAGGACTTCATTATGGACACAGCGTGGTGCCGAGAGCAAAGCGAGAACACTTCTCTCAGTAGTTTCTGCATGCTTACTCCTCTGTTCTGTCTTCATCACAGTCTCATGACCAGAATGTTAATGGTTCTACTCGTTGTCTGTATTGTTTTCAGCTCATTTAACATCAGGGAGAAACCTAAACGCTGTTGATGTGACGCCTTCCGTCCTGCTGCAGCCTCTACAGTGCAAACTTTAAATGGCACTGCTCCTCGTTCCAGCCAGAACCACAAACCGGACCGGGCCCCGGGTTCCACCGGGTTCCACCGGGTTCCACCGGGTTCCACCGGGTTCCACCGGGTTCCACCGGGTTCCACCGGGTTCCACCCAGCCACAGAGCGCATGTATGTGTAAGTGTTGTGTGCAGGAAGAACCTCACCGTCACTGTGTCAAATGCGTCTCTAACAGACAGACGCCTGAGAACCAGAACAGGAAAGAACCCACTGAATGATCCGGCTCCATGACGGTCCACGTCTGCATGATTAGCGCGTTTCTTTGTGCAGTGTTGTGTTCCCGAGTGACGAACACCGTCTGATCAGAACTGTGCGGACACTCACACACTTTGGAAGGTGGAGGAAATAAAGACAGAAAGCCCAGCCTGCACCGCGGTGTACTGGGCTGTTCTGAAGGAAACAGAACTTTGAATTCAGAGCTCACTTTTTCTCTGATACCTGCACGTGACGACTCAGCGGTTAAAACACAGATGATGGTTACAGTGAGGTAAAGACAAAACAGCTGATTCAAAAATGAGGGCGGAACCGGGACAGAGCAGATTCAGACCCGTGTCTGTCCACAAACATGCGTCAGGACTGGAGAGGATCAGTGATTAGACAAGGACTGAAGCACAAACATGTATTTGTTGCCCCCCCTCCCTGTCACCCACCTGCCTCCCCCCCCCTCTTTGATGGAGGGATCAATAGGAAATCGATGGCTGTCTGGGAGAGAAGGGTTGAGACGTGGAAGCTGCAAAGGTATTGCTCCACCTGCTGAATGCAGAGAGAGAGAGAGAGAGAGAGAGAGAGAGGGAGAGAGGCAGGGGGGAGGATTTACTGTACTGTACGAGGAGTAGAGATTATCACTCCCCCAGAAGACTTCGAGTGTCCACAGTTTGTCTCCACGTGTCAGAGCTGGATCACAGTCACAGCACGACGCGTCTCTCTCTTTATCTCCCAGACCGAACAACAGGGTGCGGGGGGGGGGGGGAGGTTGGTAGCAAAGGGAGAAAAGAGGAGGAGGGCTCCTGAAAACGAGACAAAGAGGGAGATAAGGAGGGTGGTGAGGGTGGAAGAAAGGAAGCTGTGGGGAGAAGTAGAGATCACCTGATTTTCCACTCGCATGCAGTCAGACCTCCACACAGAGCTGGAGGATTTCAGCCATGCGACCAATCAACTGGCTTCTGTGACGTTAATGACGAGGGAGAGAAAGCCTGGAGAGCTCTAGTGTAGCGTCACTGTTACAGTAATGACGGCCTCAGGAACCAGCTGGTGGATGTAACGGCCTCGGTTCGATGGGGACTAAATCTGGAGGGTATCTCTCCACCAGCAGGCGGGAGCCGTGCTGCCGCACATGAGCGAACATCACGGGGGTAACGTTTAACGGCACAGATCAAATCACGAGCTGCCGCTTTGATGTAGTTCGTGGATGCACAGGACGAACCGCGGCGTGTTTTCTTCCGTCTGTCTGGGAGAAAGCTCCGGAGCAGGTGCGTCTTCGGTGTCTGTGTTTAACAAGTAGCTCCCTTCTATCAATAATGTACGAGAAGCACTTCCACTCCATTCAGCACTGATCACAGTCCACACCTGCAACGCGCTGACTCTGCACTCACACTCAGCCCCAACATCTCACTCAATAATTTACAACTTCACCTCCAATCCTAACAACACTAGGCTAAAGAGACGCTTAACCCCGCCGCCTGCAAACGGCCCAGTCAGCAGTTCACGTGTTCGAACAATCAGAGCATCCAAATTAGATTTCTGGAGGGAAGATGGTTCTGGTTTCGCTGTTCTCCAAACCTACTGCATGCTGTTGTGTGCACGGCGGAAGTAGCAGGTTTGGCGTCGCTTTGCTGACACATGCAAGACTCTGAAAACCACCAAAGCCTCATCTCGCTGCTGTTTGTTGAGTAAAATATGGCTTTTTCTATGTTTTTTGAGATTCTGAGATGGACGTCGTATGATCCACATCTCGCCTCTCAGTGAAGCTCACGTTTGGTTCCTGCAGACCTGTGATCCTCTCCCGTCTGATGAGTGAGACCAGGCTTCAGGACTGCAGCCTGAGGGTAAACCTCGTGGTCTCTGACGAGCTTTCAGCGCATGAACCGGCCTCGCACATCCTCTGGCTCCTGGTCAGCTTGTCCCACAGCGTTTAGACGGGATGTTCAGGCTGAGGCAGAGAGGGCAGGTCAAAAAGCTGAAGACCGACCTCTTTAGGCTTCAGAGTTCATTTTTAATATTAATATTTTCCTTCATTATTAAAACAGGGAAGTGTGGGGATGAGGAAAGATGAGGTAGAAGCAAAGAGAAGTTCGCTTTGGTCAGAGGTAAATACAGACACTCACATTTAAAATCTATCCAACACATCAGTAAGTAGTGGAACGTCGTCTAGGACGTATGATTACACCCAGGAAATGTGATAGCTGAGGCTACAGCAGAGAGAATCCTCCAACCTCTCTTCATTTCAATGCGGATGCGACACCCTCACACCCCGCAGATAGATCTGTGTCTCCTCTGGGAATGTGTGAGTGTGTGGGGGGGGCGAGGCCCTTCATTAGCCGTCTAATCATTGTGGAGATGTGTGACAGAGAGAAACAGCTCCCAGTACGGCGGATGCCTCCGTGATGAACCCTGCGCTACCAACTACGTCTCACACTCAGGCGCGCTTCGTCAAACTACAACTAGTAGCAACGACCCCGCCCAGCTGACCCCTCCCTCAG
>JAUMHJ010000023.1:21948913-21959908 GCA_032361105.1 Microctenopoma lineatum
CTCTCTCTCTCTCCCTCTCTCTCTCTCTCTCTCTCGCCCTCTCACTCTCCCTCTCCCTCTCTCTCTCTCTCTCCCTCTCCCTCTCCCTCTCTCTCTCTCGGTAGCCTGTTGAGGGAACATAATTAAAAACACATTCAAATGAGCCAAACATGGAGATTTAGCATCATACGGAACAAACGTAGACACACACACAAACATAGAAAGGACAGACAGAGGCCCGGGTCCCAGCAGACACTGATGTAATCACTGACCTTTGGATGTGTCCACATTTACATTTACACACGAGGAAGCAGCGAATTCATTTGCCTTTTCATACAGGAGGGAAAGAGGCGAACAAGGAGGGAGAACAACACCAGAGGTGATGGATCGTGGCGCGAGGGAGACGAGCCGAGCAGAGCGGGCTGAGAGAAACCAAATCTCCTTCTCTCTGCAGCTTCTTTCTCCACTTCTCCAGGCTGATATCATACACACGCACACACACAAACACACACACACACACACGGAGCAGTTGTTGTCTCATGTTCGGTCCCTGATTTCCAGCCCAGCCTTTGTCGCAGCCCTGAAACTATTTCACTGTGTAATTAATGTCAAATCAATAAAGTTTGGATTTGAATCTGTGTGTTTACTTAAGCCTCTGGTGTAAGAAGGATCATGGACGATGACACGTACACAGGAACACATGAGACATGACGGGACTAATCGCATCAGGACATGTTCAGTGTTGACTTAAACTTATAGTTTTAAGGGCTGGTCCGTCACAGGCCTGGGTTCAGGTCTGGGAGAGAACGCGGTCCGACTCACGTGTCATCGCGCTGCAGCCCGGTTCCACAGGAAACAGAGTTGTGTGTTTAGTTGTGTGAAACCTCGCCGCTCATCTGCTTTAATGGAGATTTAGCTGCACCGAGTTAAAGAGCCGCGCTGAGAAAAACCTCTGAGCTGCACTTTATTCTGAAATAATCAAAAGGCTGCAGATGCTACTCAAGCGTGCAGAGCAGAACAAAGTTTTCCTCGCACACAGGCAGGCGGGGGCCGAGCTGCGGGAGCTGGGTGTGATGTCAGGATTTCGGCCCTGAACACAGAAAAATGATTGTGACTCGAGTCTCATTTTCATTTTCAGAAATCGTTATAGGACGTTTAACCAGCAGACAGGCCGCCGCCTCCCTCCTGCCAAGCATTCACTTCAACTTAATCAAAGAAAGAAAACGGCACAAATGAAAATGAACTGCAGTACATCACCGAGTTAATCCGTCCAACACACACACACACACACACACACACTCATTCCCAGACACTTATAGAAACGCTATTTCTCAGTCTCTGATTCAAAACTGACATCTCAGCTTTTAATAACTCAACTCCTTTTTCAACCATCATTTGTCTTTCCCTTTAAGGAGTGGTGGGCCCGCGACTGTTCCCGACTTGTCAGCTGTGATTTACCGCGCCATTATAAGAGCCGAGTATAAAACACAAGGCTGATAACAAATGCATGGAAAATAAAAATCTGCAGGTGTTTGCACTCGTGGTTCCATGTGCTTCTCCAGGCGAAGAATCAGACGCAGCTCCCGGGATCATTTCTCTTCTTCTCTGACGACGCCACCAATCTCTTTCTCTCCCTCCATCTCTCACGGTGCCGTCTCTCTTTTCCAACTCAATCCCTCACCGCTTCCCTCTCCCGTGCACTCTGTTCTCTCTCCAAGAGCAACCTGCATTCTTCATCGCATGATTAAGAGGAAGCAGCAGTCAAAAATAGACCTCGACATCAGTGAAAACCCACATAGATAATACATTCGCCACGGGGGGAAAGAATGAGATATTGTTAAAGTACTCGTTCAGTATGTGTCATTGTATAAATGCATTCTGTGTGTGAAGTCAGGATGTAGGGCTGGGGGCATCAACGGGGAAGGGGGGGGGGTGTTCATATTCCAATATTTGATGTAAGAACACACAAACCTCCAGTAACTGATTTTTTTGGAACACTTGAACACAACATCCAGTCTTTTAGCTCCGGATTTGGTCTCCACCGCCTCAGCAGCAGCCACCGGCCGACGCGTGTCCACGTTGATCCAAGCTGTCTGCTCCGCACGTCAGCATCTGCATGTACATATCTCACAGTTTATGCAGTTCATCAATGAACACGAGCCCCTTTTCTCGCTCTACACCGATAACCAGATATAATCTAATCAATGACAGCTCGTCCTCATGATGCTCAGCTGGGTCTCGCTGAGCACCTTTCTCACTCAGTGCTCTTCACTTCACGACAATCAATAAAGCTTTAAATCATCATCTTAGCTCCGCATTGCTGCAGAGAGACGCTTACAACGTTGATGGGGGGGTCTTTATTTCCACACTGAAGCTCAGAGAACCATCAGAGAGAGGAGCAGGCGTCAAACATGTGCAGCACAGAAGCTGAAATCAGGCAACACATTCACATCCAGTCTCTAACAGCAGCTGGACGGAAACGTTTGAAGGAAATGAGATGTGTCCTTATGTTTCATGTGTGCAGTTCAGGCTGGAAAAGCTTTGCTGCAGGGACCTCAGGTGAAAAAAGCCTGGACATGTCGCGTAATGAGCTGCAGCCAGAGGCTGTGCTCTAAAGCCACAGATCGATAGCAGAGGAGATGGGTCTGACAAGGTGGACTCACTGAGGTTAAGACCATCACAGTATTTTTCAATCTGCAGGCCAGAGCTCACTGATCTTTACAATGAAACAGGGACTCGTCTGCTCCTTCAGCTCTTTGTTACATGAATCACTGATTCTGCATGGTCCTCCTGAGCTTTCTCTTCCCGCCATAAAACTCTTGCTGAACTTCTGTGAAACTTGTTTTGTTCTTGTTTTGATCACTCCGACCTCCCCGGCCCTCAAATTACACAGAACCAGTGTTTCTGTCTCATCCTCAGACAGTTAGTCTCTCAACCAGCCTCCTGACGGTTAACGACCCGTTACCTCAGAGTACGGGTCACGTACGCGGGGTTTGACGACATGTCGTCAGCACTAGCGACCTACTCGCCACATTCAACCAGGTGTGACGAGCGTCGGATCCCCACCAGGAGCCTCTTTCTGGCTTCTGTGAGCAGGAAGGCCTGGGTGTGGAGCTGCTGCTGCAGTCAGACCAAGCAAAGAATACTTGATACTTAATAATGTGAACTTAAGGTACCTCCACATGTGGGCAGAGGAAAGCAGCAGCAGCAGATACATGTCCACCACGTGCCGTCAGCGCAGGCCTGACTATCAGTCAAACAACGGCCGCTCTTGCCCTCGGTTCCCTTTATTAATATGGTTTTCATGCGTTTAGAACATGCAGGCGCCCTCCGCCCACTCCTCCTGCACAGCTGTGAAGGCTTCATTGTAAATGTTGTGTGTGTCCAGCGTTAAACTGTGTTGGGTTGTTTTCGCGTGTCACACAACTCTGTCGGTGTCCAAACAGCTGTTCGCTGTGGGACAATAGGAGACACCTTATCTAATCTAATCCTCTTCGCTTCACTTAATCTCTCCTGTGCTGCCGCGCGGCCTTTTTGTGTCGCTGCCTCCTTAACCCACTCGGCCCGCGTCACACTGGGCTTTCTCTCCTGATACGGTGCAGTGAGGACATGTTGTCTGTCCAGGTCAGAGACAGACAAACTGAGGACAGAACCTGGAATCGATTCTGCTGTTTTCATTTTGCTCCTTTCTGCAGTAAAATCACTGAGAACTTTTCATTTGACTCCGTTTATTACATTTATTTTTATCTCACGGTACAAATGTGAAGACTGTTGTTTTTCTCCCCCGCATGTATTTGCATTGGATTTCATCACCGTGTTTTGTTCTCTCTCTTAGATACAGCACTGTTTCGCTTGAAAAGTTTTATCACCTGAGCTACTTTGAAATAAACCAACAGAACATTTTTCTTTTTTTCCTAAAACCAGCCCTGCTCGTACACGGGAAACATCATCAACTGGGCCGAATGAATCCCAACAACCTGCTGCCTCAGAGGTGATGTTCCCATCCGCAGACATGGGGGAGAGAGAGGGGGCGATTCAGAGGGGAGGATCTGAACACAGATCATTTTGCAAATTCTCATCACACTCAAAAAACAAGTTCTTATCATGGGGAAACCAGACAGATGGTTCTGACAACCGGCAGACACGAAGAAAGAGGAGGGAAGGATGAAAGAAGGAAACACGACAAAGAGTTAGAGAGACAGCCAGGCTGGGGGTATGGGTCTCCGAGATAAAACCCACTGGACGATGCCTCGTGGACGTGTAGGAGTCCCCCCCCGCCTCTCTCTCCCTCTGCCTCCTCTAAGCCCCTGCAGCTCTACGCCTGCTTGTGCAGACCATCTGGGAATGAGAGGATTGTTTTTGCACAGGGACACACGGTGCCAGCTTCCTACTCTGACTGATCTGGGGGCCCTGGAAAGCCCGAGTCCCCCTGCTTCAAACACAATACACAGAAAGCATGAATGTGTGCCATTGTGCTGACTCTCACGGGGGGGGCGAGATAGTGGGAGGCTTCAGCAGCAGAACGAGGAGGCAGTGAGTGACAGGTGCGCTGAGACAGAGCATCTCTTCACCTCGCTGATCACGTCATAACGTCACGGCTTCAGTGATGGAATCTGCTTTGGATCTGCGTCTTCATTTCTCTGTATTTCATCTACTCAGTACGTCTGTCTCGGCTACGTCTGGCTATAGACATAAATCCTAGAAATGTGATTCCGTTCATCTCGTTAAGCTTTCAGGACTTCCTTATGTGGATCAGTGAGTCTGCATCGTGACAGCAAGGTATGAAGTTACCCTGCTGCCAGACGTCATCACATTCCTGCGGCCTGGACCTGCAGCTGTCTTTATGTGGTCTTTCAGGGTCTGGCTCCGTGGAATCTCGCTCAGCAGTCACAGCAGGGTTCAAATGACAGGACCCGCGTTTAAACATGACCTGTCAAACTGTTCATGTTGGACAACTTGAACAGATCATTAGTGAAATCATTATCTGTAGAGTTATTAAACTGTGCCTCAGTGATCACGCAGCACATGGCGGTGCATGCGGAGCATCAGGTAATGCATCCTGTGCAAACTGATATGAAAAGCCCTGAAAATCTTGTTTCCGTCTTGCAGGGAGATCATTACAAGGCCAAGTAGGAGCAGCACCTGATTCCTGCAGCTGACTGATAAAGCCATAGGCAAGCTGTCTCACCCTGATACCGGAGCTGCACACCTGAATCTCATTCTGACGGGAGATAGTGCCTGGTGGGGATGAGCATATATCATTTGTCGGAGATGGGATGTTTTCGGAGGGATGTGGGGATGTGAATGGAGAGATGAGCTCAGTGGAGGAGAGGTCTTTAAATCACAACACGCCGCCCTCTCACTCTCTGATCTGTGGAGTAAGCCTGTCCTCTGCTGACTGCTTTCGTAATAACACTTAATAATATAGAAAAGCCTGCAGCAGTCGAACCAAGCAGCATATTTATGCTCATGCAGATTCCATTTACAGGACCACTGCAGACGAAACCATTAGAGAGAATGATGGTGGGAAAAAACAGAAACTATCCAAATTATTAGAAACTAATTGTCTTTTCATTGATCTTTGAATCTGTACATGCAGGTTCCTGCTTCCCCATGACACCCATTCTCTTTGACTGTGACCCGGTTACAGTTACAGACTTTATAGCACAGTTTTTAAGATGATTTCACAATTCCTGCTAGTATATAAGGTCATGTGCAAATCTTCAAGCCGACATGAAATAAAAGACGCATCTGTATTGTTAAAAAAATATTTGGACAAATAAATTACAAAGTAAACGAGTGCGTTGTTTTAAACCTGGGCTGTTTCCCCGTACCAACATGGCGGCTGCTCTGTGCGCTGCTCTGCTGCTGGCCCTTTAAGACTCTCCGTCGCCTTGGTTACAGTCAGGAGCTAACACAGCTCTGTGCTACCTTTAGCATGCTGACATCTTCCGGCATTTCAGTATTATTGTTCACTCGCTGTCGGACGATTACAAAGTGCGACTACTCCCCGACAATCTGAGGTCAGTACCGAACCAGAACGAACCACTTTATGGATTTATTTCGTATATCAGCGATAATGCCGAGTGATCCGTTAGCTATCGTGCGATCTCCTTTAGCCTCCGTGCTAACGTACAATTATGTCCCTTCATGTTCAGAGTTTATTTGCAGAATCACATCGTGAATATTACACTGTATTACATTAAAACCGTTCGTGAGCCGTTTCTGCTCTGAGCCCCGTGTGTCTGTGTTAAACGTCGCTGTCCGTGGTGCTGGCGGAGCGGAGCCCGGGCAGCTAACGTTAGCTGCTAAGCTAGTGCTGGAGTTTCTCCTCCGACTCCGAGGGAAATATATTAATACATGAATCTACTGTATCTACTAGTTAAGATAAGTTAGAGTGTGTGGTAGAAACCTCACAGGGTTTAGTTTGAGCTACTGTTAATATAATATACACTTCACAAAACAGTACATATTACAGAGACGTCACTGGTGTTAAGTAGTCACATTAGTAGTAGTAGTAGCTACACTCATCTATAAAATCATTCAAAATGCTAAAATTTTCATTTGTTTGAATGTTGAAAACACAATGTTTAGTTCACTTGGAAGATTCACGTCCTGCTGTCACTTACTGGAGAAGGGCGACACATCCAGGTGTTAAACTGAGAAACAAGCTGTCAGTCTGTGCAGTGAAGCTCAGATCAACTCGTGTGTGTGTGTGTGTGTGGTTTGCTCATAGTTAAAGTTGTGATTCTGTGACTGTGTCATTACTTCATCTAAAATAAGTTCTGTGCTTAAACTGTGTTTGCAGAACATGAGCAGCGGCGCTGACGTCACGAAGCCCGTGACCTGCACCGTCAAAGCTCCGGTCTACCTGCAGATTGGAGACACCAAACCAGACGCGGCTCACTCTGGTGTGTGTGTCGTAGACGTCACACTCCCCTTTGGAAAGTCTGTCAATGTAAGAAACCTCTCAACACCAAGCTGCTGACCACACGTGTCTTTAGTGCCCCCTGCCTGTAGCCTCAAGTACAAACCTCAGCTCCGCTCATCACTGTGGTGATGATAACTCCTGTGAACACGTCTCAGTCTGCTGGATGTCAGAACCACCTGTCTGTAGTTTGCTTAGAGCTGCTGTTGTAGTGATTTATACTACTACTACTAATGTTTTAGTAAGTTACACAGGACCTGTAGCATAAAACATTACTAGAGGACAGCTGAAGAAAAAAGATGGTGACGTTTTCTCAAAAAAGGTTTATCCAATAGCAACTGGACTTGTAGGTTTCTTGTCAAGAAACCTACAAGTCCAGTTGCTATTGGATAAACCTTTTTTGAGATAACCATGACCTGGATGACTGAGAACCTTCACAGATATGGTGACGTTTGTTTCTGTGCTGTGGCTGAACCCTAACTCCCACATTCACCGTACACTTAGCCTTAAAAACACAGTGTTACTGCTTCATATTTGTGGGAACGCGCAGCACATCACTAAATTAATCTCTCCACACTTTGATTTCCTTAGCCCTCAGCGTGCAGTTAAAATACATTCTCAACCCTCATTTTATTCACTCTCCGTGTTTCCTGGTGTCTCCCAGCGGCACTGACTAATTAAGCAGAAAACACACACACACACACAGCATTTGTTTAAATATAAAGCTGGATTCCTGTCTCGAGACACTCAAACATTTTGGGCATTGACCTACTTTTCATCATTTAGTTCTAATTAGAAAACATTTTCACGCAGAGCGACTCCTCATTAGCTCAGAGCTTCAAAGACGTGCGCCCGGAGCAGCCTTCTGATGCTGCTGTGTTCCCTGTGATCTGCGCGCTCAGCGTTTCTTTAACAACAGGTTAAAACCTCTGCAGACTGCAGCCCGGCTTCCTCGGGCGCCAGCACCACGTTTGAAAGAGGAATGTACAAACATTAGCACAGCGACAGTGTTGTTGTGTCATGGTGTTTGCTTTTCAGATCGAGGAAATCACCTTTAAGAACTACTACACAGCCTCCGTGACGGTGCGGTTGCTAAGGAAGACTCCCGGGCAGGAGGCCCACGCCAAGTGGTGCACGGTGCTGAGAGACCTGCCTCTGATGGACAACCCCCACACCGAGCGAGGCTCCCAGGACTACTACTCCATCCACAGGACACAGGTGGGACGGAGCGAGTGTGTGGACGAGCAGCGTTGTAACGTTGATGGATGCAGGCGCGTTTTTCCTTTCCTTCTATTTCCGTGTTGTTTGTTCCTCGTGCACATGCAGCCAGATGGTTGTTTACTTCAGACGCGCTCCGAGCCTGACACAGTTTAAAGAGTCGTCACGACGTGTTTTTCCTGTGTGCGCTGCAGTAATTCCCCGGGCGGGGATTTGAAAATGAAATCAGCTGCTCACATTTAACCTTCGTTGACCAGAAATGAAACATCTCGTCTCGACAGATGCAGGTGGAGCCGGATCACGTGGCTTCTGTGCGGCTGATCCTGAGGCAGCCGTCCTCTGCCTGGGTGACCTTCAGCCTGGAAGACGTCAAGATTTACCCTCACGTGGAAGCGGTGAGTTTCAGCGTGATATAAAGGTAGAATACTGTATGTGAGGAGAGGAAACACCTCGGGGCGCCTGTAATGCTCTACCGCTCGTCTGTCCAGGAGCCGGAGCAGGAGGTTTCTGACTGGCTGTCTGCCGTGACCCTGGTTGACCAGCACTTTAATCTGGAGGTACACATGCTGTTCTGTCTTTGTCTTAGTCATGAGAAAAAACAGAAGGGTGCCCACAGAACCCATTCATTTTTATAAAAATCAAATCGCTTTCATGCGTCTTGGTTTAACGCGACAGAAGAGTTCGTTTTGGTGCTTTTATGTGATGGGGTGACTCTTCCAGCAGGCTGCCCTGGTAAGCTAACGGTGTCAGCGCCGTATCGGTGACGCTGGCCTTGTGTTGACTCCGATAGATACCAGAGGTCTCGAGCACCAGTAGCGACTTTAACTTCTGTTTCTCAGCATCTCTTACATCCTGAATGTAAACACGCGTTCCTGCCCGTCCCCCAGGGGCTCCCGGACCCCCAGACCGTATCGTCCAGCATCCAGCAAATGTGGGCTCTGACTGAGGTGATGCAGAGCAGCCAGACCACAGCCTCCATCGGAAGGTTTGACGTGAGTGTGACTCATCGGTGACTGGTCAGTGAACGAGCCGCCGTGTTGCTGTGATCATTACTTCTCATCGTCATCTTTGTCACCACAGGTGGACGGATGCTACGACATCAACCTGCTGTCCCTGACGTAACGTGGTCCTCGCGCTCTACACGAGCCTGAAGCCTGGTTCAGGTTCAGCAATGACAGTATGAAGCTGGGAACTGACTCTGGATGATGTAAAGTTATCACGTGCTGAGTCTAATTTATTTGATTTATTTATAAGGAAGGCGACGTACAACGCGCTGTAAACACTGATGTGTAGTATCTGCATGTTTGTGGTTCTGCAGTATTAGAGTGATGTTACACGTTAATGTGTCCACGGAGCGCCCCCTGGTGGCAGCACTGGTCTATGCACTAACACGTTTCTCCCTCTTTGTGAGGACCGGTTGATTAAAAACCTGCGTGACATTTTGTGTGTCTTCTTCCTGTCATGTAAAGCGTCTGTGCGTGTTGAGGTGTGTGTACTGCTCCTTCACTGTGGCTGCGCCGCTGAGCTGTTATCAAACAGGTTTAATCATCGGGGACGTGTTACGTGGAGAAAACAAACTCTCAGCGCTGCTCTTAAAATATATCAGAGCAATAGAAGAAATTCTCCTGAGTTTTCCTCAGCAGCGCCGAGTGAAGGAACGAGGACGAGTGTCTGATCCCACACACACACACACACCGGAGACGACCTGACACAACCAATGTGACGACTCAGACGTTTCTGATCAAACTGCTGAGAATATTAATGACATCACAGGTGAACGGGCCGCCGGGACACAGGCCGGGCTCCCTGACCCGTGTCTCTGCATCAGGTGACTGTTGCAGCCTCCTGTGCAACTGTTTTCTCTTTTACTACAGGACTCGCTGCTTTTTGCTGTGTTCCAGACAGTGCAGCCGTTCCCGTTTCCTCCGTAGTGTTGGAATAAGTTCAGTTTGACTCTGTGTCACTTTTTTCAACCCCGCTGCACTAAAAGTGTGGCTCTGGTGATTTGTCCTGATTCAAACATTCCCACGTCACGCTGACCTCTTGTGCTGCTGCAGGAGCCCAGAGGCTGCAGCATCAACATTTATCAACAGATTTTATGCCAGAGATGTAAAGTAGCATCTCATCTGTGAAGGTTCTCAGTCATCCAGGTCATGGTTATCTCAAAAAAGGTTTATCCAATAGCAACTGGACTTGTTTGGTTTCACTCTTTATTCCAGAGGACTTGAGAAAGTCCTCTGGAATAAAGAGAGAAACGTCGTCAAGAAACCAAACAAGTCCAGTTTTTTGAACCTTTTTTGAGATAACATCTCATCATTACGCTCCTAGAACATCAGGACGAACCCCCCCCCCAACAGGAAATCATTTCTTCCTGTGGCCATCACACTGTACAGTTCCTCCCCCGCCTCCCTCTGTGAAGAACAACAATGGTAACTATGCTTTCTTGTCATGTTTTTGTTGTGTAGTGTTGGTTTTGTATTTATATTCCGTTGGTGCTGATTCTAGTTGTGGGTCTTCTCGTCCTTTCTGAGCTGAGAGCGGCTGTAACGGGCAGAACTGTTTCCCTCTGGGATTAATAAAGTGTTTTTAGTCTTGAATCAGCAGCTGGAGAATGTGTTTGTGTCACGTTAAATGTGTGGTGGTCTCACTACAAACCGGCTGACTGCAGACTCCCAGCTGAAACACACATGGCATGAAGGCACGCGTAGGAAACGAGAGATGGATCTTGTTCTTTCCAGGCAACAACTCACCTCAGCAAGACATCTCAATCCAAATTGGCTCGCTAAAACTAACACCTGCACAGTCTGCCAAAAGCCTTGGGGTTTGGATAGATGACAAGCTGAGCCTGAATGAGCATGTCACAGCGACCT
>JAUMHJ010000023.1:21983596-22002321 GCA_032361105.1 Microctenopoma lineatum
CCCCCCCCCCCCCCCCCCCCCCCCCCCCCCCCCCCCCCCCCCCCCCCCCCCCCCCCCCCCCCCCCCCCCCCCCGCACAGTCATGAGTCCGTTTTGAACAAGGTTCAAGTCCCTGTAACATAAGTTCAGTCATGTCGGAGCTGAACGTTTGTCTCCATCAGCAGATTCTCTTCTTGCCTTTGTCCTCGTGTTGACATGGTCCTTTACTCGTTTAGAATAATGCAGCATTTCAGATTTTCCACTTGAAATTCACCAATTTAGTTTGAGCAGCTTTTAGAAAACCGTGTTTATTCTGGTTGGATTTGCATTAGATAGAAAACCTGAGCGCTGCGAACGACCTGCAGCTCCACCACAGACACAAGGTGAGGCGCCGATTCTGTAAGGATGGGACTGACCCGAATATGTCACCGTAACGAAGCGTCGCAGCTTTCACCACGCCCACCTGCTGCGTCGTCATCGTGGGGGGGGGGGGTTCCTGGGTATCCCTACAAACACAGGTTCTCTAAATGAAATCTCTGAATTCAGACCTTGTTGTTATGGTTTGTTCCTATTTCCTCCTCCTCCTCCTCCTCCTCCTTCTCCTCCTCCTCCTCCTCCTCCTCCTTCTCCTCCTTCTCCTCCTTCTCCTCTGTTATTGCTCTTCTTCATACTGACTCACTGATGGCAACAGACGAGCTCACGCCGGACCGTCATGGGAGCAGCGACACAACGCTCGTCTAGCATTGTTTGTTTGTCTCTAACAAATTTGATCTGTGCTACTCACACACACACACACACACACACACACACACACACACACACACACACAGAGACACACACGCGCACGCACACAGACACACGCACACACACAGACACACACACACACACACACACAGAGTTGTGTTACACGACTGGTGCCGGTAGACAAAGCGAGTTTCAGAGCCTGCGGTGAAGAGTCAGAAAGAGAAATGAAGAGAGAGCGACGACGAAAACCTGCGACTGCTAAGTGTGATTAATGACATGTAATATAGAGCCTCACTTCACCCCAGCTGTGTGTGACGTGCGCACACACGCACACACTGACAGTAATAAGTACACACCTGGAGGGCTCGACGTCACCGACAGTAAATCCTCCACTGACACCACGGTAACTCTGAGGTTCTGAGTGAAACACTGGATGAACGACTCTGAGGTTTGGTGCAGCAGAAATGAAACGTCAGTCATTCTGTCGCCCTCACGTCGGCCCACACTATAATTTGAATTTAGCGCACACATCCCGGGTGCTGAGGTGATGAATCCCATAATCTCCATGGTCCTCTGAGTTTCCATGTTGGGTCAGCAACAGAGGGATTTTACTTC
Source organism: Microctenopoma lineatum (assembly GCA_032361105.1). Lineage (NCBI taxonomy): Eukaryota > Metazoa > Chordata > Actinopteri > Anabantiformes > Anabantidae > Microctenopoma > Microctenopoma lineatum. The sequence continues at coordinate 21,984,934 of JAUMHJ010000023.1, forward strand.
TGCGTCGACGGCTTGGTGCCGTGACCAAGTCGGATCCAGTGAGTGCAGGTGTCCTGTGCACGTGTCCATTGTGGGGGGTGGTTTGACGCCCGTGTGTGACCGTGCTGATGGATGCGCTGATGGATGCGCTGATGGATGCGCTGATGGACGCGCTGATGGATGCGCTGGTGGGATCATATTGACCTCGGAGGACGACGAACACGACGTTGTGGTTTTACGCTCGTTCTATGTGTCGTTCGTTCACACAAACGCGCGCTGAACGAAACATGTCCCCCGGGGAAGCTCAGTGTGTCCACGGAGAAACCCTCCACGACCACCGCCCATCACGTTCAAACGGGTTCATCTGAGTGTAGTGGAGTTTAGAAATGTTCAGATTACCGGGACTTTCTCGTCCAGTTGTCTCTCACAGACATTGAAACTAAATTAGAGCCGTGCATCAGCTCGTGCTGCGGACGAGGACTCGTGGACTGAGCTTGTCCCCAGCAGGAGTTAGACAGGAACTAGCTGTGCTACGCTACGTGTGATGGCTAGTTGTGCGTTCACGGACATGTACCTGGTTTATGGACCCTCCGGCTCCGTATGTGTGTTTGTGCAGCAGGTTCCCGTCTGGAAACCTGCACCTACGACAGTTAACTGATATAAACATTTAGAAATAAACAGGGGAGACATCTGGTGTTAATCTTTTACTCTTAGGCTGATGCCTTCGCTGTGATCATAAATAGTTGCGACTGAAAATGAATTTCTAGCCTTTACAACAGCGGCGGAGTGTCGATACCAATTAAAGCCACGTTTCACTGCAGCAGCACTTGGACATGAAGGGGACATAGTCCCAGCGCTCTGCGGACCTGCCTGTGACGGACCGTCGTTAAGACAGAAATAATACGATCGGCTGAAACGAGCCTGGACTCCTTCCTAAACTTCTATCAGTGTAAGTGGAGGCAGTGGCTGCATTTGTCTTTCATGTCACTGTCAGCGAGACGAGAAGTTGATGTCACACACTGAATGTTTGCTGCTGCACTAAGGATTCAATTAATTCTTTGCATAATGATTTCTCACCTCTCTTATGGCCGTCCAGCGTTCATCCACCACACTGACCCGGTCCGTTCGCTGCAGGACACGTGAAGCACAGGAAACCGTTTTACATTTTCTATAAAAACAAACTAAATAAACTTTCTTTAAGGCTGTCACTAATGAAACTTTTTGGAAGATGGACGGCTGAGCCGGAGGCCAACAACACACAGTGAGGAGGAGAGAGGTGAGCAGCAAAGAGAATGTCCTGTGGTCACTGCCTCATCCCTCCAACCGCACGGAGTCACAGAAGCAATACGGAGCCGCCCTGCGGGTCTGCGATGAATCAGGGGAAAGCAGAGGACTGTGCAGGGAAATCACTGGGGGCAAATGATCAGCAGACGAGAGGCTGTTTCTCTACCGCTTCTTATCTGACAGCTGCTAAAAGCCAGTGGCTTTCCTGGACCGTAATGAGGGGAGCTGGACAAAGACCAGCGCATGTGCTGTTTGACAAAGATTTCACACAGTGACAGTCGGCTCCGATTCTCCAACAGCAAATCAAAGAGCAAGACCACAGGAGCACGGCGTCTCAACTAAAGGCCTGAACCCAAGACACAAACCCACAGAAGACACGCGTGGACCTGCTTCAGCACCTGACCTGAGATCTGTCTCACCTGGTCTAAGTGTTAGCTCACCGCTCGGCTTCCTCCAGGTAGGATGAGATCACAGCCACTCTTCCTGCTTCTCCTGCAACACACGGCGTCTGATGGAGACAGTTTCATACAGCAGATCATCATCATCATCAACGTTTGTGTGATGAAGATAATTATGATGATGAAACAGTTTGAAAGCATTTTGTTAAGTTACTACAAATAAATCAGACACTAACACAAACGTAACACAGTGGGAAGGAAACCGAGCATCGGCTGGAGGTGGGCGGGGGGGCGTAGCTGTTATGACAACCTCTTTTCATGTAACTTCAGCCTGAGAGGTTTGCAATCACCCGTAACATCTGATCACTCCTGTGTGGGTAGACGTGGCAGGTGCAAAATTGCCTGGTTCTTACTACAATTAAAGTGCAGCAGGCCCATGAAAATGTCTCCATTCCGCTTTATACCAGTAACTATGACAGGAGGAAAGAGCGGGGGGACAAACTAAACTCTGAGAGACAGTCGAGACGCGGGAAGAAAAGTATGATGGTGAGAAAGACAGAAAGGTCGAGAGAGATTTGCTTTAGGCGAATCAAAAAATAGTCAGGAGAGTGGAGATGAGTGGAGACGAGTTCCCAGAGTGTGAGGATGTGGTTCCAGAATCTCACGGGGCGAGCACAGAGATGAAACCCGACAGGAGGATCCAGACTATCGCAGCGAATTCTGTTAAACGACGACCAGTGACCTGCAAAAGCAACAAGATCGTCTGTGACCAGCGACGCCTCCGTCACATGGAACTTCACGCCGGTTCACCGACACAAGAAAAACGTGGACAGACTCTGATTTACTCTGAGAGACTGTAAAAGACAGACAGGAAAGGCTGAAGGATACGTTTCACTGATCAGTCAGGAGACCTCGGCAGGTTTAAGCCTGAAGCCAGGACATTAACCATGAAGCAGAATTAATCTTGTGACTGACTGTCCCCTGACGGAGCTGAGGGTTCGGAATCATCTATACGTGGTCGATGTTCCTGTCACTGGTAAACGACATCATCATCGTCATCATCATCATCATCATCACAAAGACGGTAACGGTACCTTTAAACAACGGCTCAAACATTCCCAGGAAATATCACATTTCAGCTTGAAACTACGTAGCTGCGGGTGGGGACAGTTATAATGACTCCACCTCCTACAGGTAACTGATCACGTAGTGAAAAATACAACAGCACTCATTTAAATTAATGTCAGAACATACTGTGGTGTTGGTGCATTCGTCACTCTGTGGTAGAGAGAGGGAAGCAGTAACACGCACGCACGCACACACAGAGACACACACAGAGACACACACAGAGACACACACAGAGACACACACAGAGACACACACAGAGACACACACACACACACACACACACACACACACACACCACTCATCATAACAAAGGAGGAAAAAGCTGTTCCACCTTTAAATGGCTCCTCTTCAGGAAAACCCGGAGCTTTCCTTGAACCCCCCTCAGACCTCGTTGCTAATCAAATATGCTAATTTACTTGAACAAATCAATTGTAGTTTGAATAGATTGATTGTTCTTTTGGGTTTGTGTTTACCTGCCGCCTCCTCTCTTCAGCTTTGAGTCACAGCGGCTCAGCTCCAGTAGAGGTCAACCACAAAAGCTTACGGCAGAGTATCCTGTCAACAGAAATCACAGATGAATTTTAAATCAATAAGCAGAGCAGACTGCTCTCAAAGCAAACACTGAGCTGTGGCCAGTCAGCCAGGATCAGGGAGTCACTGCTTTCCTCTCAGCGAACGGTTGTGTGCGCTCCAGCAGCTCACGCGGTTTCACCTGGAGGACGCGGCCTCCTGTTTCACTCAGGAAATGACAAGAAATGAAAGAACAAGTGGATTTGGACCAGGTGTAATGAAGATACAGCACCAGCCGGATAGTGGCGCTCGTGCCAGTCTGGTGGGGAAGGTGGATAAAAGTCTGCATCCACTCCATGTGGAGTGATGCACTGAGCTGAACAGGGAGCAGCAGAAAGTGAGGTCAAAAACCAACTGTTCTCTCTAGACGTTTGTTGAAGGAACGTACGAGCCGAACAACTGACACCTCTGCTCATGGCTGTCGTCAGCACGGAGCCATTAAGACACAATGAGAGAATACGGGCTCCAAAGTGAGAAGGAGCGGTGCACAGAGCGGAGCATTGACGGCTCAGTGGGTGGAGCAGTCTTCTTCAAACCCAAGGGTGAGCGGGTTTGATTCCCAGTCCCACCAGGTTACATGTGGAGGAGACCCTGATACCTGTAGTAGCACAGACACGGGTCAAGCAGCTGTCCACACAACAATCTCCCCAACGATCAATAAAGTATATTATTATCAAGATCGCCTAAACCAAGACCAGGACATTGCCGAGACTTGAGGGTACCAAGACGAGGACCAAAGCAAACTAAGGCGAGACCAAGACCGAGGCTGAAAACAGACTAGAGCTCTTTTAATTTTGATGATTATAAGAGAAATCTAATGAAAATCCCAAATTCAGTAGTGAAAAGGTTCAATACTGAAGCATGTCTTGGTCTCGGTCTCGTTACTCTGAAGTCTCAGCAAGGTCTTGGTCTCGCTTTAGGCGGTCTTGACTACTACCAGGTGATGTTTCACCAACAAGAACAAGAACTTTGCTGCTGGCTGACACATCTTCAGGGCTCATCTTCTCTCCATCCATCAGGAAGGCAACACACAGATCACGCAGTCGTTCCTCCGACCCCTTCCAAGGAAACGCGTGTCGCGACATCAGTTCCACTTTTCCTCAGTGTAACGCTGAAGTTTCTACAATGTTATCAAGAAATATCAGTGTTTCATGGCTCCCTGCTTTACTCCTCCTAGAATCCTGTGTGTTCTCCTCCTTTCATTTGAGGTAAAATGTGAAGCTTGTCCTGCGTTCTTGCTTTTTCAGCCCTTAGGCGAAGCTGTGAGCATGAATCAAGATAGCGGCGCTGCAGCAGGACCCGTCTGGAGATAGCAGCATGTAGTTCTGATGGAAACCATAGTGCATATCAATATTGTCTGTTTACCCCCGGCGTTATCTTCATTACACCGCGCAGCGTGGACTCGCTGATAAGATGTATTAAAGTGATACACAGTCACTGACAAGATCCCGGCGTCATTTTGTTCTGGGTGGATTGTAGATGAGATTCTGTGTGGGTGAAATGATTCTCTCTGGTTTGCAGCACTTAATAGTCGACCGCGTTAAAACCGTTCACACGCGTAGACGTAAAGTAGTCGTGACCTCTCATCAGTGCCGAGTTCTGGGGCCGTGACGTGTTAACCACTTATCTCCGACCTCCAGCTGTGGTTCGAGTGTTTGCCACCGTCAGCGAAGTGATTGGTTTTCACACGTCGTTATTAGGAGGATGTTACAAAGCTTTTCCTGTATGAGCAACGCGCTTCAAACGTTTGGGGTCAATTAGAACTAATTTCTGCAGGAATCAAAGGCCTCAGCTCTGTCTCTGAATCCCTGTGAGGACACACACCCACAGCGATGCGTTCTGAGGTTTATCTGCTGTAATAAACATGTCGTTTCATTCACCTGCTTCAGAAACAGCTGATTCATTGTGACACGCGCTGCTGCTCTAAAACAATCCTCTGAAGACTAATTCAACAAGCCCAAGGGACGGCTGCTTTCCCACTGCTAAAAGTCAATAATCAGCTTTAGAATAGAGCAAACTTCCTCAGTGTGTCTCCTTTCCTGTGAAAAAAGACACTGCTGCCTCTGCAAAGTGCCCCGAAGACAAGCAGATATGAACAACAGCCGCGGAATCTCACGGGAGGAAAGTGTGTTTCTGTGTGTTCTACATTATTAGTGCATCATGAAACGGAGAAATAGGGATGAAGAGTGGGAGACGGAAAGATGGTGGGGGGGGGCAATAATGAGGAGAGACTCAGCCGTGAAGATGAGACATTGAGGCGACAGATCGGGGAGAGGAAAATAAATGATCAGCTGGACAGGTAGAGGGTCAGAGGACATTAGGACATTTCAGGATTAGTAAAGTTAAATTATGAGGATTATTATGGCCACTGCAGCCTGAACACACCTACAGAACTAATCCCAGCACGTTAAACATTCACGGCCAATGACGTTTTCACAGGACACAGATGAAGAACCAGATCTCTTAGTGTAACTTTGTTTTTGCTCCTCAGCTTGTGAATTTCCTCCTCCAGCTTCTAAATCAAGACTGATGTTGATTAATGCAGGTGGAGATAAAGCTGAAGCCTCAGTAACTTCACTCTGAAACCTGCTGAGTTGTACTAATCAAGACAATTTCACTGATACTGGTGCATAAACCTGCTCTTTTAGGAACACCGATGTCTAGAACAAAAAAAACTCAAGCCAATCACAGACGTCTGGATCGACCGTGCAGAAAAAGCTGAGACACAAACTAACTTTACTACAGTTGAGAGAGATAAAGGCCACAGGGAGCTGCAGCAGAACCAGAGGAGCCTGAGCTGGTGACAGGTCAAACTTCAGAGACAAGCAAGGCGTCTTTGACCACAGGTAAACGTTTAGTTTGCACCTGGACATATATAATAACATGGATGTTTGACTTTAAAATAAAAAAAGAGACGATCAAACACTCTGTGTTCGCTTTTTAGGATTCGCTAATTATTCCACAGGAGAAAGTCATTTCTGTAACAAACCTTTTTCCATAAAAGATGCTGTTTTGAAACCAGGTTTTCAAAATAAAACGGTGAACGTGTTGCTGAAGTCTACTCCAGCCAACAGTTAAATCCACCTGTGGATGTCTACGCTCAGGCGAGGAGGCAAGTGAAGGAGAGGAAACATCTTAGTCACACTTGATTACGGCCTCCACATGCGATAAGCACAAGACGTCTCGTGTCAGGGAAAGGGCAGAGGACTCTTTGACAGCCAACAGGCTCGCACGACCACTTGACGGGGACAAATTAGACCTCGGCAGACTTCAAAGAGCGTCTTATTAGCTGCTTGGTGTCGGTTTGTTATGTAGCACATGAACCACAGCAAGAAGAGGTCCGCGGGCAAATCTGCCCACACGGTAATTATTGTGTTAGATAATTGTGCCACGGAGTGACATCAAAGCCAATCGACCAAGATACAGAGAAGCTTCAGTCAGAAAAACACTCTTCAAGTGATCACCGAGAGCCACAATGGCAAAGTACTAAATCATGTCCTCAATCTGCACATTTCATTGGTGGGTGTTTTGAGGGCTGATCTACCAAGTTTAAATCAAGTTAGCACACGATCGGCGTGTTCCAGGTTCTGGAAAACATCTGTCTGACCCGACGTAGACAAAGTGCAGCTGGACTGACATCAGATAATATCACAGTTCAATAGGAAACATCAGCGACTTCATTCATCGATGGACTCCTAGTCCATCCTCTACCGGGTGCGTCCGTGAGCCAGGCACCCAGCGCTACCAGGCGTGTCCCTGAGCCAGGCACCCAGCGCTACCGGGTGCGTCCGTGAGCCAGGCACCCAGCGCTACCGGGTGCGTCCGTGAGCCAGGCACCCAGCGCTAGCTCCTTGGAACTCGCTTTTACCAGGGAAACTAAAGTAGTAAAGTAAAGTGAAGATGCCCACCACCACAACACTGACTGTACTAGAGGATGAAGGATGATTCCTGATAACAGGAACTCAACATCCTTTTGGGCGGCGCTATAATTCAGTAAGTAGAGCAGTCGTCTTCTAACCTAAACGTCAGCGATTCCATTCTCTCTCTGGACATGTCCCTGATTCGCGGAGTCTGTTGTGTTGAAGTCATCATCTTCAACCACGGTAACTGGACAAAGATGGAGCCTCACAACACTCAAAGGAAAAAAAACTCACAGCCAACTGTCACTGACAAAAACTAAACTAAAATGTTAAGTAGTAAAAGTTAAAACTGCTTTGTGGAGACAATTTAATCCAGAAAAAAATAATTAGGAGGTAAAACATGAGCTTACTGAAGCAGGAAGTTGGGTAAAATAAATTGGATGTGGTAAATGGGGCATGAAGAAGACTGATCAGCAGGAATACTCAGGAAGGATGAGTCAATGCATGCCGGGAAAATAATAGAATATTAGTGCTGTAAATTAGTCTGTTACAGACATGAGTCAAGAGAAAATACAGAATGTGATGAACCACAATACATCGAATCTGGACATTCAAAAACACATTAACGTTAACAGAAACCAAACAGCGTCTTCTCCTGCTGAATGTACGTTTGTGTTTTACACTGGTAAAACTACAGCTTAAGTTATTTTGTAATTCACATCATCTACACGAGTGAAGCATCAAACAAAGGTCCAGACAATTTATGATCCGCTCCAAGCCGAGAAGGTTCCTTTCACTGGTGTTTGATGCAGAATATGATTCATTAAATAACCGACAACGCAAACAATGTTGGAATTCAGTAGACTGAGACGTACATCTGAGGATTCTTCTTCCCCAGGAACACGGCTGGAGCGTCTGATGCGTCTACAGGTCAAACGGGTCAAACCGAGACATACGTCGTAAGCTGTCTCGTTGAGGAACAGAGATGATGATGATGATCATCATTAAGTGAGGTCAGTGATCCTCCATCTCTGCGTAAAATATGACCAACATGCAAAAAGCATTCATCACCTTCACATAAAAGGTTTAACAGGAGATGTCCAGCTCCTACAGACGCTGATGAAATGCCTTGCTCAGGAGCATCCTCACAGGCAATCTCCGGATATTAGACCATTAATCAAGCACTTCTCTCTGTCACTTTCTCCCACGTGGCTCGTTGCTTTAAACCTGCAACAACTAAGCGTCTTTGTGCCGTCACTGCCTCGTGAACTTCAATGCTCATTAAAGCTTTGTGCGTTTAAATTAAATCACAAGAAACAGCTCGAGCAGGCGTTCGTTCTGCAGACACGGCGTACGTTCTGCAGACACGGCGTTCGTTCTGCAGACACGGCGTTCGTTCTGCAAACACGCCGTTTGCTCTGCATACACGTTTCTACACTGATTTTTTAAGCCTGTCTGCTTTTAAAGTGTCGAGAAGTTATAGTGTTGTAAACAGGCACCATAACTTCTTTTATTGGCAGAAAACGGGCGATTTGATTTAAGAGGTGTCACACAAACAGACAGATCGCTCATATATTCTGTCAGTGTGAGTGTCTCTGGCAGCCGAGTGTGTTGAAGGGTTTTGTTTGGGGACCTTGGCGCCAGGAAACAGACAAAATGAGCAATGGGATTTAAAGTGCTGCCAGCCCCCCACCCCACCCCCACCCCTCACACTCACTGCAGGTGTGGTGGTTGGCTTTCATCGGCCCTATCTGGCCAAGCTAAGAATAACGACACGGGATAACTGGCATCACGAAGCTGATCAGCTGAGTCGGCAGGACTTAGAAAAACCCAATCCAGCTGAATCAGTGGAAGCAGCAGCAGCAGGTTTCACTTCATCTGGTCCACTGCAGGTTCCCTGATCATGGCCACGTGAGAAAAGCTCAGGGACATCTGTGGTATTATTACAAGAGTTTGTAACTGACAGCTTCAGCACAGGTTATGGTGGTGAGACCAGGCAAACGTGAGTCGGCGTCTTCGTCCCGCAGACACCAGCTAAAGCTGGTGTTAGCAGGTAAAGCCATTCCATTCAGATCTCAGTCCTGTCTGCCGGCTGAACCATCACACCCGCTCCTAATAACAGTGATTTTATCCTCCTGTTATTCTGAACCGCAGTAAATTACAGAAGCTGTTGGAACGTAAGCGTCACATTCAGTGCTTCAGAAGCTTTTCCTGGAACAATGCAGTGAATCTGCTGATCGATGAGACCTGTTGCAGGTCGAAGCAGGTGCAGCTGGGGTTGCTATGGTGATCAACACTTTTTCTGAGCCCAAAGAAGGCGACACAGTATGTCGCGGCTCTTATTTCACATTACTCTGCAGTGCAGTTCCACAGGAAGCAGGTAGAGTGTGCGTGTGTGTGTGTCTGTGTGTGTGTGCGTGTGTGTCTGTGTGTGTGTGTAGGCCGCGGGTCGTCTGTCGCGTGCGTGTGGAGATGCTGTGATTGATCCTCGACTGCAGCGTGAGCAAACAGAGGAACAGAACAAATGTTCTCTGGCTCCGGGCTCGGGTCGCCTGTAATGTATGAGTCAATATTCATATCGACATTAGTTCCTCGTCGCCTTGTTTCCTCCCCCCGTTTACATTTACATGAAGAGCTCGTGCTGTGCAGACATGAAGAGAAAGATGATCCGTGTTTTTTAGTGATCAGAAAGAACTGAAGCGACTAACTGACGTGAAGGCGTCTCTGCAGCAAAACCAGCTGCTGTCTGGTAGCTCAATGGGTTAAGCATCAGACTGGGAAGTAGAAGGTCGTAGGTTCTGACTCCTAATCCATCCCCTACCAGGTGTGTCCCTGAGCCAGACAACCAGCACTAGCTCCCTGTAAGTCGCTTTGGATAAAAGCATCTGCCAAGCAAAGCAAAGTAAAGTAAAGTAAAACTTCTCCACAGGCTGACAGATGAGCAGGACGACGAAGAGGCTGGTAAACAGAATGAAGAGGAGGCCGCCTCTACACTGCAGGTACAACAGAGTCGCTCACTAAAGGTGACCATCGTTACCACAGAATGCGGGCAACAGAACATAAAGTGCAACCTGAAGCTCACTTTTACGCGTACCAGCTACGGGATGAGGTCTAGGCACCAACCAACATAGAATATCCATAACTATTAATATGGATATAATTAATATACTTACACTAACGTAAATGTGAAGAGAGAAGCTGCTGCTCAGATTAACGAGACGCTGAGAGAGAAGGAGAAAGTTTCTCCTGCGTTGCAATAAAGCAGCTTCCAAATGTCTCTGGTTCAAAGGTTTCTCAGCTGCTCTACCTCCAACATCATCAGCTTCATGGAACAAACCACTGAGAAATAAGCAGACAAAAGACATCTAAAAGAGTTCTGATGATCTTTGCGTTACCATGTGAGAGAGTCCGCTTTCAGAATCAGCGGAACCTCTTCATGGACCTCACAGCAGCTTCAAACGCCTGCGTATATCACAGATATAAACCCAGAATGACGTGGACGAAGCGTTTTCTGATCCAGCTGGTGAAGCACATAAATGTGTGTGTGCACCTGAACCGCACACGTCCATACGGAGCCATTAAAGTTGACAGGACGTGTGTGCGCTGGCACCAGGTTCGTACATTTGATGAGGAACGCGTGAACCAAAGAATCGGCCTCATCTCCGACTCTCGGACATTTCTGGCTTCATATTAATCCAGTGGTCGAGGAAACGTTTGTTCTGACTCTCCGTGCCTTGAAACAGCTGCCAGCTTCCTGCTTTTATGCTTTTTCTAAAGTTATTGATGATGTCGTGGGGGAAAATAAGCATGGGGGGGCTTGACTTAATTGGGGGGTGTTGAGTTTAATGTTTGTTCTGTGTTTTGAAATATGAAACAAATTGCTGTAAGAAATAATTCGACGTGTTTATCAATAATAAAACATTTAGTGTCTGAACCACTTCAGTTAAAGGAGGATGACCCCCCCCTGAACAAACATGGTTCGTCTATGCAATGAGACGCTGGACAGCAGGGTCCAGACAGGCTGCGGATGGGATGATTGTGCTGGCTGAGAACTTGCAGCTTGTCTCATCCACCTTAAATGCATTTTAGTTTCTAGGCTCCACCTATCAAACCAAACTGTTCGGCCGAGTCAGTTTGAATAAAGCGGAGGAGTCACGTGGTTTTTCACGCGGTCTGGAGAAAGCTCGCTCAGTCTCCCCCTCCCCTCTGCGCCCACTACTAACTGTGGTTAGTCTATCCTGTGCAGACGTCCTCGTGCCAGAAAACCTGCGCCGGCTGCTGTGAATCATCTTTTTGTGTTCAAATGTCAGTCCAGTTAGCGACGTCAGTCAGCGTGTACCACTGGGTCATGTGCGACTGGTCAGCTGATCTCTGGGGGAAATAAACAGACTCTGCAGAAAATGAAGTTATTTAGATGAGTTTTGCCGTTAGCAGCTGCAGAGTCAAACGGACTCATGTCTTCATAACACTGTTCTACTCCTGTGCACTGGAAGACGACTCGTGTGACTCTTTTCCCGTATAATGCGCGGAGGCGATATCTTAAGATTTGAAGTGCAGCACGACTTCCCCCCTCATCTGTGTCCTTTGTGGCGCACGTTTCCTGGAATAAACGCGTCCTCTGATAATCATCCAGTGGCTTCTAGTAGCAGGGATGGTGATTGTGAACGGAAAACTCCATCAGACACGTTGATCCGAACACACGGGCACCAGAGGAACACAGAGTCAGTTTCACGCCACACATTGGAGGCAGCAGGTCGTACGCGGGGCGCTTACTTCAACTCTCTGCTCTGTGTGAGTGTAAAGGTCTGGTTGAGTGTGTAGTCAGACAAGTGTGCATTTAGCCAGAGTAAAGAATAGTGTTGTTAGTCTGCAGCCCACCGCTCATAAGCAGGTGGATCGTGGTTCTGCTCTCACTTTGCCTCAACCCGCTTCATTTTCCTTTAGTGTCTGAGTTTCAGGCGATAGGTGAAGAAGGGGGAAGGGAACCATCAAACACAACCACTTCCTGCTGATGGCTGGACTGTAAAGAACTGTGTTTGGATCTGATGCAGCCACTGAAAAGCTCCGTCAGCATTCAGTGGAGACGTCAGAGTCAGTCTCCGTCACAGGTTTCTTTTTATGTCAACAGCATACGGAGCTTTCAGAGTAGGACGGATGCAGGAAACAGGCCTCACCTTCCTCTGTACGTCCCGTCCATGCAGGCTGAGCAGGCTCACACTGTCTCATCACTGATGTTTGGTCTGTTCGCTCCGTCCACGTGAGTCCGGGTGAGACAGCAACACGTTCCAAATAAAAACCTGCTAACAGAGACGAGAAATGATGAGGACGAAGTCAAACAGCAAGTAGGAAACAGACGGAACACAGCAGCTCACGTGCAGCTGCTGAAGACGTCCCTTCACTCTGGGGACTGAACCGTGGCTTCGTGGCAGCAGACGACATGGAGGCTTTTTCTGCTCCCAGCTGATTTCCAACTGAAACCTGCTGTGACTCAGTCAATTACGAACAAAGACACTTAAAGCGTGGACTTATTTCTCTTTCCTCAGATTCTCCCTGGTGTCGCGGTGCAGCCCGGGGTGAATTCTCCTCTGTCTGACCTCCACCAACACCACCTCTCCATTAGTCATGGCTGCTGGCTGGAGGCAGGCCGTGCGGTGAGTCATTAAGACATAAATAACTCCTCAGCTGAAACTCCTGTGCTCACGAGCTTCCAAGGTTCTGCTTCTATCAGAACTGAAAGTGTTTGTTTTACAAAAGCTGCAGAGCTCATTAATGTGACATTTGATTGGACCTGCGGCCTCAGTACGGTTGAACACATTCTGCATCTGTTGCAGTGGTTGTAGGAGGATCCACCAGGATCAGGTCTGGCCTTTTAATTTGGATCATTATAAGTGAAAACGAATGAAATCTAAGAACATTTGAAGATTGTGAAAAAGTGCGTCTTGGTCTCGGTTTATTCGGACTTGCCTGCAACACGAGGTCTGACTATGGAAGGTTGGGTCCTGTGCTACTACGTACGGTATCAGAGTCTTGTCCAAGGACTCCTGGACATGTGACCGGGTGGGGCTGGGAACTGAACTGGCTCACCCTCGGGTTTGAAGACTGCTCCACCCACTGAGCTGTCGTGCTATTTCTTTCCCTCCATCACTGGTACCTGCACTTAAGTTCAAACGTCACGAGATGATCATTCAACGGGACTGAGTTGGTTTCAGCTCCGTGTTCCCGACGAGAGCCGAGCTCTGACGGAGACAGCGGTGGAGTCAGCACAAACGGAGGCGTCATAACTCCACATTATGTATGTTATGAAGAAGACAGAAACTCCATCATCAGATTTACCGTCTTTTCTGAGCCGCCCGCTCCACCTGCAGCACTTTAATGAACAACAACAACGATTTCAATCAGTTCAAATCATCTTTTTGTCCATGACGACCAGCGTCTCTTCTGTCTGTGGTCCAATGATTTGCATGTCTCCCGGGTTGTTTTTTCGTTCTCCCCCCACAAACAAACTTTGCTCCTCTTCTTCCTCCGTCACTGTTTTTATTGAAATAGTTTTGGCCACTGGACAAAACAAAGAAAGACAAACGTCCTGACGAGTCCAATCACTGCTGCTTTCTTAAATATTTCTTGGCACGTTGGAAAAGAGCATGAAAATCTCGACACGTTCTCTCCCTGCAGCGTGACACAGCTTCCCACTTGGCGTCTCCACGGCGACGCTGGGCTCAGCCTTCAGCGTCACCAGCTCTGTGCGAGTGATGCCAGCTGACTGTGAAACGTCTCCAACACAAACGTCAGAGGGGGGGTTGACAAACTTCAGCCCCGAAGGCGTCAGGGTCAGATCCACGTAGGAGATCCAATCAGGACAGACTCGCTCACACGGCGAGTTCGCATGTGAGCATCTCTCATCACTGAGGAGCCAAGTGGGGGGTGTGGGAGTCTACACGCATTATCATGACCTCATTCTGTTTTCAACATCCTCAAGTCAAAAGGAATCGTCACCGTCAACGATCAGACTCCTGCTTCAAAGCTGCTGGGATTCATTTCATGTTTAACCTGCTCGGTCTCCACGAGAAGCATCAAGTGAAAACCAGCCGCACACACACACACACTGACACAGAGAGACACACAGACACACACACAGAGACACACACACACACACAGAGAGACACACACACAGACACACACACACACAGAGACACACAGACACACACACACACACAGAGACACACACACACACAGAGACACACAGACACACACACACACACACACACACAGAGACACACACACACACACACAGGATGCCTCCAGCTGTCCATGCTCACTCGCTGGAAACAGAAGTTGTGGTTTCTGCCAAAAGAATACTTTGGACAAAAAGAACGAATAAACAAGTCTAATTATCCCAAACAGAGGGGAAATGGTGTCAAGCTGCTGCCGAGGCTGAATCCTCGGCAGAAAAGAAACACGCGGCGGTGAATTAGCATGCAGATCGTTCCCACACACGTGTCGACATTTGAAGCCTTTACTCTTGTTTTTCCTTCGTCTTTTTCACATTTTAGGTGCAATTAGAAGGAAGAATGTTCGCGGCTTCTGCTCAGTTGAAGTAGAGCTGTGGCGTCAGAGCGTTCGCCTTCTGCTGGTGAGTTCAGCGTGTTTGTTGATGCCGCGCCGCCCTCATCACAGAATACAAGATGAACTCTGGTTCCTCCTGTTACAGGAGCTTCTAAAGCAGACTCCGCTTTTCATGATGAAACACGGCCTGATGACTGTGTGTTTAATGACCTGATCTAAACGCCGCGACATACAGGCTCCTCCTACCAGACAATAGCTGTGTGCTCCCACAGTCGTGCGGCTCCCTGCTGAAGCTCCTCGGAGTGGGAGGAGGGAAACAAAAGGGAACTAAACCCGAGCAAAGAACAAACATGTTCCGTAGGATGGAGGGCAGAAAAGTGAAGCTGGTCAGTGATGCTGCGCTCGCTGAGGAGACACGAGGCTCCAGACGAAGCTCCAGCTGGATGCGTACGTCACCATCATCCCGTTTAATCTCAATCCCATTTTAAATAAGCGCTTTGACTGTTTAAACTGAGAGTTAGAAAGAAACTCATCCCACTGGATAAATCTGGTTCCTCCAGCTATTTTTCATCCGTAGAACAGAACCTGGTTAAATGTTCTTTGTTTAAAACAATCTGGACGTAAAGGTGACGCTTCAGCATTTTCTGTGCGTGAGGAAAGAAAACGAGCTACTGCACGTTCTCACCACCAAAACAGAACCTGTGGTTCTGGGACTGGCACGAGGGGTCAGAACACTCAGGTAACTCTGGATGGTACCAAAGGACATGTTTTGGATCAAAGAGCTGCAGGCGCTCCCTGCTGTGAGGCGACACTGATCACGTCTGTCCCGTCTGTCCCCTTCAGTCCCTTCTGTCCCGTCAGTCCCGCCAGTCCCGCCAGTCCCGCCTGTCCCTTCAGTCCCGCCTGTCCCTTCAGTCCCGTCTGTCCCGCCTGTCCCTTCAGTCCCGTCTGTCCCGCCTGTCCCGCCTGTCCCGCCTGTCCCTTCAGTCCCGCCTGTCCCGCCTGTCTCGTTTTGTTCCGAGGGCGTTTTAAAGACTCAATGATCTGAATCCCCTCAGCGTGGGGAAACAAACGAGCCCACTGGGTTGATGTATCCGTCACCTTCCTGCGCCATGTTTGCAGATATTTGTTACACATGTGGCCCCGGTGGGAGGTTGAGCCCTAACGCAGGCAGAGCTGCTGCCATGCTCCATTAACTCAGCTCCACAGGACCCCGAAAACCTCCCTACGTGTGTCATCCTCATGGGCCGGGAACTCAATCAGCAGTTGTTTTTTCTCTTGCAGCAGAACACAACAAACCCTATCTGTGCCCCTTCCACCCAACCAAAACAAATCTCCCCATGTGGAAAACAGGAGCATATGTCAAGCTGGCTCGTGGTTCTGAATTGCTGATATATGAAATATACTGCATTTGTGCAGACAGCGAGGTATTTCCAGGACGCCGGGGCTGCAGTGGTATTTTCTTCTGCTTAAATCACCGTGTCATAGGACTGAATCAACATCAGAGATTTATTGCTGCCTGCTCGTGTGAGATCAACAAGTTTCACTGTGTTCGAGTGCTTCGGATAACGTTCACTGAAATCTGTACATTTCACCCTGCGTGGACGTCTGCGGCACGGCGCCCACCCGCGAGTGAGACAGAGGAGCGCGAGATGAAAGAGGAACTGGGAGAGACAGAATAACTCCTCGCATTATCCCCCGTCTCCAGGCAGAGTTGTCCTCATTTTCCTCCCGAAAACAGGGTAGAAACCGCGCTCAGCAGAACGGCGTCCTGATACCTCCCGTCCACAGCCACATGTCTTTTGTTTAAGACAATGTCCGAACCAACCAAACCAAGAAAGCGAGTGGACATAAAGCAACGAAGGAGACGCTGCAGGTGACATCGAGAAGACCAGCTGGTGCAAAGACGTTGAAACAGGATGGGGTCATGATGGGGTCATGGTGGGGTCATGGTGGGGTCATGGTGGGGTCATGGTGACCTGAAGGGGAAATGTCTGTGAGCATGGACATTTTAGTGCCACACTTTAAAAACAACTGTTGAATTGTGAGAGTAAAGTGTTTGGGTCCAATGTCTCTGGGGAGGAACCTGCAGCTTCTGTGAGGAAGAGGAGAGACCTGGAGGTTTGTTAGAGGAATACTTTGCTGACAAACCGATGATCAGCCTCCTGCTTGGTTCGTCTGTGCCACGGTGACACTGCCAGCGACGACGTTATTGACAGAACGCTCAAAGTTTGATGTCAGAATATTCTGACATTATTCTCAGAAGAATTTATCTCAGTTTCATTTCTGAATCTTTTTCCAGCGTAGCACGATGTTTCAGCAGCCTCTAAACCTAAAGCTGGTAATAAAGCAGGAGAAGGGATGAATCATGAGAAAGACACTAGCAGACATCCAGGGCCTGGAGGTCATCAGAGACGGACTGGGAGGACCCTCATGCTGCTACAACAGCTCTTTTCTCTTCTCCCAGACCACGGAGGAGGTCAGACTACACGGTGCACCAGAGGCAGAAACCCAAGGACATCGTTCACATGGAGACGGACAGAGTGGAAGAACTGGGGCACCAGACACAGAGGGGGGTCACCCTCATGCTGACTCACCCGTGTGAC
>JAUMHJ010000023.1:22026276-22049956 GCA_032361105.1 Microctenopoma lineatum
CTCTCAGTGTGTGTGGCGGGGGTGGGGTGGGGGGGGTAGTAGGTGTTTGCATGTGTGTGTGAAGATCTGCATGTGTTGGCACACACTTCAGTGAGGGAAGCTTTCTGTTTGCGTTTGCCTCAGTGTGTGTGTCTGTGTGTGTGTGTGTGTGTGTGTGTGTGTGTGTGTGATGCTGCAGCTCACACACCTGCTGGTCGGTTGGAGGTGTTTACTCCTTCACTTTTCTGTGAGGTTTGTATCAAACCCAGTTCTAGGAGTGAAGAGGTGCAGTTTGTTTCTTTCCTCTAACGTGAAGCAGAGGAAATGAGCGGGACATTGGGTGGAGCACAGAGGTGGAGGAGCTTCAGCTGGATAAATGACCTCTGACCCATGGAAGCAGGTTAAAGTTGCGGTATCAGAGCGGGCCGATGTATCCGCACAGCGCCGCGAGCATCTGTCTTCCAGCTGTTTGCCTTTAAAATGAAAACCAGGAAGGATGTAAGAGAGAAGAAGCTGAAGGTGCCCGGAGGAGACGTAAAGGAGGAGGAGGAGGAGGAGGAGGAGCAGTGAGAGGAGGCAGACAAGGTTTTAAACTTCCTGTCTGTTCGGGGGCTCAGTGGATCAGAACGGCACCCGGGTGAGATTCTCCGGGTTGATGCTCAAACCCTGAATATGGAGGAATATTAAATTGAATTGTGCCTGCGAACGACTCCTAATGGAGCCAAACTGCGCGGAGACCTCCGATGAGTTTGCTCACGTGTCCCTGGGAAGATGCGCGCGCAGTGTCTCACGACCACCTCGAGTGTTTGTCTCTGTGTGAGTGCGTTGGTGTGGGTGAAGACGTGGTTCGTGTCGTCTGCAGGGTCCAACCACACAAAAGCATCAGGCCCACGGAGGAGGCTGTGAGGAGGCTCCTTTGTTTTACTCCTCTCCAAGTACAGGGAGAGCAGCTTCCTTTACGTGTAGTTTGGCCATCGTGCTCCAGTCACTCGTGTAGTTTAGAGTTCGTATCTGTTCGTCCTATTAACGCTTAGTTTGTTTCTGTTCTACTGTGTTTACACAAACCCTCCTTATGGGTGATTTCTCAGGTTAGTGTGTCTTCATTCTGTGTTTGTTGGGTGTGTTCCTGGGTCCGTTAACCCCTCACACCTTTTCTCTGTGAGTTCTTGCTGAGCTCCCGCTGCGCCGTGTGGACGCGTGTCAGCCGCCACTCACACAGAACGGTGACGCTGTTCGTATCTGTGTTCAGTTTTGTTCAGGTTTCACGGTGAAAACAACCTCACAGAACAACACGGACCTGAGAGAAACACAACAGGATGGGATGAGATTTATTTTACGCTCATAGATTCTTCTTGTCGATGTCTGGCGGCTCAGGTGACGGTTCTCTGTGGATTCATCACGAGCGGTTCCGGTGAGTAGTTTAGTTCCAGTGATGCTCAGTGTGCCGGCCTCAGAATAAGCTGCCGACGCCCGGAAGCAAAAACCCTGCAGCAGATTTAGTGTTGGACTGAAGTGCAGCGCGAGGTCACCGCTGGAGCCACGTTTGTTTCTGTCCTTCTCTCCCTCCTGATCAGAGTTTCTGGGCTGTAGAAGGATTCATTCAGGTGAAGCATCCAGATGCTGAGTCAGCTCCTTGCTGCTCACGCCCCCGTTCTCGCCCTCGACCATGCAAAGAGTTCGCGCTCAATATCTGTGACTCCAGCTTTTTTTATTACTTTTCATGCAAAGACAAAGTGAGCAGCTCCTGCGCTTTGTTGGCTAAAGCACATTCGTCATCACCAGCAGCGAGCTGGTTTCCTGAATTAGACCTTTCACAATAAAGCCTGAGCTCATTTACTCTCAAAGAGCCAGACGGTGTAATGAGGCGGCTTAAGTCAGGTTCTTTGAAAGGGCCCGGTCCGCTCAGCTGGAGAGAGAAAGTTCAACATGACGTAAAACAAAAAGCCCCCCCCCCCACCCCCAGCCAAGGCTTCACAGAGGGCAAGGTTCCATTTCTGAGTGATTTTATTCTCAGAGTCTGAACTCGCAGCAACAAATGCTTTGCTAGAAAAAAGCAGAAAAATGTTTCTGATTAGAGGAAAAATGTCGGTATGAATATTTCAGATGAGTTTATGGAGAAACAGAAAGATGAAGAGGTCGAAACAGGAGCTGGAAAAATGGTAGAAATGATTCTGGGAGACGTTTCTCCTGAGCACGTGTCGCGGCATCATCATCACCATCGTCTTTAACGGCTTCACGTCATCATTCTCACGAGGAGCTTCGCTGCACTGAGCTGCGTTTGACAGCGCTGAGCAGCGCGCGCCAGACGCCGTAACAATGGAGAGAGCCAGCCTCCCAAAATAGGTCTTATACAATACGGCTTCAAAGAGCCTCGCGGTGTAATGAGGGTACCGAAAGGCTTTCAGTAGCGCTGGAGTGCTCGTCCTGGGAGAGAGAGAGTTCCACATGATGAAACAAATCCTGCAAAGTGAGGGAGACAGCCAACCTTTAGGGAACGCTGCAGCCACAGTTTCCCTCTCGATACACACACAGCATTTTTTATTTGGACGTAATAAATCTAACAAGCAGCTTCTCTGCCGTCAGATGAGTCGAGCTGGTTTGTGCAGAGGCAGCAAAAGACACGAAGAGTCCTGTAGGTGCCTCCGTCAGCGCAGGACGACGCCGGTGGCCCAGCGGCGAGGGAACGGACGCCGCGTTCTGAGGCCTTGTGTGGGGACAAACGTCGTCTCTCTCACACAGGAAGAGTCAGCGTGCAGTGATGGCTGAAGGACAGAGGACACTGTCTTAATATGCACACGTGGGATTAATGAAGCAGATTCCGTGTGTTTACGTGGACAGAGCCTGCTGGTCCAGTTTAAATGTGGACCTGGTTCCAGGGATTCGTCTGCACGCCGTCGTTCCCTGCTCCTGATAAACGCTCTGTGCTGTAGAGAAAACTCCTGCACTGAAGACGACGATGGACGCTGTCACGCAAACCGTCTCTGCAGCGAAACGCCACCGCCATCACTCGCCACCACTCGCCATCACTCGCCACCACTCGCCACCACTCGCCACCACTCGCCACCACTCGCCCACTGGTTCCGGTTTCATTGGTTCTGCGTGTGTCAGGTTTTATATTGCACTGCAACACGTCACAATTCCTTTAGAGCCCGGCTGCAAAATTCAGTGTGGTGTTTGACAAACGACTCCACTGCAATAAAGTGGCAACCGAGGAGGAGGAGGAGGAGGAGGAGGAGGAGGAGGAGGAGGAGGAGGAGGAGTGTGCGAGCTGCAGACTAACACTGACCACAGGGAGGAACTGTGGGTCTCTGGGCGGGTGACACCGCAGCCTGGCAGGAGTTGACACGCTAAGTCTCTGACGTGAGCAGAAGCTCACAAGACTCCGTCCTAGCGCCGATTTGTCCTGACGCTTAGGTGCACGTCTTCTTACTACGAGGCCAAAACACTGCACTTTCCTGTGAAACTGACTGTTTTGATGCTTTGACAGCAGCTGACAGACAGAAGCTCCGCGTCTCTGGCAGCTCACAGACTGTCTCCACGTCCAAGGAGAAATTATGCAGCACGAGGAAGTAAACACGGCTTTGCTCTCATTCCTTCTCGCGTACAAAGAAAACAGCAGCTCGACTTGAGAGGCCTTACATAAGTGGGTTACATTTCCCTCCTAATGTCTCACAAGGTAAAATAAGCCACTAAAAAATTCTCCCCGAGACATTTACGAGGCTGCGAGTGAAATTGGGCGAAGGAAACTGGATTAAAATAGCAAGCAATTTAACAAACGAGGCCCTGAAAACATTTTACTCCCCTCATTTACACTGATAAGCAAAGAAGTTCTTTAAAGGAAAAGAAAAGTTGAGCTACATGAAATGGAAATGACTGTCCAGGCACTCGTCTAGAACCAGCATTTAGCTCGCTTTTATTATTCATCATAAAGCTGCAGCGGCCTGGGTGTGTGTGTGTGTGTGTGTGTGTGTGTGTGGGTGGGGGGGCTCACATAAAGCGGTATTTGGCCGTTAATGTTGTTTGCATTGCAGCTCTGCTCAGGGACGACCAGAGACTCCAGCTGTCCCGGGATGATCAGCACGAGCGCGTGACTCAGCAACACGGGCTGTTTCTGCTGCTTCACTGTCCGGCATCTGGAAACATCTGCACCGTG
Source organism: Microctenopoma lineatum (assembly GCA_032361105.1). Taxonomy (NCBI): domain Eukaryota; kingdom Metazoa; phylum Chordata; class Actinopteri; order Anabantiformes; family Anabantidae; genus Microctenopoma; species Microctenopoma lineatum. The sequence goes on from JAUMHJ010000023.1 coordinate 22,030,409, forward strand.
TTCACTGGTCGTAGGAAGAGTGAAGTCTCGATCCAAGCAACGAGACAAAGCCAACAATCACGTGGGACAAAGAGGACTCGCAGCCGGCTCATTAACAGTCACAGCTCATTAGAGCTGGGAGCGGCTTAATCAGAATTCTGAAACCATACCGGGCTCTGCACAAACATCCAGCGTCTCTGCAGCACGATGAGAGAAAAAACACGGTGTCACACGCCGAGTCGTGTTCATGGAGGTGTAGCTCGCCTCCTCCACCTCCAGCCGTCCAGCGTCACTTCATGTGACCCAGTGCACAGTAACCACTCACTGCAGAACAGGACCAGAACCAATGAACAGAATGAGACTCGAACCAGAACCAGAACCCATTATTCTATTTATAGAAGCACTGAACCCAGATCACAGTAGGAACTCGGACCTGAAACCAAGTCGGGTCCAACAGTTGGTTCAGTTGCAGAAGAAACTGATCAGCCGCCTGGCAGTGATGGTACAAACCGGGTCCTGCAGAACACCACCGGTTACCGTGGGTTACCGTCTGCAGCAGCTCAGGGTACTGTTAGAATCCGTAGTAAGAAGTATAGTAAGGAATAGTACATCTGGCTCATAAATGTACTGTAGTTTACTGCCAAGTTTATTTATATACTCAACTATACTTGGAGTATACAGTACTTGAGGTATTCTGACAGGTATACAGAAAGGTATAAGTACATCTTGCACTTGTGGTCTACTATGTGGTATGTAGTGTACTTTGAGTATACTAACAAGTACAAAGAAGTACCCTGGGAAAACGATATTTGATGATTTAAAAGAAGTAAATGTAGGAACAGTGAGTGAGAGGACTGATCCAGAACTTCCCTCTTCTGCTGGCTGAGCTAAGGACACAGTTATGATCTGTTTGATCCAAACGGTCCAGTAACAACAACCCGATGTCAACACACAATAACATCATCCCACATCTGTCCAGCTGTGGTTTACCGTTAACCCACAGTGTCCTGAAGCCAACAGACGTGAGAAGTGTGAGACCAAACACGCTGCCACTGAGTGGAGCCTAACAAGGACACACACACACACACACACACACACTACAGCAAACATGAAGCCCGGCCGACAAAAACAAAGGTCACATTTGTTTTCAGAATTTACAGTCAGCTGCAGGAACAAAAGGCCGAGTGATGTTGCTATAGTTACGGAGACCAAAAAGCTCCTGAGATGCTGAAGACAGATTGTCCTCTTAGAGTTGGATTCTGAGTTTTCTGTGTGTTTATCGCACACGCTCAGCCTGCGGGGAGACCAGGACTACCTCGGGAGGACACAGTCCTCCTCCCTGCTTCTCTGCTTATTATATTATGGAAATGCAGGCTGCTGGCGATGATTAATTACCATCTAACTGTGGGACACTGTGCTGCCAGCGGCTGATGAAGAGATACACACACGGTGGATCTGACGTGAAGCTTCGCTTTGTGCTCGTTTCTTTCTACAGGAAGCTTTTCCCCAAACAGACGTCCGAGGTGTTGGACGTGCTAATGACGAGCAGGCGACGCTATCAAGGTGGGATGGTACGTATATAAGACTTCATCTCTTCTCGCCGCCATGTTACGACGCACGTCGACCAATGAGAATCCAGGAAGGTTATCAGCTGTTTCAGTGGGGTTTGCTGTGGTTGTTCAGGCTGCCTGAACCACCACAGGTGGACAGATGCATCAGCACCGCATGTCACGAGCCTCCGACGCGTCTCTGAGCCTTCAGTCAGGCCACGGGCCGAGCTCTGGTTGGCTCCCTCTGTGCACGTGTCTGCTGCGCGCTGCCTCGCTGACGTGTGCAGAGATAGAAGAGTCCACCTGTGGACCGGTTACTGTCGCTGGCTCCTTCTGTTTTACACGCTGTCCCCGGCTGTCCCGTCGTGTCCTGTTGTGACACGGTCCACACCGTCACATACAGCTTTTAGCCGTGCGCTGAGGTTCTGGAGACGGTGACGTTGCCCAGGTTGAAACCTCTCAGCTTTATGTGACTTTTCATCTAATGAGAACATCTGTTCTTCGTGTTTCGTGATAATTAGCGGTTATTAGCATGCGAGCGCACTAACCTGAGGTGGGGGGGTGTAACGGTGGTTCTGACTGACCCAGTCTCATAGAACCTGGAATAAAACACGACTGATTATTTCCATTAAAAGTCCACCTGAGTCAGCACTTAGCAACCAACCTGGCGACAGACAGCCGTGCGTTCAGCGTGTTTGCACTTTAATACGCTTGATGTTTAGACTCCCTCCCATTGTCTGGCAGCTTTGCTCCCGCTGAAGGGAGCGGCTGAGTGCACTTTGTCACCCAGTTTAAATGATTGCTTATTTCCATAGCAAATTATCCATGCGCATTCAAGTGTGCAGTTTCCAAATTATTGACTGATGTTCACAGCCATCAGGCCCGGGCGGCGTGGCTCGCATACAGAGGATCAGCCAACAGGGGGATTCGCTCTGCGTGGAATGGAAATGGAGAGCAGTCACCTGGAGACGGCTGCATTCCTGTCCTCACCCTGTCAGAGAACGGCAGGTAGGAAGCCACTCGTTCCTTTTCTTTACCCGAAGCCCCAAACCTGGCTCCTGCTTACGGAGCCCATTTCAAACTCACCGCTATCAGTCACGCAGCACAACACTGACTTATTATAATTACATTAGAAGCACAAACACAGACAGCGCAGCAATAAAAAACAGCAGTGGACAGATGTCAGAGCATGTTTAAGGTCGCTCATTATTCAGTTCATAGGCTGTTCTGTGATGTTCACACTCTCCTTCGGTGCAGCTGTAAATGCAGAAGACAGCATCAGCACATCTTCGCCCTAAAATAAAATATCTCCTCACAACAACAAACACAACGTGATTTGCTGAGGCTCAGTTCCTGTCTTGATCTTTTCCCTGAGCACGTGATGCGCGCTCAGCAGCTGGCTTCAGTAGGCGTCTGAAGCCAGCTTCACCCAGAGCAGTGAAGCATTCGCGCAGAAAAACACCTGCAGAAAATCTTATTTCACATAGTTACAGTAGGAAAAACACAGTGGCGGGGTTTTACTTTGTCCCCGCGCTGAGCGATCTAATGGAGCTACGGCTGACTCCCTGCAGTCAGCGCTGCTGGAGCCTCCGATTTATGAACGATGCTAAAGTTTTACACCGTCCAACATGTCTCTAATAAGAATGAAACGCCATTAATCTGTTGTGATGACAGGCCTCCATGATTGGTGCCGTTTTGTCTGGACTCATACCAGCCTGTCAGTCTGGTCTGGGCTGGCTCATTTCGGGTCCCTGCTGCAGGCTGGTTACAGTTTTCTGCACTTGTTGTCATAGAGCTGTCAACTCACAGCCAGCCAGAGTCCATGACTTTCCCCACACACGCTCCACAGCAACAACAATGGGAAGTGATTGTGGGCTCAGCAGCCATCTGCTTCCTGCTTCAGAGGGACCCTCTGCAGTCCTGATGGACCTCGGCTGAATGTTAATTAGGAGAGAAGGAAATTGTTGCCTGTGAAATGGTCACAGATGGGGGCTGCGAAATCAAGTGGAAGTCCAGCTGATATAATGGGTTGGAATAATTAGTGCTTCTCTCTCCTCCACGCTGAACGCAGGTTGTTTGCTGCTGACAGCACCCACCTTTCTCTCCGCTGCAGAGGCGCGTCGAACACAGCTGCACCCAGATGTACTTCAAATGGACTCCAGACACATGCACTTTATTTTTCCATAATGCAGTACTTGACAGCGAGATAAGCACACAGAAAATGGTTTTCGTGTGAGAGGCTGCTTCACCTGCTGCGCCGTGGATTTCCTGTGCATGAAAAACGCAGCGTTACGATACGAGTTGTGTCAGTGTGGAAACGAGTTATGAAGACATGGACACGAGTCGCGGGGACATTCTGGTCCACAGAGCGCTGCAGGTGATGAAATGAGCAGGTTTGTGACAAACACCAAAAGAAGTGGGAAGAAAACATTACAAATACACATCAGCCTACACATCAGCCTCTTTACACGTTCCTCCGCCCGAGGGCGGAGGAACGTGTAACAGTGAGCCAGAGCTTCACTGTTTCGTCTCAAATTGTCAGCTTTGTGAGAGCACCTCTTTAAAACTGATGAGAACGGGAAAGAGTCACATGTTGCTGGGAAAATCAGTGGGTATTTTTTTCTTGTTCTGATTGTCAGGGAGACGCAGCGATTCGGTCGTAGACTGCAGAGTGCTGCAGCAAACCCGGCTCACTGTCCTGCTGTCTAGTGTTGGTGTGTTTTTGACAAGACGAGTGGACCAAAATAAAACCAGCAGAGAAACAGTGACACTCAGAGAGGAGGCGGCCTCCTCGCTGCTATTCCCGAGCAGATAGGAGCGTAAGAGAAAACATTCCTTTCCAACGGCATGATATGAGCGATAAAGTGGGGGTAATCTCCACTGGAAGAGAAGTGAATAGAGCTGCACCTGCTGCATCATAAACAGAGATATAGAAGCAAATAAAAACGACGCGTCAGGAGCTGCCTGAATAGATATGAGCTGGTAGACTCAACTTCAAACTCAATTTATCCCCCGAGCTTCCTCTGATCAGACATAATAAATCAAAATTGATTTTTGTGTGTAGACTGATGGAAACTAATATGGTTTGGTGATGCTGATGGTAAATTCACATGCAGGTATATAACCTGGAATCAGATAGAAGAAACACCCCGAGGCTGATCTGAGGGTTTCAGCTGGGAGATACAAACCAAACAAGATTCACTTTCATCGCTGCTGTATTTTCCAGTGTCCAACGTAGAAAAAACGAAAACGTAGATGGTGTTTCAGGCCAGATGTGTTTAACGTCTAGATTATTGTTTGACTTGGTAAATGTGACATTGATTAAATACAGTTGTTCAGTTTAATGCCTGATCAAAAGAAGAAGAATGATTCATTTCCTGTAGCTTCACACGGTGTCTCACCTGATCTTGGATTTACCTGGACAGGATACAGGAGGGTGGAGCCTCAGACAGGTGGAAAACAACATGGCCGACACTGCACCCAGAAGACGGACAGTGAATGGGACAAAGACAGGTAGGAGCATGTGAAAGATTTCATTTTTGTTTTGTTGTCAGCTAAGTGGTTTGACCAGGTGTGTTAGACAAACCGTTTGTCGTGTGTCTGTTGTGTTTCTACCACGGTGAGGCAACACCAGAAGGTTATTTACCAGCATGCTAGCAACATGCTAGTTAGCTTAACAATTTCTCAGCTAGCACATTGTTAGCTGGTGGTAGATTAATACAGAGTAAAAAACATCTAAACAGAGACAAGAACAGGTTGTTCTTAGTCTACAGACCCAATGTTATTCAGATTCACATTTTATTTGTCACGTGCATCATACACAGTTCGATATGCAGTGAAATGCTTATTCACTTTAGATCAAACGTGTAGTGATGGGAATGGATGTGTAACAGGTGTCCTTTAAATAACTGTCCTTAACTACATGAAGCCCATGAAATCAGTGAAGACAGACCCGAACCAACCTCCGTCTCTTCAGTGATGAACCACACATTCACACAATTAAGACATGATGTTTTTTTTTTAATGGAAATAAACAAACTTGAGAATAACCGAGTAATAATGTCACCACAATGTCAACAAACTTTATGCGCAAAATATTTAGGAACAACAAGGAAATCAGTTTTTAACCGCGTTTGGTGAGGTTTTAACAGAAACATAAGATAATAAAAGAAAACTGGATGGAACATAAACAGAGCTCTGTGTACAGGGGGATGGACCTCCTGCACCTTCCTTTATCTGAGGACGTCTAGGACTAAAGCTGATCCGCTGTGGAGAGGATCAGAGCTGTTCTCTGTGATGTTCAGCATTTTAAAGAGCAGCCTCCTTAAGTCTGCTCTGCCCTTCATGGACACAGCTTCTGTACATTATGGTATGTTATTAAAACTCATGTTGAACTCATCTCTGAGCCAGAAGGAAGGCCAATCCGAGTTCCGTCTGTCTTTATGAGGCGTTAATAGATTTTGCTTCGGCACAGACTCCACCCAGATGATCATCTTACACACAAATAGAAATCCGATCATCGTCTGACTACTGAGCCACTTCAGGGTTCAGGGCCTGGTTAATAGATGTGATTCTCTGCCCTTCTCCTCACTGGTTCCCGCCTCCTCCTGGCACCAGCAGCCTGTCCATCAGCTCTAACACCCGCTGCGTCTGGTGTAGAAACAGGCTAATAATTCAAATTACTCCACATCCTTCGCAGTGACATAGCTCAAAGCGGCAATCACACAGCAATCTGTGATTTTAATGTCGTCGTCCTCGGCGGCGGTGACGCGGTGAAAGGAGAGCCTGGTGACTCAGGCTGCTGGTTAATGTTGTCGTGGACGAGATGAACTCGGCCTTTTCTCTCTCGGTCGCTCCGGGCAGCAGATATGCTAGATTAACTGAGAAAATATCTGTTGCATGAGTGGAAACAATAAATCACAAACTATTGCTTCAGTCTTTACTGACAGTGGTGAAAGCAATCGAGACGCTAAGCAAGCCGTAGCCCTGAGCCCTTCAATTAACTGAAATGGGCCGTGTGCGTTTAATAATGTATTTAAACAGCCACTTCTGCTCCCTTAGCTATTGAGCGTGGCTCTTATTTACTTCGCACGGATCTTTTAATGTCATAATGTTAAGGCTGCTTCCACTTATCCTGGAGGAAATGGAACATCTTCGAGCTGAGTACGTGTGGATTTGCATGAGTCGGTGTCTGAGGGGAATGAGTGATAAAGACGGCATTACAACTGTCTGTCAGTGATTCAGCTCGGACTGCGTTTCTCATTCTGCTGAAAGTGAAACTTTTCTGCCTCATAAAGACTTTATGAGCTGTATTTGTCAGAGTTTATTTCAGCGCACTGCATTTACACTACGTCTGTGATGTGCTCCGCTTGTATTTGTTGCAGTGAGCTTGTCGTTACCGTGTCTTATTGTTGACGGCGGTGAGCAGCTTTTAGTTCTGTGTCTGGGAATATAGATGTGAAATGTGTTACCTTACACACAGACTACTTTTCTGCTGACATTAGCTTCATGAACGTGAGAGAAAGAATCAGAATACTTCAAACACACATACTCGTCATACAATTTCAACACACTTGTCTGAACAACTGAATGTCAGCCATCAACAGGTTGTGTGTGTGTGTGTGTGTGTGTCTCAGTGAGGATTGTGCGAAGCCACAAATGAGACACCTGTTCTCTCCTGCACGGCGTCTCTGTAGCCAGAACCGGATGGAGAAGAAAGTGTTACTCAGTCACTGTGGCCCCCAGATGGGCCCCCTGGAGCTCCTCAGAGGGGAGTGATGGCAACACGCAGGTACTGCATCACCTCCATAATTAGCGTGTGTGCACATACACGTAAACAAACACATACTGTGTGTGTGTGTGTGTGTGTGTGTAGGCAGGGGGCCAGAAACATGCGACAGCTGCCAGCGTGCAGAATTTCCCGGTTTAGTCAATGCTGCTCTCTGGACTCCGAGTCAGTGTATCTGCGGGAGACGCTGTGTGTCCGTGAATCATCCTCAAAGCACTTTTATGGCTCTGTAATGAAAACCGTCGTCATGTTCTCTAACAACACCAACAAAGAACAGGCCAACATCTGAATACCCTGACTGCCAGTGTGTGTGTGCTGTCTGACCAGTGGAACAGCGCCGCCTCACCGCTCTCTGTGTGCAGGAGGGGAACTGCTGCCGTGTTTCCTGGTGCCATTTATTCCCACAGTTCGTATTTAAAACCTTTTAACAAGTCGCATAAATAATTAAAATAACATAACTGCTCCTTTAACGTGCTCTTAATTCTGGACAAACAAGCAATAATGGGTAAAATAAACCTCCCTTTCTCCTTTTAATGAGCTTTTGGATTCACTCACCTCTGTGGAACAGCGCACTGACATTTGCCTGATATTTCTCAGCAACACGTTTCAGTGGCCCCGACGGCTGCAGGTCTCTGTAGACGTGTCGCTCTCATGAAGGATCCAGTCCTCACAGGGTCACTTTGTGCCATTTCAAGTTTGCATGTATGTGTGTATTCTGCACAGTCACTGAACACCTGAGAGAGCCGATAAAACCGGTTCAAACCTGTCAGCAACACGCTGCTTATTCTGCTGTAAATGCTCTTTTTATATTTCTCACCTTTTTTGATTTTCATTTTCGTCTGCTTCAGAGAAGAGACAGAGAAACGAGAGACGACTGATCTGTCCTCGTTCACTCCGACCGCCTGCAGTGTCCCGCTGCCTTGTTTCCATCTGGTCGGAGACAGTGTTTGACTAGAAACCAGTTTTTATAGATTGTGCACCACGTGTTATATTGATGTATTTATCATGGCTCCTTTAAATTGCTTTTTGCTTCCTCGAGGGCGGCGTCATCACAACCAGCAGCTAAAAAGACTTCAAGTAGGTCTGAAAGCTCCATCATGGTAGCGTGAGACGCACACAGCATTTTCTTCCTAATTTCCATCCATCCATTATCTACCGCATATCCGGGATCGGGTCGTGGGGGCAGCAGGGAAGCCCAGACCTTCCCCGGCCACCTCCTCCAGCTCCTCTGGGGGACCCCAGGGCGTTCCCAAGCCAGCCGGGAGATGTAATCCCTCCAGCGTGTCCTGGGTCTGACCCGGGGCCTTCTCCCAGTGGAGCATACCTGGAGAAGTGCCTGGGTGGCATCCTGACCAGATGCTGAACCACCTCAACTCACTCCTCTTCACGCGCAGGAGCAGCAGTGGGAGAGATGACCGTACCTCTCCCCCTGTCTCTAAGAGTCCAGCCGCCCTGCGGAGGAAACTCATTCTCTTGCACAGGCTCTTAGCAACGAGTCCCGGCTCTCTGGGAATGTCTGTGTGTCCTGCATATAAACAGCAGCAGGTTTTATATTTTCGTTGCGTTGGCTTTCTGCACAACTCCTGCTTTTTGATCATAATGATCACATGAGACCTAAAATGTGAATTTCTCTGCGAGTTATGCGGCTAAATATCTGCTGGGTGTTTCCACCTGTGCTCAGGCGCGAACACGATGAATTAGTACGAAGTTTCTCGTCCTCAGCACACATCACAGAGCCGTTATATATTTTACTGCTGCTCTTTTCCAGCTTTTCCTTTCAGTGTTTGAACAAAACAAACTGAATCAAAAGTCCATTTCCCTCGGCCCGTTTGGACCAGAACACCATGAACCTCTGTGAAACCTTGAGCCTAGTAAACAGAGCGTGCGACTTTATGCTTTGTGAAAACATCATGGAGTTCAATTCCAAGTGAAGGACTTGTTTTCTTTCAAACTGTCATTCTTCCACCGCTCTGGTAAAACATTGTCTGCTTGGAAAAGCCTTCTTTCAAGTCGTCTTTCATGCGGCGCCCGTCATTGTGTGCTTGTTATAGGAGTCAGGGAAATGTCTCCCAGTGGTAATGATTTTTCTGCAACAGAGAAAAGGATTTACTGGATCATCTACTCGATGAAAACAGCCAACAAAGAGCAGCAGGCTGATCTCTTCATGTTGTGGCATTAAAGTCCAACCTGCGTGATCCGGTCTCCGCCACTCGTTCTGCTTCCTCTGTCTCTTCCTCAAAGTGGCTTTTTGTGTTCATCCCACTTTCCCTTCGTCATTCTTACACTCCATACAGCTGCATGTCAATGTACACCCCCGCTGTCCCTTCTTCCCTCCGTCTCCGTCTCTTTTTACGCCTCTCTACATTTACTTTACAATGTCTTAATGAATAATGCAGGAAGCTGTTGTCTCCTGGTTTTATAACATTTCATTTCAGACCTCAGATCCTTCTGAAACGCGTCTTTCTTAAGACCTTTAGTGACAGCGGAGGACAGTCGGTTGTCTCTATTAGAACATTTATTCATGTTCAGCAAATGGGGAAAACACTTTAATAACTGAATTAAAAGGACAAATTAATGATTTTGTTTTTGTTAATCAATGAACGAGACAAGAAGAAATTTAATTACGTTGTGTGTAGTTAGAATAAGACTCGCAGACGTCCCGCTGCAGTCAGATCACATGAAAGCGTAATTGGTTTTGTCTTTGAACAAAAAGAACCTCCTCAGAAATGTCCTTCACTTCTAACGGTGGCCGCGCTTTGGTTGAGGTTAGCGGAAGGTGCTGGATGGCGTTTGTAACTCTGCCTCATCTACCTCCTACAGAAACATCAGCCGGTAGCAGAGGGAGGGCGGCGTCATCAGATAACCGGTGTCTCCGTCAGCGTCTCTCTCATTATTACAGAAATGTTTTCCTCTCTCCCTTCTCCCTCCACCGACCGACCTCTCTCTCTCCTTTATGACACTTTCCTCTTTGGAAGCAGACCAAAGATCAACCGTCTCAACCCCCCCTCTCCCCCCTCCTCCCATCTCGCTTCCCATTCGTCCTGCCTCTCTTTCACATCTCTGCCCCCCGCTCGTCTCGCTGCTCCTGACCTCTCCCGCTCAGACAGGACCGGCTCCCCCGGGTGCAAAGCCCGATGCTGTAGTTTCTTCCGTTCCGAGTCCAACACCTGACACCTCATCGCTTCATCTCTTTATCTCTCGCTCAAACTCGTCTCTCAGGAGTTTCTCTCCATCTCGTACATCACCCGTCTCTCTCTCAGCTCCACCCTTTGTTCTCTCTCTTTCCCTTTTCTAAAACTGTCATTGAGATTGAGAACTCGCCCTAAATCACTTTGCATCTATAAACATAATGCAACACAAGATCCAGTCCGATGCAGATTCTGTCTTTTTAGTTTCTCCATCCAAACCTATGCTCCACTTAAAATCAGATCACTCACGTCCACATTAGCATCATCTGTTTTAGCGACTCTGCAGCTCTGTGCTTCCTCTTCCTCTCAGTTCTGCCCCGCTCAGGGGCCGAGGGCAGTGATCTGGCAGGCAGCTCGTTAGATACATATCCTCCCGCCCGCTCCGAAAACCCACAATACACAGACACAGACTCCTAGTCGGAGAAGTCATTGCAATTCACCGAGGCCTGAAATTAATTTCATATGTCTTTACAAGCGAATGCAGCGGGGCAGACAGAGCAGAGCTGAGAGAAACGAAAGGCAGGGTTCAGCGACGTGCATGGATGAGTTTGCATATTCGTAATGATGATGATAATGCTGCAGTGGACTGTGTGTTAAAACAGCTTCCCCTCAGAATAACAGAAAATACGTCGGACAGCTTTGTGTGGAGGAAAGAGAAAAGCAACGCACACATCACAGAAGCCGACCAGAACAAGGACGAGACGAGGTTTAACTCTCACGTCATGTTTCTGTCGCTGTCTGCTGAAAATCCAGCGCTCAAGTCGGCTGGTTCTGACTTTAGCTCAACATTCTTGGACAGGGAGACTCAGTAAACGGAGATGCTGGCGCTGCACGCCGTCGGCCTCCTGGCGCAAACAGAGCTGAAACTTTTTCCTTTTCCATAAATGGAAACACTGCAGGGACGTCACACGTCCCGACACTGAAACGTAGAAAAGGACAAACTCTTACTGGATTTGGTGTTTTAATGTGCAGCAGCAGCAGGACATGGTGCATTATGGGATGTCATCAGCATCAGGTGCTCCACTGAACGCCACGCCACGCCACAGGAAATCATTTCTTCCCGCAGCCATCAAACTGTACAACTGCTCCCCCACCTCCCTCAACACTCATAACCATGCACCCCCCCGTCCTTTCGTGAGATTTATGTTGTTATCACGTGTTAGTGTTCTGTTGTGGTTGGTTCTTCTCTTTTTGGCTGTAACAAATACTACTACTGGAAACTACTGGAGCCAGTAGAGCGTCTGAGAGCGATGTTTGTGCTGCGTCGTTATAAAATGGATGAGAATCTTACTTCAGAGCGGATCAGGCAGATGGATCGACAACTATCTACTGGAACACTTCTACATCAAAGCTTGCCTCCATATTGTTCTTCTAAACAGGCGTGCAGTCAGTGTGTGTGTGTGTGTGTGTGTGTGTGTTGCATTCCTGTTTCTCCTGTCTTCGTTCCCACACATCTTTTCCTGCACCATCTGTTTACTCCGTGTGTGTCTGTGGACTCGTGCACGAACAGGTTTTGTATTGTAGTAACTACCGAGCAGCGACATAAACCGTCACAGCTACAGTAGTTTTCCTCTGACCCTTGACCTGAAGGCGACATCACCTCCTCTGAGTATTGTTCTTCTTCCTGCATGTCGTGCACGCTGCTGTTGCTCCTGCCTTTGTAACTGCTGCTGAACAGAAACATCAGTGGGAATCGTCATCGCTCCGTGACATCACAGGAGCCTGGAGCTAAAGCTGCTGATGTTCTGTTGGTGCCGTAGCTCAGCTGGTGGAGTGGTTACTAATCATTCCCACAGTCCACTGTTCATGGCCTGACTTGGGTCAAACCACAAAATCTATAACTGCCTGTTCCCCAAGAGGAGTTTAGTAATTAATAGAAATAATAATTCATATTAGTCCAGGTCCAGATCAATTCAACCAAATCCCAGACCTGTGTTTACTTGGTTCTGTCCAGAAGATGAAAATAAAACTCATCACCATCAGATTTTCTTACCTAGATTTTGTCACACTTCCCGTCACCACCAGCAGGTCAAACGAGCTCTTGGTAACTGTGAGAATAAAATAAAGAGCTCGTGTTACTATAGCTACTGAATCCTTATATGTGCAGATGGTCAATGAGCATCGGTGACCTCAGTGACCCGATCTCACTCCAGCTGTGTTTGTGACATCATCCGCGGACGATAACTGTGATGACGTGGTTCAGCACATTAGTTACAGAGGTCAAGAGAGACACAGCATTGTTTTAAACTACACGTTAAAGAGCTGGGGAATGATTTCACACTTACATTCAAATCTAATTAACCCCCGACCTGCAGAGAGCCTTTGAGCAGCTGTCAGGTTGGAGCACCGCGCCGTGGTGAAGGCTTGATCACACGAGATTAGACTGCGGGTTCAGGAGATTAAGGTTTTACTGCAAAGGCTCAGGTGTCATTTGAACATTGATTCGTGGTCCGATTTCTAACGCCCACTGCCACACTATGGGGATTAAAGTGGCGAATACAGACACAAGCGTCTTCGTGCAGCTGCAGGGACATCGTGTACTGCAACAGAGAAACACCACAGCGTTGTGGCGTGGACTCTGATTCTGGTAAACGTGCTGTTTAAATTGACCTACGCTGTACATCAGTGTAGATCCTCTAGAATCTTACTGGATGATTTGGTTGATTCTTCCACTTGACACAAACCTTTGTCTTTTCTGTTGACTGCAATGGTTCAAACTTGAGCCGCCCGCTACTGGAAGTGCTCCCAGAGCCCGGTATTATCCATCTTTCCCACGAGCTGAGAAAATAAATAGTGCTTTAATTGATCATTCTCTGTGAGCCCTTCAGTTCCTCCCAGAGCTCAGAGCGAGACAACAATCATTAACCATGAGCCTGAGAGCTGGAGCCCCTGTCATGGTTGGAGACCAGCTGGAAAGCAGAGCTACAAGGAGGTGGCGAGTCTGGAGGTAGAACGTTCAGGACGAGAACATGAGCGGTGCTCGTTCCATACGTCAACGTATGAAATACTCACATATAATAGTGTGAGTAGCTTCATGATCACCTCTGTGTCCCAAAGGAAAAAGGAGCTTCTGGTCACAGCTAGAACCGCTTTGGTTCGTGGAGGTCGACTCACGTTCATCTGTTTTCACCGCCTGCCTCGTCCGCGAGGGGACGGACTCTCAGCTCCCATAGATTGGTGTCCTCCGTGCCAGAGACGTAAACTGGACTCTTTTTGTTTCAATCTTCTGTGGTTCATCGAAGGAGAAGCGCGAACATGTCTCGACTGATGCTGGCGTCCATAGAACAACTGCAAACACTGCGTATTATTGAGTGAACTGCAGATGTTCACGCTCCCTCACCCCCCACCCCCCCGCTCTGACACAGTAAAGTTACTGTCTTTGTGTCAGCGTCTTCAGTAAACTGCTTAGCAGCCTCTAATTACCTCTGTGTTTGCCAACGGTGGTTTGTATCATTCAAATAAGCCTTTACAAGAGAAGCACTGGGACGTGACGTGTAATCCTGAAAGAATTGTTTACCTCAGAGGATCGGGCGGGAGCTGCTAGAGCAGCAGAGCGCGTTACTGGTGTGGTGGTGAGGGGGAACGAGCGCTAGAAAGACAAATCAAGGGAACATGGAGCATCTGCCTGCCAATGAGGGGAGTGAGGAGTCAGCAGAGAGGGAGAAGCTGAGCGAATACGAAAAGGAAAACTGGACCCAGAGTCGTTGGGAGGCTGAACGGTGGAACGGGCAACGCTGGATGTCTCTGCAGCTACAGATGCTAATTGTTCTTCACGACAAAAGAGAGGTCACTGAGGGAAAGCAGACTGCCCCCCCCCCCCCTCCCGCGGCGTGTGACGGCAAATATTCCAGAGAAGCCGCATGTGAGGAGGCTGCAGCCAAAGTGACTCCGTTTTCTAATGAGCTACTGTTGTCATGGTGTGACTGATCTAATCAGACCTGTGATTGGTTTCTGTTTCTGCTCCTCTCGTTTGCCACCATACTACCAACACTTTGAACATCTGCATGTTCCGTGTGCGTCTCTCTGTATTTTCTCTCTTATCAGCGTCAGCGAAACGAAACCAGGCGAGTCTCTTTTTTTTTACGTGTGTAAGATTAAAGGTTTAAGCCCGGCCGTAAAACCCCAGGACTAATGTTTCACACTGTGAGGAGGCAGAGCTGCAGAGAGAGAGAGATGAGTAAGAAGAGATACAGCGTGAGAAGAATCTAATTATCCCTCATGTCCACTGAGAAACACAACAAGACGCAGCTCTGACTGCACAACGTCGCGTCAGTGATTCTTCTTCTTCTCTGACGGATTGTTGGACACGCTGAGCTGTGACCTGTATCCGTAACCAGGATCAGCAATGTTAATGTGACGCTTTACTCCTGACTAGAAGTAAAGCGTCAGCGTCTTGTGCACCAAAGGAGTGCGATGGCGATAACAGCTGTTCTATTCTGTTCTATTCTATTCTATCCTCCACAGGGCCAACTCTCAGAGCGCTGGCAGAGTTTAGAGCTGTGTGCACGGTCACTGCAGCGGGGCCGGTGCTGGCTGTCGGGGGTCATATTACACACAGCTGAAGCCGTATTGTGCTCCATCACTGCCACAGACTCACATTTAAAACATCCCGTTCTATCGTTGGGAAAATCTCCATCGCTGCTGTTCTAGGAGGGAAGAGCTGGGGTTAGATCAGCGGGGGGGCATGTCCTCCTCCCCGGAGCAAACCAGCCGTGGACGGTCTTTGCTGACCGGGTCACATGAATCCAATCAGACTGTGACGTCGCTGTCAGACGTGAAATGGCCTTTAAACCGCGTCCCGCAGGCTGCAGCTCTGCTCCTGACTTCCAGCAGCGCTCTGCGAGGCGTTGCCATGGCATCGGGCCGTAGGATGGAGGAATTCACCCACCGCTGGTGGAAGTCTGCCTGGAGGCTCCTCAGGATTCTCTCATGCGTCACCATCGGCGAGCTGTGACTCCCTCCCTCCCCCCTCCTGTTTCCTCACCCTCCTTCACACCTTCAGCTCAGGCTTTGCCGCTTAGCACGAACTCGTCCAGCTGACTGTGCCGTCCCTCTTTCTTGCACCTCTCCCTCTTTTCACATGTCCCGACTTCTCTTCCTTCTGTTCATTCTTCCGCGTTCCGGCGTTCTTTCACCATTGCTATCACTTTCCCTCCGGCTTTTCCTACTTTCCATCCTTTCATTCATCTGTTTCCAAATTTGATTTATGCTTCTCCACTTAGCTTCTTCTTTTCCTCAAAGCTCACACCTTCCGTCACACAGTCCATTCATCCTTCCACCATCTGTCCCTCCTCCACACTCTCTCTCTCTCTCTCTCTCTCTCCCTCCCTCCCTGCACCTTCCTCCATTCTACTCTTCCAAACCTCCATTTTCTCCCGACCTACTCTTTCTCCTCCTCACTCTCTATCTCAGCTGCTGCCTCCGGCCTCCTCTCATCATGGCTGACGCGTTGAAGGGTAGAAAGAGACTGTCACGCAACCAACAGCACAAAAAAAGGAGGAGGAGGCCGGAGGAGCAGAGAAGTCTTATGAGGAGCAAAGATAATAAACGAGGACATCGTTAATCTCTTCACGTGTCTGCAGCTGTTTGTGCTTCATTCATTTCTAATTCATGCTTGTTTCTTACTTTTAATCTGAGGTCTCGTCACACGCAGGCACACACACACACACGCACACACAGACACACACACACACACACACACACACACACACACACGCACACACACTCAAACCATTTATTTCGTTTAGTCTAACGTCTAAAACATTTGAACAGATGCGTGAGGGAGAAACATTTTATCTAGTTATATTAAACTGATATGACTGGTGCTATCGACCCGTCTGTTGATGCTGCCGACCGGATGCCTCACGGAGAGTTCGGGTCTTCACACATCAGCCAACCAGCAGGAGTTGATCAGAATTCTCCGTGGCACTCGGCAGACTGATCCAAACGCTGTCGCTGACGTGCTCTGGTGAACCACAGCCTGAGGCTTTCTCTGCTGCTCTCGTGAAGGACTCTTTGACCCAACGCGCTGAGCGGATCCGACTTCTACTGGCAGACACTTGGCCCTCCACCTCCTCCGCCTGCATGGGCTGATTATCAGGAGAAAAGCTTCCTTCGGGTGGACTTTTCAAGCCGCTGTCAGCTCGATGATGAAGACGCGCTTGGCGTCGTGTGATAGTAGCCGTGTGCTGGGAGAACCCCTGTGGCGCTGCGTGCTTTTTCTCCTGCATCTTCCGGTGTCGGCTCTCGTTAGCATCCAGCCTTACGCAGATGGTCTGTGCTACTGCCTTGAGAGCGCGAGCGCGATGCCACCCGCAGCGTCTGTCTGCCAGCGCCTCGGGGCGGCTGCTCCTGTGTTTAAGGGCAAACTGATGTTTATGTGTTTCCTCAGCCCCAGATTCAAAAAGACGAGACGAAGAGTGTACAGGGTTCACCGAAGTTTCTGATGAATTAGTCTGTTGTGGTTCTATCCTGAAATCCAAACGGATTTAGAGTGTGTTTAAAGCCGCGTTCAACATGTCCCATGATTCATAGCGGTGCTTCGATAATCAGGACATGGAGACCTTTGAGTTTGTGTCGGGTTCAATTTCAGTATTATTCACGTCCAGACACTTTGACGTTCTAGCAGAACATCCACCGTACCATCTGTTCTCCTTCAAGAGGCTGATCAGATTAATATCACATGTCTGACACTGTCAAGGAGAAATATTCATGAAGCAGGCGCTGCAGCACACGAGGGACGCCGGGATTGTCTTCATTTATTAATGGTCGTAGACCGTTAGCAACGCGCTTCGCATCACACATGAGCACGAGCCTGAGAACATGAGGTGCACTTCTGTTGGGTAAATAAAGGAACGAGGCGCGTCTGGCACGATCGCAGCTTCGTGAAGGTTCCCACCATTTTCTCTACAGCTGTTCGTTTTCAATGTGTTTCTGGACTTAACGCCTGTTTTCTCCTCTGAGCTGCACAATGTTAACTCGTCAGTTTCTCCGACAACAGCCACAGCTTCAATTTGTTTTTGTGTTTGCTGCATTAATCCGGTCGTGTCCCAGTTAGCTGTGGCAAACAGAAATCCGTCCCTACCTACACCCACTGTTCACGGCCTGTGGTGCAGGCGACTTTTTGTGGCACATTAGCATTTTTAAATCCCTTCTGCTTCACACAGTCGGCTGGATTCCATTCAGACAGAGGGAAAGGTGGGTCTGAGGATCAGGACGGGATCTGACGGCTGATCAGAGGTTCAGAGCACGTTCTGCACATTTCTCTGTGTAATGCTGCTGTTCTGCTGGCGGTGGCCCCGCCAGCGAAGCCTGTGGTGAAGCTGGTTTCCTGTGGGACGGAGAGACCGTCATTGGTTTGAAGCTTTTGTTATAAGGAGCTTTCATCATGTATGAGACAGTGGAGGAGACGGTGGGGACGGCGTGTTAGAGTCCTGCTCCGTCAAATGGAGCATCCACCTCTCTATCCCACAACATGTTGGTGAAGCAACCAGCAGAAAGGTTTCAGCATTTCAGCCGGAGCTGCGACTGAAGCAGCTCTCCTGACCCCGAGCTGGAGAAGGCTGCTGACAGAAACACCTGCTGCCGGAACGTGACGGAACAGCTGCACAGTCTGAAAGTGTCTGTGCAGCTGGAGGTGGTGCACTTCACCTGATGGTGGTGATAAACTATGTCACAGCAGAAACTGCGCTTTCTGAAACATAATCTGAAATAAAAACTAAACTAACCGACCACAGCTGGAGCAGCTTCACTTCTATTTCTGTTTCCTGTGCGCAGCTGTGAAAGGCGAATGTTTCGGTCCCAGCGTGACTGAATGATACGTTTCCGTCTCTGTCCTTCAGCTCCTCACGCTCACTCATCGTACGGCAGTCGCCCTCCTGACAAGTGTCAGCGAAATGTCACAGATTAAACGCTCAGACCTGACCCAGCACCGCGGCGCTGCACCGCCTCGCACGTGTCTGGATGCCTGACGGAGCCCCTTCAAGGACGTAGAGGTCATCACCTCCAACAGGTCTCGGCCTTGAGGGATTATGGGGAAATATTTGCTCAGCTTCCGGCGGCCCTGAACTGTAAAGCACCGGACGAGTGTAGAGCAGCTTCAGTGGGACACTGTCTGACTTTTTAAAATGTAATACGACGTATAATCCATCACTAGCGAGGTTTTACATCCGCGAGAGAGACGGACCGCTGTCTGTGTCAGGTCGAGTCCTTCAGAACTTCGGTCTGACTGTGTTGTTCTTCTTTATTCTTATTGAAATGCATCAAACCAACAATGAGCAGTTATGTTTTTCTCTGGACCACCAGGGAAACAGGAAGACGTGGTAACGCCAGTGTAACAAAGACACCTCCCTATATGCTCGCGTGACTACGTCACGGTTTGCTCCGCCCACGCTGACTAACTGCTGCAGCTAAAGACACAACCCGCTCGGTGGCCAGCGAGGCTCCATCACTGCAGGTGTTTTTGTTCATGCAGAGACAGCGTGCAGAAGACGCTGTGGTCTCTCCGTGTCCTCTGCTGTGGCACTGTGTAGGTCTTGGAACAGCTATGAGCAAAGGGCTCGTGGATACCTTGGCTTCACAGGCAGGGAATGTGACCCGCCCCAGAAACCTGCTCATTTCTGAGTCCCAGGCCTGGAGACGGGGCCTTTCGTGGTGTTTTAACCAGATGAAATCACAGATCTCTTTGTAGGACTCCAAGGACCCATTTAAACAGCTGAAGGGCTGCATTTCATGAAACCTTTAAAGCTCCGTCTTAGAAAAGACTCCTGAGCTTTATTGAATTTGTTTGCTCACTTTTTGCTCCGCGCACGTCCGTTTCCATCCTGCGTCCTTGCTGCTGCCCTTGTGTTCGCCATCATCATGCTCCGCTGCACCAGGCCGCTCACCTGCTGCTCCTTCTATGCCGAGTAGCTTCTATGGCATCAAATGTTTGAGGCATAAATGAGACGCACCGGTTTCACGTGTTTGTATTTTCTGTGTGAAACTCATCGACTGTAAGTGACTCCACGAGGGACGGCACTTTGTCTGCTCCTCTGTCTGCTCC
>JAUMHJ010000023.1:22066081-22080269 GCA_032361105.1 Microctenopoma lineatum
GATGCAGAAGGTTGAGGGTTCAAACCCCGTCTGACTCCTAGTCCATCCCCTACCAGGTGTGTCCCTGAGCCAGACACTCAGCGCTAGCTCCCTGCAAGTCGCTCTGGATAAAAGCGTCTGTCAAGGAAGAATCGCTGAACAGAGCCGAGTATGATTTACTTTTTATTATGGGATGGCGCCAAAACCATGAAGAGCAATTCCAAAGTTTGAGAACGATCAGAGAGACAATGAGACACAGAGACGAGACACTGAGATAAGACACAGAGACACAGAGACAGAGAGGGACGTGAAACACAAAATCATGATTAAAGTTTATTTCCAAACTAAAAGTAAAAGAATCTAAATGACTCTTTCTTTATTATGTATTTATGCAGCAGAGAAACATCAGCAGGTAAAAAGACAGACCCCCCCCCGGAGGACAGGCAGAAGCTGCCTCTGAGGGAGACGTGCAGCGAGCGGGTCTCTCGAGGACGCTCTGACGGGACATGTGAGCAGCGGTGGACACGGTGGTCCCTGGTATGAGGAGTCGTGAGCAGCCCCTGTGATTAGCAGCCTCTCTGTGCAGCTGTGAACATCTGGCAGCAGTGATTGCTCCAGTGAAGGGTTCATTATATTCCCTGTGATGGCTGAGTGCAGCGTCTGAGTGGAATTCAATACAACAGTTCAATCATCCTGTAACGTGTTTACAAATGTTCCTATAGAGCCAAACGAGCTCTGACAGGAAGTGTTGCCGAGCGTCCTTCAGCTTTGCACTGAGAGAGAGCTCAGAGAGAGACGTGAAGACGGAGGCGCGACACAGATGACGTGTCTCATCCAAAGCTGGATTCTAAATTCTTAGGAAGTGGAATTCTTCTGACTCCTCAAACTGAACGTGCCCTGGAGGACATGTGGCCTCAGATGGACACGCGCACGCTAAGCTCTGGTTTCAGTGTCTCCTCGTGACCACAGACACCTGTCTCATCAGTGGCATTAACTCCCGTGTCTGTGAATGTCCGTCTGAGCTGCAGGACGTCTGAGCAGGACTCAGGACAATGTTGTAGCTGCAGCTTGTCCTCTGCAGGTTCCTCTAACAGACTCAGGTCAGTGAGGGAGTCGCTTCAGAATATACAGCGTGTCACCAGACGCCTCCAACAGTTGCTCCAGTGTGGTTCAGACTCCTCTCAGCCCCACCTGCCTCCCTGCTCCTGCTCCACAGCACCATGCTGCTCCACCGCCCGTCACCGGGGTGGTGGTGGGGGGGAGCGGTGCCTGCTGCTCACGGAAACAAATTAGCTGCTTCAGGATTCCCTGTGCTGGTTCTGGTTCTGGTTCTGGTCTCACTGTTTCATTCATAGCATCAGGGTCTGTCTGAAACACGAGGAAAAAATGTTTGTGCTTTTTTTCCTGTGGCTGTGGGAACCACAGATACGCGCGTGGGTGGACGGAGTGCGCGTGTGTGTACGACAGATGGTTGGTGGACAGGAGAGAGAGGGAGGGAGAGAGAGGGGGGCGGTGAGGGAGGGGTTCTTCTCCGGCTCTGGGAGCTCTCGGTATCACTCAGCACTCGGACGCTCTCCGCGCACGAACACGTCTCCGTCCTCACACCGACAGGTGACCGTGGACCCGGGCTCGGGGGAGGCACGAGGAGCGCGTCACGCACGGCTCGGTGCAGCGCGTGCCTGCTCCCTGCTCGTCTTCACACCTTGTTTCCAGGCTTGAGGGAACTGTTCGTCCACGCGCAGCTCTCAGCACAGACCCGATTCTTATTGGAAAGTATGACATCAGAGGCGAGCGCGAGCCGGGTTCCAGACACGGAATACCGGGAAAACCGCGGGGAATTACCGGGATGCTCGCTGTGAGCGTGTGACGCGGTGTTTTTCCTGGAGTCCTGGATGGGTTCTCAAGCAACAAGCGACCGCGGCTGCGTGCGGCAGCAGCTCTGCGCACTCTTACGGGGGACAGCGCGTCTGTGAGTCAGTCGGTTCTGCCTGCGGATCTGCTGAGCTGCACCGGCCTCTGTCGGACACTTTGTCCGGATCGAGCACGGGAATAAACTCGGTTGTTGGATTTGGAAAAGTACCCCGAAGTGCCTCGCGCCTCGCAGCGGTTCTGCTTTCATTTAACTGTTGGTGGGGAGGAAGCGGATCCAGTCATGGGGAGGCACTCGAACTCCCCCCCCCCACTGAAAGCCTCCTCTACATTCCGAGTGTTGTGGATGGTTCAAGCCTTCCTGGACCTGGCCGGCTCTCAGGAGATTTACGCGCCGCACTCGATCCGGGTGGAGGGCGACGTGACGCTGGGGGGGCTCTTCCCGGTCCACGCCAGGGGGGTCCCGGGGATGCCGTGCGGGGACATCAAGAAGGAAAACGGCATCCACCGGCTGGAGGCGATGATGTACGCCCTGGATCAAATCAACGGCGACGACGAGCTGTTGCCCAACGTCACCCTGGGCGCCCGGATCCTGGACACCTGCTCCCGGGACACGTACGCGCTGGAGCAGTCGCTGACTTTCGTGCAGGCGCTCATCCAGAAGGACACGTCGGACGTGAGGTGCACCAACGGGGAACCGCCGGTGTTTGTCAAGCCCGAGAAAGTTGTCGGGGTCATAGGAGCGTCGGCCAGCTCCGTGTCCATCATGGTGGCGAACATACTGCGCCTGTTCCAGGTAGGAGCGGAGCGCGGCGCGGTGCGGTGCGGCGCGGTGCGGTGCGGTGCGGTGCGGCGCGCACTGCGCCGCGTAAGCGCCGCCGCATGCTTCACATGTTCTTATGTAAGCGCACATTTCTGTGGAGCTGCTGGGGGCCTGTTGCCTCTCTGTCTCCACTTCAGGCTGCTCCAGCTCGTTTTTTCACCCAAATCCAATTTGCAATGGATTCCTCCACAGCTGCCCCCCCGCCTGCCTGCCCCCCCCCCCCCAGTGTGAGCTGCTTTGGTGGAAAACCCGCTCAGAGTCATGTGTGGTGCGTGACTGTGACGCAGGGTCAAGTTGGCGCAGCGGGCCTGGTGCCTGGAACCAGTGCAGCAGAGACTGGAGCTGGGGCTGAGCTCAGTTCGTGGGTTTGGGTTCGGTGAGAACATGAGAGAGCTGCTGCTGTGAGTGACCTGCTCTCCTCTGCTCATGGTTGTTCACATTAGAAGCAGAAGAGAAGCTTTCACCAGGGCGGCGAGGTTAAGGTTGTGTGTGTGTGTGTGTGTGTGTGTGTGTGTGTGTGTGTGTGTTGGACACTCACTGTTGTATTTGATCCGGATCCAGTCTCTGCACTGGTTTTATTTCTGCGTCGCTCGGTTACTTGTGGGAGCTTCAGGCCTGATGGTTTTAATGATGACACCTCGCGTGTCTCCTCAGAAAGAGTTTTCCGTTCCTGGCTGCAGCTTGATCTCAGGACGAACAGAGACGTCTGTGAACAGTTTCTCTGGGGAGTCGAGCTGAAACAACCTTCTTCTCCTTCACGTACTCGTCTGTCTTTAGGATGTTCAGCTGGAAGTCGGCAGGTCAGATGTGGGAGGCGGGGGGTGGGGGCACTGTGCTGGTTCTGGCTGTCGTGTCCGTTCAACGCTGAGTGGGACTAAATGGAAGAGTAATTATTTTCTCAGTGATATAAAGTCATCTGCTTCCACGTGGTTACACTCCTGATGTTCCTAAATGGTCTCGCTGGCACCAGAGTCACATCACAAACACATTAAGGCTTCACTTGCTGGACTGCCCCCCTCCCCCCGTCTCCCAGTGGAACACGGGTCAGGTCAGAGTCAGTACATTACAGCGAGGTCGTGCTGCTAAATGCTCCTGCCTCCATTTTATTTCTGTGTCCGTAACGAGTTAAGGACCATTTTATTCATCTGATCTTCTACCGCAGGAGAAATGAACACTGGAGACTTATTAAAGTCTAATTTCTGGGTAATTTCTAAAACCCGACAGTTTATTGATGTTTTTACAGCCTGTTTGTGACACGTGAACATGTTGGAGGAGAGAAACTGGACATGTTAGTGACAGCAGCTGTTTCTAAAGCTTCCTTTAAACCACCTCAGTGCAGCGTCATGATAAAGATCCATTTTCCACCACAGAAGGAAGGTTCAGACAAACCGCGGCGTCCCGCTGCCAGAGGCCAGTAATACACACCTGAGAGCTGTGTCCTCCGTCAGAGAACGTTTGGCTGCAGCATCACTTTGTTTCAACGCCTGGAAAGACAAGTCAAATTATTAAAGTGAGTTCTAATTAAAATTAATAATCAGATGAACTTGTAGTGAGGCAGCACATCCATTCCCCCCCTTCCCTTCGCCTCCTCGGCGCTCTAGGTGCGCTTCATTAGGACTCAGCACAGGTGCATGTTGACGAGAAAGATACGGGATCATTAAACCCGCTCCGTCTCACACTCGACGAACAGTGTCAGCCATAAATTTAGCGAGCGTGAGAGCGAAATGAGAAGTGATCCTCTCCGCCTCCCAGTTCCAAAAACAAACGTGGCCACACCAGCGTTTTATGAGCAGCGGTGTTGTTCTTAATTGAGCAGCAGGCGACTCCCTCTCCGCCTGTGTGTCTGATTATCGGAGGGGTAGGTGGGTTTGGGTGCTTTCAAAAGATGAAACACGATTGGGTATGTCTTGTTTTTAGGAGCGGTGGCGGTAATGGGAGTTAATGGACGATGTGTTACAGCTCATTAGGTACATACACTCTATTATGGTTCCACCATATGTGACAGTATTAATGCTCACAGCTCAGAAAACACGTGTAGAATCAAGATGGTCTTCACTCTGCGGCGGCTAAATACGCTACGTCCACTGACATGACGGGTGAAGTAAACCGCGCTTATATGAGGCTGGACCAGACTGTTCCTGAGATCCGAAGAGCTCAGGCCCCCTAACGTCTAACCTACACCTAACCTACACCTAACCTACACCTACACCTACACCTACACCTACATCTAACCTACACCTAACCTACAACTACACCTACACCTAACCTACACCTAACCTACAACTACACCTACACCTAACCCTAACCTACATCTAACCCTAACCCGCCCCCTAACATCTCAAATACACAACCCAACAGGAAATATCTTCCCAAATCTAACCCCAACCTACACCTAACCCAACCTACACCCAACCCTAACCACACTGGTGGTTCTAACCAAGCAGTTGGCCGCCATTTGTCACCGCGCCTTGAACAAAATTGATTTGGTCTAAAACACATTTAAATTTGAGGCTAAACTGAATTGTTGTGATACGTTTGAAAGTCGTGGTAAAGTAGTTACCGTCATGTTACTGCTGGATGATCCAGGCCGAGGAGTTTCGTCTGGTCACTGCTCCGGTTGGAAGGAAGCGGCGACACTCACGCACTCGGAGCTGTGCCAGGTGAACCTCAGGTACCTGGAGACGAGTGTTTCCATCCACTGTGTTTAATCCTGGCAGGTTGAAAAGGCATCAGCAGTATTTAAACTGCGCAACAGGAAGACTCTCCATTCACAGCAGAGTAAATCCTGTTAGTGTGCGTGGCTGCTGCTGCAGGCGGCAGAGCCACCCGCTCTGTTCAGCGTGGAGTGGAAACACGTCCTACTGCGCTCAGAGAAACAGGTGATGATGTGCTCGCTGCTCCATGTCAGGCCTGGGTCAAACATTCTTCATGTAATACCGTGTGAAATGTCTGTTTCTTCGTAGAAACCCTCACAGTTTAGACATGTTCGGCTCAGTCTCGTGTGAGCGGAGTCGACCTGACAGCTGGCATAATGATTCATTCGAAATCACTGCTGCCTCACAGGAAGAAGGCCCCTGCAGCGTGAGTCACTGGGAGGTGGTTCCTGTGTGAAGTTAGTTCAGGTGGATCGGGCGCTGACAGCAGTGACGGCCGTGTCGGTTTATGTTGCGTGTGTCAGACTGTGTGGAAAAAGTCCACGAGGGCAGAAGCGCGTCGTCGGCTCACGTCATGCGTCTGCAGCGCGACAGGGAGCGTGGGTTCGTCATGTGGAACATCGATATGGGACAAATACCTTTTTATTCAGCGGAAGGGCAGGTGGCAGGTGGTGGTCTCCGTGGACGGGGGCAGGGCGCTGGAGGCAGTTGAGCAGTGATTGTTGAGTTGATCGTTAGTTCTACATGCACACGCTAACACGCGGGGTCCTACCGACTTCTACATCTTGGCAGCTTGGAGGAGAAAGAATTAACCATGTTTCCTGATGTGTCGGCTGTGACAGATGAGAACAGCGATATTTCCGAGTGTGAGTTTGAACTCATTGCCTCTGGTTTCATCACATTTCTCTTCGCCTGGTCCATGTTGTTTACGTGGCAGTAACTGGATTTCTCTGACACGCCTCCACGTGGACAACCAACGGTATCTAACAGTTGTACGAAGTAAATGCTGGGAGACCAGCCTGTGTTCTTCCGACTTCAGCCTGTTTTTCTGTCCTACATCTATTAAAGTGCTGATTCGTGTGTTGGTAGCAGGTGCCCCCACCCTCCCTCCGCTCTGTGTTACATTCTGAAGCCTTCAGCTGCTGCTGCTGCTGCTGGTGGTGCTGGTGCTGGTGGTGGGGGTGGGGGTGGGGAGTGCTGTGCTGAGCATAGATAAAACCAGCCCGAGAAGTGAAGCCGTCGGTAACATTTTGAGGTCACGCCACAGCCGGACAGCTTTGATTCGTTAGAAAGCTCGGTTTCCTCAGAGGATGTTTGATCTTGTCTCACTTTGTTACCTGTTGCTCAGAGAATTGCGTGTCGGGTTGTAAACGCTCTGTGATGCTTTTAAAGCAGTAAGCAACAGCATCTCAGGTTAGCTCTGCCTTTATTATTATTATTATTATTATAGAGTGGCTCATTTCTGCCTCCATCATGACGAGGCGAGTACGAAGAGGAAGTGTGTGCGGGTGCTGGGAAGTTTTAAAAGAGGAAACTCCTCTGTAACATTTGAGTTTGTAGTGACGATATGGAATGTTTCAGCTGTTATAACGAACCCTCAGAGCTTTAAGAAACTTTATAGTGAGTTTCAGATGGTTTCTGCTCTGGTCACGCCTTCATCTTAGCAGCAACAGCGTCTCAGGTAGATAACGTATTTTACCTACAGGAGGTGGTGGAGACCAAAGTCAGAGCTGAAAGAGAAGGAATACTAGACAACAACATCATGGCACATGTTAACAGCATGAGTGGCTCAACATGCTAATCTGCAAAGACTCACAGAGGATCGCGAAGACATGCGCGACTCCTGCATCGAGAACACGTGAGTGTAGGACGACGCAGTTCATGCTGAATGCTGAAATCTGTAAAAAAGAAGTGATAATACATCTATTTGATTGTTTATATGTTAAAGTCACCACTAGGATCATTTTCACCTGCTCAGTCCAGCTGCTGGCTGCTTGTTTTTCATCATTCTGTGGGTGTGAAACATGTTTTTTCGTGTCTGTGCGGCACTGAATGGTCTAAAAACACATCTTAAAATTGACTCTGTTACTCTGTAATGACACAGAAAAACCTTCCTCTCAGTTTTACTGCCTCCTCTTTCTCCATTTCAACCCACAATCCTCATGCTGCCATCTTCCAAACCTGCAACCCAGGCATTTTATTAGTCCAACACCCAGGAGAGGCCGGCTCCACTCTCAGCTGCTTCTCTCCTTGTTTTGGGGCGTCTTTGTGTCGCTCCTCCGCCTGTCACAGCTGCTTTGGAAGCCTCTTTCTCCTCGCTGTCTGTGCTAAGTATAAAAGAATTGCTGTGGTCGACTTAGTCAGCCTTCTGAGACGCGCGCAGCCACACAGGCCCAACTATTACCAAAGCAGAACAGCTCCTGTGGGGCCGGACACTAGTCAGACTCTGCTTCCCGTGATGCTTGGTGCAGTTTGAGATTAAAAAACCTAATTTCAGCTTGTTGATAGTGGTTTCACATGGATACAGGTGGTGGTTTTTCACACATGGACTTAAACTGAGTAAATTACCCGTAACCTCAGAGCAAACTTGTTTAAAAATAGATTTAAGCTGCAGACTTTTGCCTTTTCTTCTTACCACGGATATGGAAGAGATGGTAGAGTTGACTTCATGAAGAATTCAAATCAGGATAGATTGATGTTCGTTTTACTTTTTGATGAGCTCTGTAACATTGAAATATCTCATCATCCAAAAGCAGCATCTTCCATGTTTGCTCCTTCATCTTAAACAGGAGCACAGTGAAAGAAAGATGCTGTTTCTGCTCCTGCAACGCAGTCATTCATTCGGCTGCATTGTTTATGTGAACGTTGTAAGGAGTGGTGCATTCATGGTCTGTGCTGCTGGAGGAAACAAAACAACCGTATCGTTTCCAGGCTGAGCTTCACCCTGAACCCCGTCAGTATGCGCACGTGTCGGCTGCTGGACGTGAAGCCTTTGAGCAGCTGAGGAGAAACGCAGTCAGAATTCACTACTCCTACTCTACTTCTAAGTTTTTCACATTACTAGGGGCAGCAGATGATGCTTGTTGCCATGGATACCACACCACAATACTATAAACGTCGCATCAGTGGCAGATAATTACCATTCAGTATACGTCTACTTGAAGTGTCACGTCTCTGTGAGTTACTACACAGACTGTGTATTATGTACTAACGTAGTACTAACCCTCCTCAGGTCAAAGTACACAACTATTTTCTGCTTCGCGTGGTTGAAGCAGCTGCAGTAAAAGCTGTTGTACTGTGACAGATTATTATTTCTGATTTATTGTTGCTTCAGCGGCAGAACCAGGTTTTAACTACTTCATATAAAACTATTAAAGTCCGGACTTTATAAAACGCTCACCAGATACATCTGAGGGCTCGTCAGATGATCCATGGAGAGAAAAAGAGAATAAACATCTTTTGTGTTTCTGGAGCTGACAACACGCAGCAGTGACATGTTTCCTTTTTTTAAAGGAAGCAGCATCGCTGTGCTGCCAGCTCCGTCAGCAAGTCAAGGACAGTTCAGAGTGCAGCTGCATGTCCGACCTGCCGTCCCACCGCTGGGAGCTGGGAGCAGGGAGCAGGGAGCAGGGAAACATCAGGTTTGTCTTTGAACATGACTTTGACCCGTTTATAGCTCCAGTCATTTAGCTGATGGGTCTACAGTTCTTCCTTTCTCACGTGAAGATTTTGTGTGTGTGAGGCAACGACAACCACATCGTCTTATTTCCACCGGCGCGCAGGAACGACAACGCTGCATTGTTTGGTTCTTTGTGAAGCTGCAGCAGCGCTTCCTCCTCCCACTCTCAGTCTGCCTGTTACTTCACCTTAGCCGTCACTGCTGTCACCTCTTCCAAACACACACACCGCAGCCTGCATACAGATATTACATGTTTACACACGACGAATCATTGAAACCAGGCAGCGAGACGCAAACAGGAGCTGGTGTTTGGTCCCAGCAGGTGGTGAGAGTCTACGATGCGGCGAGCCCTGCATCACTGTACGCAGACAGCAGCCTGTAATTAGCGTGGCTACATGTTGACGTACTTGTGCCATGATTGCAGTCGAGGAGACAATAAACAGTTCAGAGTCTAGAATTAACCTGTGACAACATGCTGTTAGTATAGTATTTAAATCCAGGCCTACAGAAATATGATATATCCACAGCAGACGTTGTCTGAAACATCCGATACTCCACGTGGAGCCGCAGCGCCGTCAGTGCCGCGGCTCCATCTTTTACAGCAGGACTGAAGAATGATCCCACAGGGTGCAGTAGGTGGAGACCAGTGAACATCGTCCACCGGGCCGAGCGCGTCCTCTGATCTCTACACCCAACGAGGATCCTGAAGTGTGAACCACACGAGACAAACCTCACGTCAGCCTGACTGATGTGAGATCAGGTTCTGTGGGGGGGCACGCCGTGTGTTGCAGCTCTTTCTTGTCCATGAACGCCCCTGGGTTCTTTACGGCTCTGGCTGGTTCTGACTGGATGTTTGGGTCTGTTGTGGTTCACTGTCATGCTGCACACTACGTTGGGAATGATTGTGCACTGTTCTGGATGTAGTCTTTGGATGTGTACTTCATTTTTGCATCACTGCAGCACACAGCTTCGGTTCACTGTGCCGTCCCCGTACGGTGACAGCAGAGCTGTGAATGATTCTTCTCGGTCAGTCCAGCGGCACCACAGCTCAGACGTGTCCTGGTCTGGAACATAAATATCTGTAAAAGGACCATAATGAACAAAATAAAGGGTGAAATTATAATGACATCGGTGCATAATGAGAGAACAAGACAAAAAAAGAACCATCGGCTTCAAACGTACTGACTCATAAGAATGGAGTCATTAATTAGTGCACGGCTCCGTCCCAGATGATTATTCTGCATATCTGTTGGGACTGAAACAACGGTGCCTGTGCCGCCCCTTCTTCTGCTTTGTTCTTTGTCTTCTGTGCACATTCAGCTGTGGTCCCAGCGTTCTCACTGGGTGCACACTGAATCACTGCTGCACTGCTGCAGACCAACTGTGTGCACAAACACTGTTCTCTCCTCTGTTGTCAGAAGACACAGGGAGTCCACAGTCCACTACGCAGCGCCGTGTCCAGGCTGAAGATGCCGCAGGTGCAGCGCGCGTTTCCTTCACTGCTCCGTAATCAGAGAATAGACATGAGTGCTTGTGTTGCTGAGTTGGTGGGTTTCCCTGGGTTCG
Source organism: Microctenopoma lineatum (assembly GCA_032361105.1). Lineage (NCBI taxonomy): Eukaryota > Metazoa > Chordata > Actinopteri > Anabantiformes > Anabantidae > Microctenopoma > Microctenopoma lineatum. Next base: position 22,076,652 of record JAUMHJ010000023.1, read on the forward strand.
CCGTGGACGAGTCAACACACCATGAAGAGGCCAAAAGTGGAGCAGCAATGTACCTTGGGCAAAAGAGCTTCAGTAAATCAGTCAAGCAATCTGAGCAGCACTGACAGGCCGGGAGCTGAAATGTCGGCTGCTTTTTTTCCTCCGCGGCTGAACCCGAGCACGTGCAGCCACGCTGGCAGCGCGGCCGCAGGGACAGGCAGTCGACGCAACTCTGCAGCCCAGACAGAGAAGCAACTTTTGGATGGATCGAGATGACATGTGGCTCAGAAGTGCATGTTCCTCTCAGGAGATGTTGTAATAACGTTCACTTAGTCCTTCATCAGATCAATGTTTACACTGGTGCTGGGGCAAATCCAGAATCCCAAACAAGACCAGAACCAACATCTAATATAACACCTGCAGCCCAAGGTAGAATGAATCAGAAACTCTTTGGAGGTTTGACGAGATCTCTTTGTTTCACTTGTGGATCTACTGAAAGAAAAAAGTCTCCCTGAGCTTTAAAACGTGCCCAACGTAACGTCCTATGTCCAAGACGTGTCTGGTTTGACCAGGAACGTGTTTGTGGTCACAAAGAACAGGGTCTGTCGCTGGTCCAGGTTCTGTGTGTGGGAATGATCCTTCAGTGTTTTTGTGACGGAGATCTTATCCAAACAAAATAATATTCAATTATTTCAAGTAACTCAATCGTTTTCCAACTTAGTTGCTGTTTCTTTGCCCACACACACACTCACACTCACACTCACACACACTCACAGAGGGGGAGAGAAAACCTGAAGTCTTCTCCTGATCTCCCACACAAACACACATCATCAACCTCCGGCTCCTCTCTCCTCATCACTTCCGTCTCGAAATCCTTACAGTCTTCTGATCAGTCGCCTCAATTCTCCAAGTATCAGCTGATGATGCTTGACAGTAATGAATGAAGTTTCGTTGTCTGAGACGTACGCTCAGCGCCACAGTGTCGCCGCGTCGGGCTCCATGTTGTAAACTTTCATTTGTTTCAGAGTGACGGGTCCAGAGCGAGACAGAAGAGAAAAGTCAACATCTGGCGGCGCTGATTCTCCAGCTGCTGCAGATGAAGAGGAAGTTGGACAATCGGTGATGCTGTGTGCGTCCGATCATCTCTGACATGCAGAGGCGGATATAGGACTTTTCTGAGTAAGGGGCCACAACAGCGTGAAAAGACAGTACATGGTAAAATCATGGTACCAGTTTTCTCTGCATTCTTACTGTAAATACTTTTAATCTTCCTATTCGCCTCATTAGCACCACTAGTGTTTGGGTTTGGAATCGAATCCATCTAATTGCTCTCGTACAAAAGATTGATGAGTGACAGGAGCCACTTCAGGGGCCAATCAGACTTTAGCTGGGGCCAATGCCCCTGGAACCGCCTCTGCTTGGTTTTCTTTGATTAATAACGAAACCTTCCAGATGTCCAGGATTAGGGAGGAAAATGTGTCCAGAGGTTAGTGGAAGAAAACGAGTCAGACGTCGATGTAGAGAAGAACGATGAGAGTGTTTGACAGTGATTTCCACCTCAGCGTGTTGCCTGACACACTCTCTAGTCACCGGGGCAGAACGGCGAGCTGTGCTCCAACATCTGTGAGCGTACGGGCTAATTGCACGTCGAAGAATCAGACCATGTAGTAAATTTCTCTGTCGTGCTAATGCAGATTCAAGGTTCATTTGTTGCTGTTTAACACCGGCGCTGTGTTGTTGGAGAGTGTGTCTGTGTGCGAGTTTCCACATGTGTGCACACTAACACACAAAGGCTCTCAGGGAGATGAGGAGCGAAGAGAAGCACTGAGGCGAGAGGAACTGCATAAACACGAGGCGAGTGAGAGACGGGATCTTCTCCTGCTCACGCAGAAACTGTCCAGGCCTTCGGCCTGTGTGGTTCTGACTCCAGAATCCACCTGGACTGGGATCCTCCTTTGCAGACAGTCTCGGCGTGGTCGTTCTGCTGGCGGCTCTGTAGAAGTGAGGCCTGGATGTCACGTGCACTGTCCAGGTCTTTCTACCTGTCGTTTTATTGTTGGAATAATTAGATTTTAAAAGGCTTCACGTCTAATCTAAAGTAAAGTCTGAAGGTTGACATTCAAAGTCTGAAATGTAATAAACATCCAGTCGCTAAAAGAGCTTCTCTCCACCAAAGACGTCCAATAAGTGACCTGCACGAATCAATGCTTTGCGTTGTCACTCTGGGCAGCTGTGACATTTCCCAGGATTGGATGTCTCACTTTGGAACAAAAGGCAGCGCAGGCCGCGTTGCATGAAGCCCAAACTTCTAGTTCTAATTGTGTGATCACGGAGAGAAGTGAAGGGTCTCGGCTCTGATCCGCTCAGCAGCTCAGTAATCTGCAGCGATGTTCACAGACAGCGTGGTGGTCTTTTTCCTCCTGTGGTTCTGCATGGCTCTCATCACGCGTCGACACCGAACCTCGGCCTCTCTGTTTGGTGCCACGATCTCGCTCTGTAGGCGTCAGATGTTGTTTCCTCCAGCGTCGCTGCGAGGTCTGTGTGATTCAGCGTTCGTGTTGTGCTGTGGTGAGTCTCTGTTGTCAGGTCAACAGGTTGGGTTCACGGACTCTGAGACCAGATATTGTTTGGGTCAGAACCTTGGATCCTGGTTCCCAGTGTGTACTGTAAAACACTCTCATCCAGCAGGTGGCGGTAATGCTCATAGAGCCTGTTTGCCATCCGCACAGGAGCATCAGAAGTAGAACGAGACGACGGATTAGTTTAATAAAACCATCCGTCAGATTTCAGCTTCCTGATTCTGCTCGTCTCCTCGCTCACGTCCCGTCGCCTCTCTTTGTTTCTCACACACACACACACACACACACACACACACACACACACACACCGTCGACCCAACGGGGCAGAGAGACATTTGTGTTGACACACACAGGAGCGGCTCATTTTGTCGGGGGGGCACTCAGCTTGGGCAGACGGCCTGTCTGCTCCGGAGAGACGGAGGGACGATGATGTGGGTTAGTGTCCTACATGCATCACCGTGGTAACAGTTTAGACAACCTACCTGGTTACCTGGTAAAAATTAATTAAATTCATACCTGCAAATGTTCTGTTGGTCCGATAATCAGTGAATCCTCATCGTCCTCGTTGCTGCTGTTTGTTGGTCTCCACTGTACAGTGTGTGTGTGTGTGTGTGTGTTTCTACTGTGGCTCACAGTGGATTGAACTTGACACAGTGTAAAACGGAGGCGCCAGCAGGGGTGCGGCCCGAAGCCACGGGGCATTATCTGACATTTCCTTAATTTCACACAAGGAGAGAGAATTGTTTCATGTGACGGAGGATTTTTCACAGCGCTCCCAGAACTTCACAGCGGCTCTCTGCTGGCTGGCATTTGGATTTCAGCCTCTGCATCTCGTCACGGCGACGAAACGAGGGAATATTCTCGGTCCACAAAGCCTGGCGTCGGGGGGAGCTGAGACGGACGAGCACGTTGCGCAATAGACGCTGAATAAATGTGTCACAAACATCTCACAGCATCTCGGAGGCCTGGACCCAGTGTTTGTGTGTGTGTGATCAGTTTCCACCAGTGTGTTTGGATGTGTCCTATTTCTTCGCGTGTGTGTGTGTGTGTGTGTGTGTGT
>JAUMHJ010000023.1:22087013-22104631 GCA_032361105.1 Microctenopoma lineatum
AACAGGGCTAATGTGCAGTGGCAGACCAGTCAACTGATGAGATTTACTGTGATTGGACTGAGGAAGAGGCAGAACACAGTGGAACCATGGGGACACTGGGGGGGGGGGGCAGAGACTGAGACTGACTGAAGAACATTCACTCACTGGGAGGTCGTTGGTTTACTGTGCCGTCACCCAAACCTCATTCTCACCTGAGGAACCTGAAATCAGGTCTGAGCTTCGGTTGAAAGGTCCTCACAATAGTGCTAAACACACACACACACACACACTCCTGTACGATGGGAAACGTGTCAACGCATCATTTCCTGGTTTTCTCAGTAATGTGTGTGTGTGTAGATTTAGTGTTCTGTGCGTGTCTCTGTGCCTCACGTTGTGGACCAGCTCACACTGTTGTAAAGAGGTGAAACAAGCCTCAGCTGAGATCCGCTGCTCATTCGCTCCCAGCCGCATATTAAATATGGTGAAGTTCCAGCCGTGTCAGCGGATCCCGACGTAGGTGAGATGAGTTCTTGGTTGTGCAGCTGAGTGTACTCAGCTTTAAATGCCACAGAGCAGCGAAGCTTCTTGTTTTGTGTTGTCTGTGTTGAACAGGTTCACTGAGGCCGCGCTGTTATACACACATGGACCCGTGAGTGAATTTTCTCTGCTCGCACACAACATGTTAATGCTGCTGCAGCACCTTTGAAATAAGTAGTAGTTCTGTTGACAGCGGCGCGTGTGTGTCTGCGTGTGTGTGTGTCTGCATGTGTGTGTGTGTGTGTGTGTGTGTCTGTGTGTGTGTGTGTGGGGGGGAGTTCACTTAATGTGTTGGCGCCACCTTTTCTGCCTGCGGGCGTCGTGAGCGGCTCTGATTAAACCTGCACAACACTGGTAGAGGTTCACACAGAGAAAATGTGTTTCCTTCGGCAGTGTCTGCTGCAAATGCAATCAAAATAACTAAATGAGTAAATCAATAAAGGGGTTTCAGGAAATGAACAGAGCTGTGCTGTTTTAGTCCTCCGTCCTCCGTCCTCCGTCCTCCGTCCGCGTAGCCTGGGCTCTGTCCTCGGCCCACTGCTCTTCACTCGTCTCGTGTAGGAGTTGTTATGCAGGTGTGTATCTGTACCTGTGCAGACAAAACACGATGTCACTGAGACAGGTGAAAAAATAAATGTTTAGTGGATGAATACAAATGTCAATAAGCACAAACAGCAGGTTGTCGTGTCCACGGCGACGCGCAAGCACATTAGGTTTGTGTTGTGTGTTTCGTCCTGCTCCTGCACCGACCGGCTCCTCCCTCTGTTACCAGCGGAGGAACATTAGGCCGACTCTTCATCACCAGCGCGTCTCGCAGCCTGATAACGAGCGCGTGGACACCAGGGAGGACGTAGTTTCAGCTGAGCCGTGTAATGCAGACGAAGCTAACTGAATAACATTCTCCCCAAACTCAGCATCTGCCGTCAGAGAGCTCCGGAGCAGGGCGCGAAGCCCAAACATTAAACACATCAGCTCAGTGGTGAAAGCTAGAGGCCTGTGGGAGAGAGTGAAATCTGTTCTCCACGACACACGGACAGAAAGGTTCCCGTGGTCCTGCAGACCGTGGGTTCTGTGTGTCCTGCAGAGCAACTCATTAGGCAGCATTAGAGACGTGGCGGCATATTAAAGTCTGAGTGAAGACCGTGAAAATGTGCTGAGATGGTTTCGGCCGTGCGCGAACGCAGGGAGCCGCTGCACGCGCGTCCCGCCTCTCCGTGCAAATGAGCAGTCGTCTGATTAAAAGTTGCTGCCATGAGGATATGCAAGTGGGTCAGAGAGGCGGCGAGGATAAAGGCAGCGAGGCAGAGATTGATCAAGAAGCAGGGGAAGAGAAAGTCTGGTAGAAAGAGAATGACAGAGAGAGAGAGAGCGAGAGAGAGAGAGAGGATGAGGACATGTTTGATGCAGCTTCAGTTTCAGCTCAGTCGAACTGAGAATCTGGATCCTACTGTAGTGTGTGTGTGTGTGTGTGTGTGAGTGTGTGTGTGTGTGTGTGTGTGTGAGTGTGTGTGTGTGTGTGTGTGTGTGTGTGTGTGTGTGTGTGTGTGTGTGTGTGTGTGTGTGTGTGTGTGTGTGCGCGCGTGTGTGTGTGTGTGTGTGAGTGTGTGTTTAGACTGACAACCTCTGCACAGACCTGCAGACTAATAATACCACTAATAATAAGCAAACAAGCCGTGATAGGGGGGAGGGTGAGTGAAGGAGGAAGAGTGAGGGTGAGGAAGGACTGCAGGATACAAGGAGTTAAGTTAAGGACACATAAGGAAAGGAGGAGGAGGAGAGACTCTGCGACGTCTCTGCCCTGAATGCAAATCAGCAGCGCGAGGCCGCACAGTGACCCCTGTCAGGCGGAGGACGTCTCGAAGCTGTAAACACGTCCCCGGCTCTGCTGCGGCGGCCGCTCCCGTTTAGGGTAATGACTATTATCATCTGCATAATTTAGAAGGTGCTGAGTATGTGTTTATCCTCACTGAGCAGAGAGGAAACGGGGAGGTGAGAGCGAAAGGAAGGAAAGGAACAAGTGGAGAACGTGTGCCACAGGTGGGGGGGGGTCTTTCAACAGCTGCAGGAACGCTGGAAATAGAAAATGTAGAGTGACGACCTGATCCAAGACCGAGGCCAGAGCCTGAAATCCTGGACGGGGATGGAGGAGAGTGATCAGCGGTTTAATCGCTCTCCTGCAGTGGAGCTGCGAGCGGCCTGCTCTCCCACACGTCCCCTTTCTCTCCGCTAGAAACAAAACCGTATCTCTGTCACTCACATTTGCTCTGAAAGACGGTTTTCAACCTTAAAGTGGAGTGGGACGAGCATCCTGCAGGATTATTCCAGCATCAACAGCAGCTCTGCCTCTCAGAGATAAACTGGAGGACAGGGAGGAGGAGGAGGAGGAGGAGGAGGAGGGTAGCGGCTGCAGAGAGTCATCTGAATGTATTTAAACCCATCAGCCACTGAGAGGCTTACAGAATTACCCACTCAGGGAAAGCAGCCCCACTGACTCTTATTATACCATCAATTATGTGTGTCAATGTTTCCACGCCCCACTTCCTGTTCGCGCTCGGCTCCGTCTGCACCCTCCCTCTCCGCGCGCCATCATCCCATTCTCTCTTCACAGTATTAAAGTGATTTATCTTCCGAGTTTCGTTTCTACAGTTGCAAATTAATTATAGATCACAGCCGTCATCACGCGGTCGTGCTCCATGGAAACGGCCTCCGTGCGTTTTCTATCATTGTCACTTAGTTCCCTGCCGTGGACCCATCCTGACGATCAGGTGGGAAATACAGGACGAGTACGTCATGTCAGAGAAGCAGCGGACCCCGTCTCTCCACGCTCGTCCTAACTGAGTCATCATGAGGGCGAACGCCACTCTCTGTGCTCGCTCACAGAAACGCGCTCGTTCCTGGCACGTCGGCGCACAGTTTGTCTGACAAATGGTGAAATATGTAAAGACAAGCAGCAAACGTTTCTGTTAAAGGTACGATTCAGGAATGCAGGAATGGAATAACACAGGGAGCAGGTGGAGCAGGTGGAGCAGGTCTGCTGTCTGCAGCAGCTCAGAACGGACCAAGCAAACACTGGTTCTGAAAAGTTGGCTGATGGCTGATGTCGGTGCGGTTGTAGCAGCTGTGGTGGAGGCAGCCTGCACATTATTAAGTCTGACGTGGTACGTTACACTAACACGAGTCCTCCGCGTCGACCATGCTACAGGATAAAGCACCACGGCACACAGCTGGACTGACAGGCGTAGTTAGCGTGAGTCGTTGACAGAGTGCGACAGGCGCGTCCACGTGTAAACGCAGACAAACATCGCCGCGACGCGTCAGAAGAAAAATGTTCTTCTCCTGTAACGTGGCAGGAAGCTGCTCAGCCAGCGTAGCATGAAGAAGGTAATTACACTGACATCTCATCGGCCCCTAACCGATGCCTCTGTAATGGCCCCGAGACGCTGACGCTCTGCTGCAGAGGCTGGAAATGACCACTGTAAAGGCTTCTTTATGGTCCGTTGTTCTAAAGACCTCGCTGGGACGACTCACCTGCACCTGATGAGTCGGTGCTGAATGACAGAATGGAAATGTGATTCACTCACACATGCAGGGAGAACAATTGGCCCCGTGGTTTGCATAAAATAAAAGGCCTTGATTTGTGGGAGAGAACAACCCCCGTGTTCGGCAGAGAAAATTCTGGTGTCAGTCAGGTGACTCTGTTTGACTGTGCAGCTGTGTGAGGGTGGAGGCAGGGATGTGGTCACAGGTGAGGTCTATTCATGACCAATCCTCCGTCCTCGGGTCAAACTCTGGAGTCCCGGAGCACGTGTTTGAGGACACGTTGCTGTTCACAGACTCGGCTCCTGACCACGTGACTCCCACAGGGCTCCACGTCCCTTTGGGCTGAGCGAGTCTCCAGACCAGAACTGCAGTTGTTCAGATAACACCGAGCTCGCTGCTTGTTTGATGTCGGCCCAACGTGCTGCTCTGGGCTAAATGTGGCTCAGCGTTTCATTGTGGAGCAGGTCCCGACTTTCCACGGTTGCTTTTCAGAACAGTGGGTGTTAATTAATGGTTCTGAAGCCAAACTGAACTGTGCAGGGGTTGAATCCAGCCGGTCAGGGGTCTGGACCCGGAGCAGCCTGTGCACCACAGAGAAAACAAACGGTGAAACTGCGGCTCGTCCTTCAGCGCTGCGACAAACAAACAGCGTGAATAAACATGTTTGCCTCTGTCAGACGTGTCACCTGAACCTCTCGCTCTGTTGGGACACATAATAGGAAAATTGCGGCGTCGACACGTTTGGCACCGAATGAATGTTGGCACCGAGTATCAGAAGCTCAATTATGCATCGCTCCGACGGAAAGTGAAAGGATTCTGTCATCCTGTCAGCCCCTGTTTGACATCGCCGCCTACGTCTGTGTGGACCTCTTCACAAGTACTTAGAAACCTGAAAGGATGGTAATTCACGGGGGGGGGGGCTGTCTGCTGTTTTCTCTGAATAAAACCGCGCCGCTGTCAGGAGGAAAGGTTGGATTCCTGTGGGAGAGATCTGCTTCCTCACAGACTCTGGTGCAGCAGGTCTTCTTCACATCTGTCTCCTCCCGTCTTCACAGGACGACGTGTCAGTGACGCACAGTTAAGTGATAGTCGCCGTCCACGCAAACTGTTATTAGTGTTTTCAGACACCGTGAGAGGGAAGAAGAAAAGAACATGAAGGGCTCGTGTCAGGAGAAAAATAATGTTTACGCTGCTCAGGATGAAAACAACATGACGCCTGAGAGATGATCAGACTCTGAGAGTCTCAACAGGCCACGAAACGAACAACATGACAGAGGTGTTTGGGGGGGGGGATGGTTCGAGATCCGGTCCACTGATGAGGGACTGGGTTCATAACGGGCAGCTTTAAACTGGGGGAGAAAGCAAACAACAAACCCAACAGAACTCCTTCATCTTCACCATCAGCAGCTGAAACATAGAGTGGAAGAAAACGAAGAAGGTGAAGGACAGAAGCAGAGCAAGGAGGCGGGGGGGGCTCAGAGCAAGGAGGCAGACATTTTGACTGGTCATTAGTGCTGGGGGGGGTTTGTGTCAGAGCCGCTCTGCATTAGACAGCCTCTGACACATCATGTTTTCTCACCTTTTAATTGGACTGTCACGCCTCAGACCACCCACCCTCAGGCACGCAGGCTGTAATTTGGCCCGGCTAGATGGAGGCTCGGCTGGACGGAGGCTCGGCCGGACGGAGGCTACGTTATCTCGCTATTTTCACAGTTTGACTTAACGGGAAAAAAATCCTCACAGACAAATGCAGTGCGTGAGGGAGAATGTTGGACGACATGTTAAAACGGAACAAGAAGCAAGATGCTGTTTCTGCATTTGTATCAGTTGTTCTCAGTCTCTCACACACACACACACACACACACACACACACACACACACACACACACACACACACCACTAAGTCAGGTCGATGTTAGGAAATGCACAGCGGCAGAATTTATCCTGGAGAAGTGGAACGTGAGAGGTAATGATATCTAGCTCAGTGCACGAGGCCTGTTCCTCTGTGTGTGTGTGTGTGTGTGTGTGTGTCTCTGTGTGCGCATGCATGTGTGTGTGTGTGCGTGTGTGGAGCAGACCTCAGTCGACCTGTTGTGACGCACACTACACGGTTCTCTGTGAGTTTGCTGTTAAACCTTTTACGTGTTGAAGCTGCAGATGTGAGCAGAGCTCGATCGTTTGTTACAGTAACAGACATGCAGACAAATGTGAAGCTGATTCAACATAATAATCATTTCTGCACATATTTATTTCGTATCCATCACTTTTTTTCTGCAGTTGTTGGCAGCCATGTTGAATCGGTCCCGTGCTCTGGGTGAATCGTGTGCAGTGCTGAATCAGCGTGGTGCTCGGCGGCTTCATGCACCTACGTCAGCACTTTGTCCTGAACGTTTAGACTCATCTGTCAGCGAGCTTCATAACGTCGGCTGTGATGTTGCTATGGGCAGGAGACACTTTATTTTTGGGGACCTGTAAATGAGAAGAGACTGGACGTTCTTCAGTGATGTGTCCCGTAGCCTGCAGCGTCCCCCCCGCTCAAACACGGGGGTCACGCCACAGCTCTCATCGTGTTTCCACTAGAAACACTGGAGCCGCTGGGTGGGACGCGTGGAGACCAAAGACACTCAGAGACAGAAATAATGGTCTGCGACGACACCAGCGCTGCCTCACAACGGAACAAAGCGCCGACCGCTCAGAGCACAAGGACCTCTGTGGTCTCCACCACATCCTGAGGGAAACATCTGCTGCAGCTGCTGAAGGAGGACGGGACAGAACACGGAGAGCTGTGATGTGGAGCGCTGTGTCGTCAGATATCAGAGAAGGAACCAGCGCTATCTGATTAAACTGCTTTAAGCCCAAATATTTGTTTTTTCCCGTCTTACACTCGTTTCCCCGGGCGCCATTACCAGCGTGAAGTGTGACAAATATTATCCGCGGCGTTGTGACAGTAGCAGCACGCAGTAGTTTTAGGATTCACTGAAAAACAAACAACAGTTTGTCTCTAAAGGTGCAAAAAGAGAAAAACGCTCTTTCACACATTCACACATCACCTCGCTCCTCGCCGCCGCTGCTCTGACCCCTCGTTAATAGAAGCTTAAGTAAACGTTCTCGCTGTTTCGCACCTGTTTTTCATTACAATGACTAGAACTGAAATATTCTACACAACCATCTGGCTGCTGGTGTGTGCGCGTGTGTGTGTGCGTGTGTGTGACACAAACAGAACCTGCTGAGAACGGTGCACTAGAGCGTAGACCAAAGCTGGAGGATAAACGAAGGTTAGAAGATGAAGAACGGAACAAACAACGCGAGCTGAGGCGAAGCACCGGTGAGAAGAAACCAGCCGGCTGGCAGAGACTGTAGAGAGCGAGAGTGACAGCTGACTGGAACAAGGGACCAAAGTTAGGAGCAGGAGGAAAACCGAGGCAGAGCCATGACATGAGAGGGCTGGACCAGCGACAGCTGCCAGTCACCGTGAGACCTGCTCAGACCAGCTGACGGATTGAAAGTTCAGTAAAGTTGAGGAAAGTTGCTTCTCCTTCATCAGGCTATTCCTCGTGATTCGTGTTAGGTGCAGTGTGTGTTTCTGTCCTCAGAAACCTGCAGGAGGACGGTTGCTGGACGTGAACACTGCTGCGTCTCGTTGTCTCTCGCTGCTGACGCTCTGTCCTCCTCCAGTCTCTGGCTGCCTGCCACGGCGCTCAGTGACCAACCCTTTCACCGCCAGGAAACTCCACGCTGACTGGAGCAATGAAAGGCAGGCAGAGGGTGAATGCATTATTCAGCTGTGGAGCCTGCTAACCCACATAGAAAACCCCAGTGGGCTCTCAGCACTGTGGCTTTGTTGGACTGAGGTGGTTGCTGTTTTGGTAGGAAGGGTCAGAGGTGTATTTAGAGCTGTGCTGACCTGTGGCCTCAAGTCAGCCGACGCTAACTTGCTGTAATGCTGCAGGAATCGGGAACAGAGGCCCTGCTGCAGCTGCATCAGCTGCAGGTACCGCAAGTAAAAGTACGTAGTTACACTTCTCTGAAGACGAGAGAAAAAGTTCAAGAGTTGCTTTCTTTTTTTAGGTTCCTCCTTTGTTTCGTTCTGTTTCGCTGTGATACACGGAGGTTTGCAAAAGCTCCATAAACAACGTTTGAAGTCCTCATTACTGCTGTCTCCAGTGGGCCCCTGGAGTTGATCCTCAGGAGCCCTTACTGGTGCTCTTCGCTGAGCATCGTGGGCGAGAAATGGAGGGTTTTAATCTTGAAAGAGCCGAGAGAGCAACTCCACAGTCTGCTGACTGGGCCAGCTGCTGGACCTGAGCTGATTTCTCACAGACCTAAACCAGTGTCTCACGGGAAAAAGCTGATCATGCAACATTCAAAGTGTCAGAGCAAAGCTACGGCGCCGTTCCGATTGTTTGATGAAGTGTACGACATGCAGGAGAGCAACGTCTCAGTCCACAGTTCAGCACTTAGAAGAATTAATGTAGTGTTTTTCAGTCAGTGGAGTCAGCGGGGATGTCACATCAGTACTCGTGGTTCCGTTACCTGCAGAGCGTGCGCCTCCACACACTGAGTTATGATCCCCTCACACCCAGTCAGTCTCTTAGCGGCGGTCGATGGTGCTCCGCCGGTTCATCAGCGCCACAAGGCTCTGTCCCTGGAAGGAAGTGGACGTGTCCTGAAGTGGTCCAGAACCAGGCATGTTGAGCTTAATAATAGAAGGTTCTCCTTTATACTGTAGCACAGTTCCTCACATGTGCATTGACCTTGTGACCTTCTCTGAGCGAACCGTTACACATCTACATGCACGGGGTGAAGAGAGAGACTCCAACAATAGACAGCACACATTTCTGCAGCAGCAGACAGCGAACACATTTTCCCTGCTTTTATAAATAACCAAATGAAGAATACAATTCAGATGTTAGCGATGAACTCTTCTGTACCAGTTCTACTGATCTCTGCTGGCAGCAGGTAATTAGTGATGGACATGACATCAGCAGCTCGGGTCCTGATGGATTACCAGCAGAGTGGGTGGACAGCCAGAATCTGAGGCAGATGTCGGGTCATAAACATCAGGCGCGTGAGAGCGACTGGGCCGGCTCGGATCAGTCTGTTGGTGTTGCATCGGTAAACCTCTCGCATTCCCAGGTAATTCAGGCGAGCCATCAACCCCCAGCTCTCTGAGCGGGAATCCTGCTCCGACTGTCATGTCTGAAGACTCGAGCATCCGCAGCATCACTTTTTCTACACGCGCCGTCATAACACAGCACCTCATTATACACAATGGGAGATTTCAGGTGAGCAGCATTGCCTGCACACACACACACACACTCACATAAAACTGAAATGAGTCGCCAAGTGAGCCTGCCAGCGAGCGCTAATGACTCCTGCTGCGCCCCAATCCTCCAGACCCCTCTGTCGATTACGCTCACTGACTCAGGGAGAGCAATGGAGCGGGGGAGGAGGCGGAGAGAAGGAGATGGAGGGGGAGAATGAGAAGGAAGAAATAGTGAAACGGCATGATACTGCGGGGACAAGGAGATAGATGACTGGCAGTCTAGTGGCTTCAGCCTCAGTCACTCGTATGAAAGATTAATACCATTCAAAAAGGTGTGATTCAAAACCCAGTTTCCTGTGTGAAGCTGCGTCTGGTTTGTAGCTGTGATCGTTCTTTTGTTGGTTGGTGCTGAACGATCTGGTGACAAACTTTTAAGGTGAAGGTCTGAACACAGACGTGAACCCGCCAGAAACACAGAGAACTGAATGTAGATGAATATGAGCGAAGAGTCAATCAATGGAGGAATATCTGATAATCAATCAACCAACCGATGGATGTGTTGCTACGTAATAATCAGAACTAATTAGGACGTGTATGTTTCTAGGAGACAGGGTGGAGTCTACCCCACCAGGTACCATGTGTATGACAGTGTCCAGAACAGATGGAGCCAGACAGAAGCAGTGAAGCCTGAGGCCACGCTCAGCCACAAACGTGGGCCTGCAAACGGCTGGTGTGTGGAATAACGGAGGAAGAAGAGAGAATTATTCAGCTGCAGCAGAGACTCCTCCTAATGTACTCGCCTCTGTCACTGGACTGTTCCCAAAGGAAAACGGGAAGGGGGAGAGCGGAGGGGGAAGGGGGCCAAGAGCAGCACACTAACACATCCAAGGGGCATTATTCTCCACATCACCTTATTCACCACCCCCACCTCTCCTAAAAATACCTCTCTCTCTCTGTCTATCGCTCGATCTCACATTTTATTTTCCAACAGTCTCATGCTGGGGCTCATTAGTTCTTCCAGCTCTCTGAGCATCACAGGAGCAGCCAAATGGCGTCTTTACACCACATTTACATCTGTCTGTCTGCCTGCCTGTCTGTCGTTCAGGTTCGTGTCTCTCCTGTTTCCATGTTTCAGCTGTTTGTATTCTGATCAGCAGCTTCAGACTCGGCCCACCAGGATTTCCATTTCCAGCCTGATATAAAATTTATTGCTTGTTGGCCACTGAGATCAAATGCATGTTGTATGCTTCGTCTGCTCTTTGTTGGGCACTAAGTAGTTCAGACGTGTCCCTCTATGCACATAAACCACACACAGGTGAGGAAATAGATCCAGCATCAAAGCTTTTTGGCCAAAAAAAAAAAAAAAAAAAGCTTTTTGGCCTTTTCTCTTTTGCACTTTTTATCTCCACTCACTGGAGCTCTGACGCTCTTTGCTGCGTGTCCATAAAAGTGTGTCTGACGTGTGAACTAAATAATTTCAAAGCACATTGTCAAACATTTCTCTGACAGCACATTTTCCCCGCTGAAGCTCAGAAATAAAACCAAGCAGGCCGACTCTCTGCAGACATGCTAACAGCTCTGTGCTGCTTTGAGCTAAATGCTAACATGCTGGTGTTCAGCAGGCGTGTCGTTTACCTGTAGCATGTTAGCACGCTAACATTAGCTAATCAGCAGCGCGTCATACTTGGACATTCCTCTACTCATGCAAGAGTCCATTCCACCTGAAATGTCTTTAGGTTTTAGAGTTTGTGCAAAATGGATTGGAGGACATAAGTAAATTATGTGGAAGGCTGTTCTCCAGGCTCGGGTTCCTGGACAGAAGACCGGGATGCAAAGAGCACCCCAGTGCCACACAGAGGCTTAGAAATGCTTGCAGCAGCTAGAATCACTGTGTCTGTATAAGTTTAGAAAAGTGTATATTTCTCTAAATGAGATTGTGATCGAAGCCGATGTCTGGATGTGTGGACTGGTTTGGATGTGCCTCTTGTCCCTCGGGCTGCTTCCTGTAAAATGGAATTTATTTTTAGTTAACTGTCTGATTGGGTTTGAGCTAAATGCAATTTGTCACCTTATTTTTACACTGTGTGCTGGATTACATCATGTATTTCGGTGGTGAGAGCCGAGAGGAAGAGGAGCAGCAGAGACGAAGATGTGAAGTAGGTTATAACCCAGTTCTGTGTACGTGGCACAGAGATTTATCTGTTGACCCACAACCACATGCTACACGCGACGCAGCCATGCAGCTGGAGATTTGAAAAAGAAAGAAACTAAATTTGGGTGCTATAAAAAAATCCTGTTGTAGAGTTTGAGGCTGAGATTTGCTGATAAGAGATTTTTAAAGTCAGAACTTCTTTAACAACTGGGAAAAAAACCTCTATGTTCCGTTTGTATTGTTTTTGTTGCCATTATTTTTAATACTGGAAAATGAGACTGCAGCCTGATCAATACGATCAATACATTTCCAGCAGGTTCACTGATTTTCTTATCTTACATGTCCTCACTTCAACACATGAAACGGTGTGATTCTCCCTCCGTGCTCGTACTGGTCTAATTTGGGACTGCGTCTCTTTAAATCTCCTCCTCTCATTGTGTTCTCTCATAATAAACTCGATTTCCATAGCTTTACAAATTGTTTAGCACCTTTCTTGTGACTGCATGCATCTGTTCTCATCTTCTGCAGGATGTGCAGAGATCATCTGAGTGATGACATAAGAGGACATCCCTCCCCCCCCCCCCCCGCGGTTCCCACAGCGAGCTACAAGGTTGTACTTAAGTGTGGATGAGGCAGATGAATAAACTGCACTCTGAAACTTTTTCAGCTTAGGATCTAATTATGATAATTTATTCACACCCAGAGACCCCGGCTCATTAAAACATACAGGTAGCCTTGTCAAATCATGGCCCATCACAAACAAGCCCGTGGCCCATTTTGGGCCCCGACCCAGTGCTTAATAAATTCTGGCAGAGATCAGGGCTCTGCATGTTTTACTACATGCACCAGTCGCTTGTTAGAACGGTCAGATCAGTAACTGCTTGTCAGCCTTCAGCTCTGCTTTACAGAGCCACAGTCGAGCATGAAGAGCGATTAACGCTGAGTTGATGAAATCTTGGGACTATCTGCTTTTTTCACGAAAGAATCTCGGATCAGAGGATCCAGATGACAAGTGTGAGCCGTTAAGGATTTCACCTGTTACGTCTGCCCTCGGAAAGATTTCTATTTAAACATCCATCTTATCGGTGTCAACCACAAAGTGAAACGGAGACCAGGCTCAGCTCTGCTTAATGAAATTTAGATTGAATTCAGGAGTCAGAAAATCGTCCTCTGGAGTGAAAAATAAAAACTAACTTTTAATTACTGAAATGACGGGACGTGATGATGCTATTTCAGGTATTACTTTCCATTTCTCTTACATATACTGTGTAGTAACTGCACATGTGGGACTGACTCCACTACAATCACTGTATCTGACAGATCCAGTTACTGCTAACATTAGGATTTTATAACAAACTCTATCTTTGGTAATTGTCTAAAATAATTGTCTTTATTTTTTGTTATTTTTTAACTGTGCATTGTACATTTTTTGTGTTTTTTTTTGGTCAGTTAGCATCTTCCTGACTCTGAAACATGAAATGTTCTGTGTGAATTCATACAGAGACTCTGTGCACAACCTGACATCCTGTTCTAAACATACAACCTAAATATATAGTTTTCTTTATCCAATCAGAGTTCTCCTTTGTTCTGTCGTGTGCTCGAGCCTTCAATGAAGCTTCGGCCATTCATTGTCAATAGGGACAGTTTTGTGAATTGTCATGTTTTTTGACCAAACAGATGTCGAGTTTGCCGTATTGGGCGTGGTCTTTGATCCTCAGCTGGCTTTAGCTGCCGTCACGAGATTTACAGAGTTTTACTTAAACCTATCAAGTGAATGAACTTTGTCTTCAAATGATGAGCAGCTTTGGTAAGTTTATTGGAAGTTTGTATGACTTTACCAGATATTGTTTTTTGCTGTTTTAGACCATTTCTGCTGGTTTAAATGATATTCATGGCTGTGACTGTCATATCTGATCAAATGTTTTAACTTGGCTTGAATTGATTCCTGAATGTGTTATTTATAATTATATTATTTTAGTTTGCTTGTTGGGCATCAGTAAATGTTACTGGTTGTTGATGGAGCCTCCTGTTATACTGAATAATAGACGTATATTGTTGATGTTACATATCGTATTTATTTCTTTGCAGTTCATGTATTGTAACCGTAATAGTTGTTGAGCCTTGTGTTAAATTATTTTTTCCAGTTGATTAAATGATAGCTCTAAAGGCCTAGATGGAAAAGCACTGCCCGCCACTGCGTCTTACTCACTCATCTCACTGAAATACCTGTGTTTCTGTTGTTTTACTGTGAGGGCAACATGTGCTGCTTTAACGTGTGAACTTCCCCTCAGTGATCTGTCAGATCTTCTGTTAAGAGAAGAAATGCAGGAAGAACAAAAGGAGGAGCAGTTCGTCTCTGACACTCAGAATGTTTTCACACTAATCGTGCTCTGAAACAGATGCTTGGCTGACAGGATGACGTGCAGTTTAACGGAGCCGCATGTCAACACGTTTGTCACCAGATTGGTAATAAGCCTGTTTTTTTCCCAGTGACAGCTACTCATGGAAACCTCAGTGTGTTTCCACACAGACTCCTCCCTGCAGACTTCATTAGTCAAATGAATACAATACATAAAATAATTCAGTGAAATAGAAACAGAGAGTGGTACTGAGCTGCATCCAATTAAAACACGCAGCAATGAGTTCAGGATGCTGCTCGACTCATTAGCTTCAAGGTTCATTAGCTGGTTTTGTGTTGAGCAGTGAAGGGCTGACTTAACCACAGGACTCTGAGCTGGAGAAAGTAAACTACAAGTACAGTGAGAGGGTGACATCACCTCTAGAACACACACATGAATCTTTATTCAGATGATTCAGGCTGTACATCATGTTTCCATCAGCGTTAGATATGCATATAAACATGTCCAGTAAAGAAATCTAATGAACATGTGCACTGTGAAGTGAGATGAAGTGGGGGTGTTTGATTGACTGGGTTAGGATGAGGTTCACAGACTTCAGACTTCCTGGAGTGGGTGAAGCTTCAGGATCTGACGCCCAGGCTGGTTTTTCCCTGTGAGAAACGTGACCTGCATCATCATTTAGGTCTATTAGCTCATGCACAGGGAGAAGCTGGTTACACTTAGTGATATGTGAACTACGGCTGTGGGACTGAAGAGGAGATTTGTTGCTGTTGGGTGTTTTTCTAAGGACAGCGAGACATGGAGAACAGTACTGATCTATTTTAACATAACACTCGAGCAGAAGCATCTCAACTGTTACAGAGTATGAGATAAATGCAGAAGACGATGCTGTTTTACTCTCTGTTTTTAAATTCCATTTTCCTTCAGCATTGCATTTGGGCACATTTAACTTTCCATGTTTAATGTTTAACTTTGTATTTCTAGTATTTATTCTGGCTCTAAACTCTCCTCCCTACTGCTGCGTGATGAAGATAAATCCCACCATGCTGGAATCACCAGCGTGTTGTTACGTCAGCTGTGGTGACATCAGAGCCTGAAGGGAGCAGGTGGTCCTAATATTTTCATGCAGGAACAAACCCTCATTATCAGCTGCAGTACAAGTGTCCTTGTTAGTGCCGTCCAGGCTCTGCGTGTGTCCCGATATGCTGCTGGCATGGTTTATGAGCAGAGTTAGTCAGGTACAGATGGTGGGCTCACCCCGTGGGTCACCCTCTGTTCTCGTTGGCTCGCCGGAGGGACTCGACAGCAAAGCTAATGTAGAACACAGCAGAGCTGGCACTGACAACGAAGTCCACACAGGAGCCTCCGTTCAGTGTGAAGTCATGAAGCATGTGGAGGCAGGTACAGTGGTATTTGTGCATCCAGGAAAACATATTTGTGCAGCAGGCTTGTTGATCCACTGTCCAAAAACCTCAACACTGCACCTGGACACTGTAGGTTTCATATAACATACGATGCCAAACTTCACCCTCAATACACGTGTGGAAGATGTCTCAGTTTCATTTGTTGATCCCTAAATACAGATTAATGAGGCCCACGTACATTCATCTGCAACTGAATGAGTGGCTCTCCACTATAATTGACACTAACCGCACATCTCTGCCTCTCATGGGCTTGTTGATTGATGCCTCCACCTACTCTGCTTTGCTTTTATAAATAGATGACTTGGAGTGGAGGAGCGTTCCCCGATGCTGGCGCTTCCGCCGGGGACAGTCCTCATTTAACAGAGAGGAATTAGCATATTAGCGCCACTTTAGAGCCAATCCCACAAACGGATCCTGCCAAGCCTCGTCCTTATTCCACAGGAGTTGTGCCAATATAACGAGCCAAGAAAACACAGGCACGCACACACATACACACAGGGAGAGAGAGAAAAATAAGATCAGAGAAACTCACTTCTTTCCATCCTCACCCAACTCTCACACACCCCCACAATGCTCCTCTTTTAGAATTTCCATCTTCTCTCCTCTGTCACTGTGCTGCTTGTCCCATTACTGTAATGAGCTTAGTGAAGAGATGCCTGGAATTCCCTCTATCAGGGAAAAATAAAGCAACAGTGAGCTGCCGTTGCAGTAAGTTGTTGGTTTAGCTCGCAGGCTCGTCCTAGCAGCGAGGGATGCCATCAGTTTCTGTGGTTGACTTGTTCATTCATCAGCTACAGTTTGGATGTGTGGCAATGCAGTAAGCTGTTATTACATTTTCTCTGCTTGTACAGGGAAGTCGCTCCTAAGTCGTGTTCACGTTTTTGATGGAAATCAATGCCGCAAAGCTGTGAAATGTTTTTCAGCCAGCAGCAAACGAGGAACACGTGTCAGGAATGTGAATGAGACTGTAGAAACTGCATGTGCTACCCTGACTCTTTCTTCACTTCGTCTTGTTACCGTGAGCCACTAAATATTTGTGGGAATTCAGGAGAAACCATTGAAAGTGTAGCTGCCATTTCTCCAGGTGCTGGGAAAGCATCTGGGGGGGGTTCATGCACCTCATGATGAACGTGAGCAGGAGACGCTGAGGATCTAACCACTGAACCTGCAGTTAGTGGACGACCGGCTATATGTTTTGATCCACAGCCGCCTGAGACAAACTCTAGGGTCAAGACTCAAGAAGTATTTATTGTCATTATGCGTTTCACATAACGAAGTTTAGTTCGGTGGCTCTATTTGGAAAGGAAAGAGTCCATCAGTTTGTTCCTGTCTGAAATATTGTATTGAAGTTGAGGAAAACAACTGTCCTCTCAGGATAAACTGGACTTATTTTGTTTTCCTTTGACCTTTCATCTGGTACTTTGGCTGATGACCATGCTTTTACCTCTCAGCTAAGGCTTTGGTTCCTTTAAAGCGCCTGACTGCATCGGTGCGGCTCTGCTCTGGTGACATGTTGCTGGCTGTTGTTGAACTCTTTTCTCATGATTTCACATGTAAATTGAAACATCTGTTGCTGCTTCTGTTCTGTTTACATCAGCACATAAAATATTATTTCATTTTCTCATCCCTCATGCATTTTTGTGACAAACAGATCAAAGCAGGCAGATTTTTTAAAAGTACCATGAGTGCATTTTGTAAAACTGTAAAAAGCACCAGAGGAAGGCTTCCATTTGCTCTTTTGTTGGACATCTGGTCATTAAATCAGTGAGGAGTTTCTCTTTTACAGTATGAATTCAGAGCCAAATGTTCTGTAGATATAAAAGAACAGGTGCAGGTGTTAAGTTCTGTTCCCTGTCGGCTCTGGAGGTTTCACAGCTTCAGTCTGGCTGAGGAGTAAAACAACAGGTTGTGTGTCTGTTCCTGTCTGTGGCTTCATGTTCCAACAAGGCACTAATATAAAGTGAGCTTGTTCTTTATTAGCTGAATGTCGACACAAGTTTCTGTGTCTGTCTGCTCGTCTCTCTTTGTTATATTTGTCTCCTGCTCTGTGCCTCTCATGCCGCCTCCCTGCAGACACTCAGTGTTTGATTGGCTTTTTAATATTGAATCTTTCTGACACAGACTTTTGGCAGAGCTTCCACTGTTGTCTCAGCCCCATGCGTCAGCCTTCGCTTAGAACGGGAACCTCATGAAGGACAACGCTAGAGTGTTGTTTACCTGTCTGTTGTTAGCTATGGTGTTGTTTACCTGTCTGTTGTTAGCTAGAGTGTTGTTTACCTGTCTGTTGTTAGCTAGAGTGTTGTTTACCTGTCCGTTGTTAGCTAGAGTGTTGTTTACCTGTCTGTTGTTAGCTAGAGTGT
>JAUMHJ010000023.1:22104731-22153104 GCA_032361105.1 Microctenopoma lineatum
AGTGTTGTTTACCTGTCCGTTGTTAGCTAGAGTGTTGTTTACCTGTCTGTTGTTAGCTAGAGTGTTGTTTACCTGTCTGTTGTTAGCTAGAGTGTTGTTTACCTGTCTGTTGTTAGCTAAAGTGTTGTTTACCTGTCCGTTGTTAGCTAGAGTGTTGTTTACCTGTCTGTTGTTAGCTAAAGTGTTGTTTACCTGTCTGTTGTTAGCTAAAGTGTTGTTTATCTGTCCGTTATTAGCTTTAGTGTTTTGTTACCTGTCTGTTATTAGCTAGAGTGTTGTAGCATGTTGTTGTGAGCTACCTTTGTTGGTTTGTTTAGGATGATAACAACATGCTAGTTAGTGTCACATTTTGTTAGCTAATGGTGTTTTCTGGCAAAAGGCTAGGCTAGGCTGGTAAATAGGATTTTCTGAGCTTCATGAACCCCAGAAATTGATTCTCTTTGTTATAATAATTTAGTCCAGTGTCATTTGGAAAGTCAAAGGAAGCTGATTTGGTTGTGGATTTTACTAAACTGACAAATCATTGCTCTGTTTTCAAAAGATATACATTTTTTCTCAATTGTATTTAGAGGCTTTGATTTCAGAGATTGTGAGGAAACCACAGGTACCTGTCAGTCTAAAGCAAGATAAATCCTTTACTTCTAACTCATGTGGTGACACCAACAAAGTCAAAGCTTTAAATGTCACTGTGTCCTTACGCTGTAATGTGAAAAGAAAAGGGTTTGTGTGGCTGAGGCCTTTGATTCACATTCGGTGATTTCGTGCACAGTTGAGTTGTTTTCCCACCTGGCTGAATTCGTTTTTTATGACGGCTACGTTCAAGATGAGACTCCCGAGTCAGAAACCGCGAAACATCTCAAACTGTCTGAAGGGTGAAGTCTTTGGAGACCAAGAAGAAAAGCTTGTTCCTCCCTCAGTCGGCTTTGTTGGTGTCTACTGCCTCGCTCTGCTTTATCTGCTCATTATAACCCACCTGTTTCCCTCAGCTTAAGCCCTGAGAGCCCTGAGACACAGCAGCGTGCAGCAGGTGTTAAACATATTGAGCACAGAGTGGAGTAAAACTGAATTGACTGTGGCTCAATCAGGAGGGAGGCCGGCAGGGGACTGTACGGCGAGTGTATGAAAAATGGTCAGCATGCAATTACGTGAGTGGGTAAAAGCTTCTCTTGGCAAGAGCCGGACCTGCTTTGCACAGCGTGCGACCACTTGCATTACACTTCTTAAAACAGGAAATGGCCATGACTCAAAACTTTGATTGGGCTCAAAGTGTTCTCACGTACGCAGCAGGTGTAACACACCAGTACTAACATGCTTTTAAAAGAACCTCTGCAACAGTCAGCACAGTACACGCTAATTTCATGAGAGGTTTAAAGCTGATAACTCGGAAATGCGTGGATGTTTGTGAGACTACTGCAGAAGTGATGTTTTCATTAGCCCCTCATAAACTTGATAAATCTCTGCTGTGGCCCTCTGATATCGCATCTCTTTTTTACTAGACGTCCATAAATCAGAGTTTATTGTAGCAGTGCTGTAAGCGGCACTGATGTCACACTCTGCTGAGCAAATACGGCACATATGCTCAGGAAAACACTGTCGTAATCTAATTTACCCACCTGCTGTCACGTGTATGTGTGAGGAACCCTCATAATGACGCGTGGAAACGTTTCACGGTGAATCTAAAGAAGTCTCTGTTGTGTATTAATGTCTGTTTATCTTTCTGATTAATATTAGTCTGATTCGTGTCATGGTAATTTCTGTTTGGTGGCTCTTTTGATGCCACACTCAAATATCCACTTACAGCTGTTGGGTAGATTGTGATGAAATGTGGTGCAAACATTTGTGCTCCCATCAGCATGACCTGTGATAATCCACACACTTCAAACTCTGCTTTATGAACTAAGTAAATGTGACTTTTTCTGGCTCAATGAGCCTAATAAGTAGCACTTTTATTGCCTGTTGCCCTTTTCATCATAATCATCATGATATATTAAAAGTATCAACTTACTCTAATGAGGTAATTACTTTGACAAATGAATATCTTAATTAGCAAAGGTTTCTTTTCCAACACACCTCCTGGGTGGTATTAATATTAACTCTCCTGACTTCAGTTTTTGAAACATTAACGAGAGACCCAGTTAGTAGACGACAGCTTTGCACAGATCCTGAAGTAAATCACTCTGCATTTCTGCCGCTTTTCTTTCTTGTTATATGCAAATCGTGGCAGTAAATTGTTGGGAAACGCTGTGAAATCATTTTCTCTTTGGGAAAACCTCTGCTGTGTTGTTCCTGAGTTGCTGTTTTTGCTAGAATCCCACTGCACATGAAGACCAGAGACAAACACAGATCATTTCATCCAGTCATTTCCTATTTAGGCTTTTATCTGTCATTTACTACACCAGCAATTTACCACTCTGCTCTTCTGAGCGCCGTGACCATCGTAGTCCTGAACAAAGCGCCTCAGCTTCCCAGGCTATCTCTGCTGGTCCTGCGAACCAGCCGCAGCCTGGGACTGTAATCGGTCTCTGCTTCAGCAGGCAGCGGGCCCAGCTGAATCTGGCCTGTGATAGCTAGCGAGCTAGCTGTGTCCAGGATGGACCGGCATCACTGGAGCAAATCGCTGAGGGGAGTTTCTTTGTCGCACTGTTTTGTGAAGCAACTATCTCTCCGAAACACGCCTGACGCCGAGCTGAGCGACATTTAAAAAGCCCACAGAGAGCTGGAAGCTGTGTAGAGGAGCCTGGAGCATTTCCACTCGACACACAAGTGTTTCATTGCTGCTTTTAGCAGAATGCTGCTGCTCTTAGCGCCACTTTGCAGCTGAATGCAGTGAATTCACACCATGTAACCACTGGATCAATACGTGCAGAAGGAATCAAAAACCAAAGGAATGAATGAGCTGCCATTTTGTTGATGCTTGCTTAATGGGTTCTGGGCAGACCGCAGAGAGTCAAGTGCTGGATTTGGCAGAGACGGCGAGAGAGAGAGAGAGAGAGAGAGAGAGAGAGAGAGAGAGAGCGAGGTGAAGATGTGCAGACAGAAATAAGGAATGGGTGAACAATAGTAGCTGGATACCACTAAAGCTCTCTATAAAGCATTGTCTTCAGAATAGTTGTTATGAAAATAAAGCTGAAATATTCTGCATGAAAATACGGAGAGAATTAAATCCAGAATTTCTCTGTTGAACCAGTAAAAGCAGCACGTTGGCCTTATCTCACAGTCCTGTGCTCTCATCCCTAACATTCCTCGTTCCTGTCGGATCATACACCTGTGTGTCACCTCCACCCTCCTGTAAATCGCTGAATCCATCAGCAGCTGCAGGCTTTTGCTGGTCGGGAGGAATTCTGAGCGGAGCTGGAGGTTGGAGGATGTTCAGACAGGCAGGCCTCCGGGAACACGCGGTTTACTTTCTTACTGCTGTGCTTCGTTCGTCATTGTGCGTCTCTTTCGTTAACATTTTGCAGAGGATGCTCTGCGTTTCAGCCAGGTGAGTAATCCACGCCTGTGCACAGCAGCGAGCTGGTTAAACTCGTACGCTGTGCATTTGTAGGAAACAGCAGATGAGATCAGATGAAATGTGAGGCTGTCGTGCAGCACTGTCAATGTTCCGCTGCTGAAATGTGTTCTGTCTGAAGCGCTATTCAAATCATTCCAAAGCTAAATAATGTTGGAGTCCTTCCTCCCAGCCTCCCAAATGGCCCAAATTCAATTATTCATTGGAACTAGGACTGTGCCGTCCGATTGAGTGAGGTCATTGAAAATGTAATTGGCAGCTGGGTCATTACTTAAAAGTCTGAGTGTGTTTGGACCCTTCACCTCGGTTCCTTTCTCCAATACTTCCTCTCTAATGACCTCCCTCATCTTCTCTGGTCCCCTCTTTCATCTCTTCCCCACCTGTCTTACAGTCTCCTCCTCCTCCCCTTCTTCTCCGTTTCAGGCGACAGCGAGGTGAGAATCGAGGGCGATGTAGGACAAATGAATTACCAGCATCAGATTAAACAGGATTACTCCACTCAGTGACAGAGCGGGCGGGCTGCTCCTAATGAATTATGTAAGCGCAAAGAGTCCTGACCACACTTAATGGCACGCTGCCGAGCTGCCGCCTCGCCATGTGTGTGCTTAGGTGTGTAGTGTCAGATATAGGAGGGCGGAACGAGTTTCAGTGATGGGAACATCACGAGAGTCTGGAGGAAGAAGACGGTGGGCTCTCTGACCAATCAGACGTCTGCAGGGTTTTCACATCAGTCGCGGTAAAGAGAGGCAGGTACCGCAGTAAGGTAGGGACCCGCTCCCAGTGGGTCTGAGAGGTTGGAGTCTCCACAGCCTCGGATCAGTGCAGGTTGTTTCAAGTGTCAGGAAAACGAGCTGTTTGCTGCTCGAGTAAAACAACCAGTTTGGGGCTTTGATACATTTTTTATAATTTGTCCATATGAATTATTAATGATTCATTTCAGTCATTTCTACACACAAATTATTCATTATTGTACATTTATGTCCCTGGTTCAAAGAAGATAATTAGTTTGGATGCTGCCTCAGTAAATATCTAAGACGCGTGCCCCGCCCCTCTACACGGGAACGCCCTAAATAACACGAAGACTCATGAAACACGTGACGCTCACTGGCCTAGTAACGAGCGGAAGGAGAGCTCTCACCCACTGCTCCACTCTCCTTCTCATCCAGTGTTACCCAACAGGTTCCTGCTGGTGGGGGGCAGGGCCACGAAGATTATAAGATATAGACGTGGAGTGAGTAGGAGAGAGGTACGTGAGGAGGCTGAGAAGGAGAGGACGAAGAAGTGAGTCATTCAGCAATGGGCGGGGGTGGGGGTGGGGGGTGTCAGACGACTTCTTATGTGAATCATCGTCTGTCTGAATGTTGATGTTTTACAAATATAGAGCAAATAAAGATGAACACATCCAGTGAGTCACTCAGCGATACGAGGACATCACACACTCACTCAGCCTGACGCTGGGCTTCTGGAGGAGAGGCCGGTGCTGATGAATGCATGCGCCTACACGTGTGTGTGTGTGTGTGTGTGTGTGTGTGTGTGTGAGAGCGGGTCAGACTGGGTGTGTGAGAGGAAAAGGTTGTAATGAGATCAGTGATTGCTGTACTCAGAGCGACTAGGGTCACTGTAATTAAATGTGATTAGAACAGAGTGGCCCCCTCCCACACACACACACACACACACACACACACACACACAGGTCTGTGTTTCTAGTCTCAGTTTTGTATTTCGCATTTTCTTTCACTTTTCTTGCAGAATGTCCGTCAGACACACCACGCTTCCTCTTCTCATACATCTAAGCATCATGGGAACTGTAGTTTCAGAAATTAGAGCTTGACTAGCGCCCCCCCGCCCCACACACGTGTTGCAGCAGAGCGAGGCCCGTCCCGTGCTCGGTGCCATATGTTCTGTGCAGGCCCCGTCACACGATCACACGCTGCTCCAGATGTGGCGTGCTGGCTAATTAATGGAGAAACCAGAGATCTGTCAGGACAGCGTTTCATGAGTCGGGCCTCAGATTCCCACAAAGACGAGCAGGGGGCGCTTTCCCTGACAGAACAACCTGGGAAGGTTGTTGGTTTTAGGTTTGCTCTGGGTCCAGTTGCTGGGTGGATTTAACTTTCTGCCCTGACTCGTCTCCGTCTTTGTTCAGACATTCGTGGTCTCCAGTAGATGAATCGTTCTCACTTTGGTGACTGATCATGTTCGTTTATTGACTCGGATCCCCCCCCCCGGGGCTTTAAGCACTGACAGTTGAGCTGTGACCGGTCTGAGCCGAACATGTAGGCCAAAAGGCCACGGGACAGCACCATCCCCATGTCACCAATCATCCAGCGCTCCTCCCAGACAAACACAGCCCGTTAATAGACATCAGCGTCCAGCAGAAGGTCAATAACTTCAAGTCCTCTGCCATCGGAGGCTCACTAAATGTCAGATGGAAATGTCAATAAGCGTGTTGGGTGTATCGCGGTGGTCACACACACACTGTTTTTCTCATTCCACTCAGACTCAGAGAAGCTCCACAGCTCCAGAATCCTTTTCCTCTGTCCCCGTGTTTCCGCCTGGTGCTGTCAATCCCTCTGCCTTCAGCGTCTCTCTCTCTCTCTCTCCCTTTCCATCGCCATCTGTGTTGGATCAATGCAGCTTTAGCCGCTGCCACTTTCCGGCTCAGGCCGTGTTTCCCTCTTTCTACCGCTCGTCTTGGATCGATACCAGGTTTAGCCGTTGTCACACTGTAGCCCCAGTTGTGCTTTATTGAAGCTGTCGAGGTGCTGACCTTTCTGTGTCCAGGGGAAGAAGGAGAGATGCCAGCAGGTATGAGAGGAGGAGAGAGGCACGACCAAGCTGCTTATGAGTCTAATCTATCAAAGGAGCAGAAAGGTGAGGGTCTGGGCTGCTGCTGGAGTTTCGGCTTTTGTCACACGCGGTTTATTCCTTTGTTTGTCCTTCACGTTCCCAACAACCAGTTGGTTTTTCTGCTTTTCTGCCGAAGGATGAGCACATTCGGCCACACAGTGATTCCTGGGTTTCTTTTTGCGGATCAGGATCAGCTGTGTGTGTCAGGTTCTGGTTCCTCCCGCTTTCATAAAGACGCTCTGGTGCTGGAGCGATTCCCCCTGTCACCTGTAACCTGAGCTTATTTAGAGGGTTTCACTGCCTGCAGGCAGCATCTGTCTCATCTGTGATACATCCTCATCTTTAATGATCCTGTTCTCTCTCATTAATCAGTTTTCTTCCTCTATCGTTCCTGTAATGAGATCTTTGGCAACCGCCTCCACATCACTGTTCTTCGTGTGTGTTGTGTCACATGACCATCCAGCGCTCTGAGCGCGACCCCTCCTCTCCCTGCTGGAGCCTGAAGACGTGGGTGAGGTTCAGCCTCTGAACACCCGCCGTGTCACCATAAATATGGATGTTTAACATCTGCCAGGCTCCAGGAAGCTTCCTCCAGAGCTGGTGGAGAAGCTGCGCAGGTTTCCTCCATTAGAGCAGCAAATATTCACAGAGCAGATCGAACAGTAGGTGAAAAATGTAACAGTAATATTAATGGATATAGTAACACCCCCCCGCGCACACACGCACACACACACACACACACACACACACACACACTTTCTTCAGGGGTCAAACTGTTGAGAGCATGAACGGTTTTCCCATCATTTATCAGCCTAACTCTCAGTACGGGTTAATGGTTGACGCTGCTCTTCCTCCTGCTCAGTGCTGCTGGCCGTTGTCACGGGCAACGAGTTCTTTATGTACTTTCTGGCCTGCTGATAAAGTTTGCTCCGGAGCATCGTTATGAATGTTAAAACAACTGATGAAGGCCATTTAACGAGGTGATTCAAATGTCTCTATTACTCCTTCTGAAATTAGTGCTAGTGGGAGAATCTCTCTTCCTCTTTTTGACACTGATGTCCTCTCTGTCTCACAAAGAGACGGGGTAATGGCTACAGAGAGCGTCAGTGCCTCCATAACTGTGATGAACGTCTGTGTGTGTGTGTGTGTGTGTGTGAGGAGAAGTGCGGGAGCAGCTGGTTCGGTTCAGGGTGTTTCTGGTTCCTTTAGCTTTTGCTCTTGATGTGACCTCGTGACATCCTTGAAAAGACCTCAAAAGTTTTGTTTGCCTGAAGATGTAAGCTAATAATTCTGCCTTAACTTAGCAGTTTGACCTGTGACCCCCAATACAAAAATGCAAAGGAACAAGTTGAGTATTTTAAAAAGAGCTTGGAAGAGATTCACAGACACGTCACACACACAGGGTCCAAACCCGCTGCACTTAGTTGTGTGTGAGGACAAACAGAGCCTCGTCTCCCCTAAACCACATGTGTGGACCCTGGTCCTGGTGCACGGCGGCTCAGACATCAGTCGGAGGAACCGTTGAAGCAGAGATCACAGCTGGGGCTCAGCTGGTTTCACCCACAAAGCCGGAATAGTTTAGAAGCGTCAGATGGCTTTAAATTGACTGAGGGTTGATTGAATGTCCCCACACTCCTAAAACCTGCTGTTGACATCGATCAGCGCAGTTTAAAGTCAGGTCGATGCTGAGAGCTCAGGAAGCGGAGAAGGGAAAAGGGAAAACCAGCTGCCTCTGATGCCCTAATGTAATCTCATGTCTCTGTCCCTGTTTACCGTCTACAGAGCAGCGTTAAGCTCATCAAGCTCTGGACCCGTCCGTAACGTGAGCATCACGGCGTCTCAGCAGATCAAAGGCTAATTGGAAGAAATATCTCGTGCAGGGATTTGCAACATGACGAGTTTCTCTGAGCGTTTCCTGAATTGAATTTTTATTGGCCATTAGTGGAGACCTGTGCGGGCAGAGATCAAATAAGCCCTGACCTCTGCAGCTTTTCTGTAATTAGCATGAATGCGTTTTCTTAAGTCACGGAGTTCTGATCAGCACTGACTGACTGCATTTCCAGTCAAATCACTGAAGCTGGGAGAAGAACCTCCTCTGACCGCTGCTCGTGTCCGTCACACTCGGACATGGTTCTAACAGTAGAACTCTTCAGTGTGTTGAGTGAAGAGCAGCCTTTCTGTGAACAGAGAAGTTCAACCAGCTACGTGAAGCTTCATTTCATAGGTCTGGTCCTGAGTCCTGAGTCCTTGTGTCTCTCTGTCTCTCTGCAGATCCCTCAGATCAGCTATGCATCCACAGCCCCGGAGCTGAGTGACGACCGGCGGTACGACTTCTTCTCGCGCGTGGTCCCTCCGGACAGTTTCCAGGCTCAGGCGATGGTCGACATCGTCAAGGCCATGGGCTGGAACTACGTCTCCACTGTTGCCTCTGAGGGCAGCTACGGAGAGAAGGGGGTGGACGCCTTCATGCAGCTGTCCAGAGAAGCAGGTAAGACGGCGACTGACCTGATCTAGGTACAAACAGGGAGAAGATGAATTCACGCAGACCGACGAGTGTACGGACTTTTCTTAATGTCAGCATAAAGTAGCTGCACAGGAAACGAGCAGATTAATTAGGGTGCAGAGCGATGTTGATTGCTCTCTGAATAATCTCGGTGACATTTAGAGCGATCTGATGACTCCTCACAAGTCACCAGTCAGGAGGTGTCCTGACATTTATGTGCTGCAGTTTTTAGGGGATTATAAAAGGACACAGCGCTGCCAGGGAGCACAGCGGACACCCGGGAGCCTCTTAACTGAGCTAACGCCAAAGTGTTCCAGCGTTTCACACGGCTAGGGCCCTGATCATTGATCCGTGCTGCTGTTTGAACAATGATTTGATAAAATGAATGGCACAGCAGTGTTACCTCACGCAGCGCTCCTCCTCTCCCTCCTCGCATCAGCTGCTTTGCGCTCTCACTTTGATGCTGATGAGCAGATGAAACAAAGGCCAGACTGTGACATGGTGGGATCTGTTGTGAGGACAAAGACGGCATCAGACAATCGGTTCATTGATGACCACGTGAAAAAAACCAGCAAAGGGTGGTGCTGCAGGTGCAGGCGTCTGCATCGACACTGGACACTGATTCATTCTCAGCAGATCTGCTGAGTAACGTGAAGTCAGCGTGGAGCTCGACAGCTGTTTCTTTAATTTCATGCATCAGTTCGTGAACTTCTGATCCAGGCGGATAAAATGTGAGACTCTTCTGTTAGTGAGCTCCCTGCGCTTCACGAGCAGCACGGAGTACTCAGTGTATCACTATCCCTGAGTCTTAGGGATTAACGTCTACCAAACCGCCACTTAATGAACTGTCAGGAAAATCCTCAAAACTCAGTTTTGTCGATTCCGACAGATCCAGATGCATCGCAGCACTTTCCACTGAATAGTCTGTTGTCTCTCTTTTTTGGCATATGTCAGCCCCCCCCCAGGCTGTGTGACGTATGGGGGGGGCTGATGCAGTGCTGTGTGATGGAGGTGAGCACGTGTCAGGAATAAACCATCATTATCAGGCTGCTCATTGTAAAGATGATGTAATTGCTCCTAAATCCTCTTATTTGTGATGCTATCCAAGAAAAGGTACTTTGCTTCTCAGCTGGCTTTCAGCTGCCGAGTATCTGATAGAAGAGCAGTGTGTGTGTGTGTGTGAGAGCGAGAGAGACGTGTAGGTTTTTCTGGGTTATCTGCAGATTTGTGACTAATCCACCATGTATTGATTGCAGCAGGGTTCTCCTATCAGTCCACACACACACACACACACACACACACACACACACACACACACACACACACACACACACACACACACACACACACTGGGTCTGTAACGCAGGCGGGACACATGCAGCGTGATTAGTCAGGTTGCAGGAGAGTGATTACCAGGGAAGAGTTTCTGTCTTATCTAAAGTTTTCTCAGTAATTTGGCAGCTTGATGAACTAACTGGATCCTTCAGCTCAGACAGGATCAGTCTGCAGGTTATTTACTGTGATGACTGATTGGTCATGGTTTTAAACGAACTAATGAACTGATGCGCGTTGGTGTGTTGGTTACATGCTGCTGATTCAGTGTGAGTGTAACAGCAGACATCGAGCTCATACCTGCTTCTGTCTTTGATCAAACTCATCTTTAAAGGCGGGAAGACATACACGATGCCTGCAGGGATGGATCAGCGTCCATAGAAAAGCTTTTTTCTAACGGATAAAAGCGTTTCAGTAACTTCACACTGTTTTCTGCACAGGGACACAACAGCGTGTTTCTCACTTTTACCCTAAAAAAACAAATAGACGATCAAATAGAAACTTGTTGAAATCAGATGAGATCAGCGCGGACGTCCACACCCATTTTCCCAAAGTAATTCCCGCTTTCCATTTGTTGCTGTGGTGGCAGGTTTTCCACGGAGGGAGGATCAGCTGCTTGCAGAGAGCTGTGGATCCTTTGTTGGACCCTGAATCCATCACACAGCATCCTGTTCTGATTCTACTGTACATAAGTCTGGTTCAGTTCCCATGAGCGAGACTTTTACTTTGAAAGTGTGTAGTTAGGGAGTGTGCAGCTTCATTATAAAACACAGAGCACCTCTCCGTCACATCTCCATGGTAATGCTGTAGCTGTAAACGGGTGAAGGCGTCACAGACACAAACTACGTTCTCGTTACTGCAACACAGCTTGTGTCTCGGGTCCAGAGTGTAAAAATAAAACTAACATCATTCCATTTATGTGAAAGCTTTATGAATAACGCTGCTCCGCTTGATCTCCACCTTCCTCCTTTAGCTGCTGTCATGTTTTCACCATGCATAATTAATCTTAAATGAGATAAAGAGGCGTCGGCGAGTTTGTGTTTGAAACCAAACCTAAGCCCAGGAGTCTCAGAGGTGCTCTCTGATCAGCGGCTCTTATTCCGCCGCCTCCTCAATAGAGACACGAGCCTCAGGAACCTGCCCTTATTATCTCTGAATCAGCAGGACGGGGGAGAAAATTGCTGTGAGATATTTGCTTTCTTCTCCTGCGGAGGGTGAGAATGCTGACTGAGTATCGAGCCTCTTAATACCATCTGAGTTTGTTATTGGCAGCACATAGCAGGAGGGAGCAACGTCTCCGAGCTATTTGCTATGTGGAGCGTTTGAGTGGAGAGTGCTGATAAAAATCACACCGAACAACTACCTGCAGCTACTGTTTGCTTTAAAATGAGAGGGCTGTTTATGGTTCGGCTCCTTGGACGCTCAACGCTGACGCTCAGATGAATGTCAGCGTTATTCCTTAAAAAGATGTAAATATGACTTCACCACAGGAGACAGGAGATCTCACTGCGTCTAAAACACACGTGGCGTCTTAGTTCTTTAAGCTGGTCACTTAGAGGGAAACGCCTGGTGATTCTCAGACAGGTTCTGCAGTTAGAAAGTGCTTTGGTCGGTCATGAGGTGGTGGAGAGCAGAGATATCAAATAATCAACAGGTTCAAAAATATCCACGGATCCTAATGTGTTTACTGGGTGTATTGATGTGTCAGTTTATTCCAGTTTGAGACCAAACAGAATTTCTAATCAGTCTTCTTTGGTTTGTTTCCTCCTCGGACGAAGCTGAAGCTTCTGCAGCAGAAAACAAACAACATTTACTGTGAAAGGTAAAGAAGAGAAAGAAGGGTAAGAAGGTTAGCATCACTCATTTTACACAGAACAAACCAGGTTCTGCAGAGACTGAGCTGACGTTAATTAACACGCAGTTATAAAATGTATATAAATATACGGTGAACCTAAAAAGAAAGATCATAAGAGGAGTCTTCTGTTGCCCCAAATAAATCTAGTTCAACGATTATTTAATTAGTGTCGACGGTAAAAGATGGAGCTGCATAACGCAGACTGTTTCCAGAGAGAGAGAGAGTTTTCACCCTCGAAAAAACCTTCGTTCGTCACCTTCGTGTCCAAAAGTGTCCACGCGAAAAAACACCTATAAAATCATCATACATTCAGATTTTTTTTCATAAATCACTTAAACAACTTCCCCCTGCTCAAAACCACCAAACATGCACTAACGTTTAGCATTTTAACCCTTTAAATACCAGGTTAATTATGTGGAGTATTTCAATATTTATCTCAAAAAATGGTCTTTTTTACACATAACAAATTGCAGCGAGATGAGTTATTATTTTTACATAGTGTCAAAAACTCTCTGTGAAATGCGTCAACAGAGGATATAATGACAGATTTTCTTCAATAATTATGCCAAAAGATGCAACACAGACAAAATTGTTACCTAATGAAAAGTAAAAGTGGCTAAAAATGTACAAAAACCACCGGAACGGAGCGTTAGAGTCCCGTGTGTCAGCTGGAGTCTAACGCCACCCTCACGCCGGCTGTGCTGCCTGGAGAGCAGTGGTGTGCCCGGGGTGACAACTGTGCAGCGCTCCCGCGCTCTGCTCCCGTTTCCACGGTGGCTCCTCATCATCCTCCATCTTATTCTCAAACAGCCGGCCCCTCAGCGCGTTTATCTCTAAATTCATTAGGCTGGAAGCATATTAGACGCAACACAGCAGCTAATGCAGCGTCTAATTTGGCTGTTTGATTACCTGGGAGTCCCGGACGCCTCCACCAGACGTTTATTAGTCTCTTTTGCTCCCACGTTCGCAGACGAGTGACAGGAGTTTATCTTTATGGTGGAAGCTGCAGGTGGGGGTGGGAGGGAGGATGCTATAAATGAAATGAGAGGTGGTTTCACTTGACTTCATCAGCCTGCGGCGTGCTAGTCAGGGAACGATAGCCAGTGTGAAGTGATTCAGGGAGACATCCGGCAGCTGAAGGAAGCACAGAGCTGTTCGTGCTCGGGTTTATAGTTCATCGCTGACATCACAGACCGGGTTAGGGGTAGGGGGTAGGGTGTTCTCGTTGTGTGCACGTTAGCTTAGTCACCTGGTCAGTCTAAGCTGGTTTCAGTGGGCCCTGAGAAAGATGTGTGATCTGTCCAGGGGGTCGAACCTTATGCACACCACCCTACCCCCTACCCCCTACCCCCTACCCCTAACCCGGACCACACCTAAGAATGATAGAAATCTGTTTCCTTCCTTCTTTCGTCCAAACAGCTCAGTCGTAACCACACAACAGTCATATTTCTCTCTCCCACTGACTGGTGTGAGCCTCTCTTTCTCTCTCTCTCTCTCTCTCTCTCTCTCTCGCTCTCTCTCTCTCTCTTGATCGAGCTTCAGCCCGTAAGAAAAGTCCACATTTGATGTTGACTGATTTCAAAAGAGTTTTAAAGCGGAGTTCAACAGCAGGCTGCAGGTTTGGGTCCATCAATAAGTCAGCAGTATCCATGTGAGCTGTAATACTCACGTCTTTGACTTTCAAAGCTGTGGCGCCGCTTCGCTTTCCACACGCAGCAGCTCAGCATCACGTGAGCAGCGGGGACTTTGGAAAGGACATTAGAGAAACTTCAGGAGCTTTTGTTGGTTGTTAGCTTTATCGTTTCAGATGCTAGTTCATATTCTCACACACCATTTTCTTTGTGCTGTGTAAAATGTGTCAGTTACGCATTTCCAGGTTTTTCCAGGTTCTTGGTAGAAAGAAGTTCGATTATTTTTTTCTTTAGAGGAGAGGTGACAGCATCCTGTAAACCAGCCTCTGTGTCGTCGTTCAGATTAGCTACGAGGCTTCACATGAACTGGGAGAAAGTATTTTACATCTCACCTGTGAAACAGAATCTTTGAAATGCTTCACAGCGGCGCATTTACTTCAGGGTCTTTCTACGAGTAAAAACACCAAGGTCACTTCTTCTGTGAGACTCTGAGAGATTTAGTGTTTCCTTGAAGGTGGCAGCAGCAATTCCTGAAAACCCAAAAGTCATAACTTATTATTTCACTAAACAAATGCAAAGGGGGGAAATGTACATTTGTTTTGTTGATCTGGGGAAACGTGAGAATCACTGGAGGCTTCTTGACTAAATCCTGGACTGGTCTCTCGTTTGTTTCCCACAGAAGAGAATCCGAAAAGACTTTTCACTCGTGTGCTTTAAAGCGCAGACACAGAGATGCTGCTCGTACCTGCTCAGCAGAACCTTATTTATCAGTTCATATTCCACACTGACAATGCAGTCATAACATCACATATTGGTCGATCCATCACCCTGACTCGCGGCACACACACACTCGTCCGCTCCTCCTCCTGAACTCACGGATTTCTACTCCGGAGACTTTCTGAACTCAGAGCGAGCTCGGTAAACAATTTTGTTTTCAGGAACATGGGAGAGAGAAATGAACGTTATTATTCAAACGAAGCTGAAGCATGAAACGTGCTGAGTAGCTGCTGTTCATTAAATCTGTGGACTGATTTTATCTGAATGAATGACGTTCTGGCGGGAACCACACACACACACACACACACACTCCCTCACGCCAGTGTCATAGATTTTCAGGGAACAGCTGATGGGTGTTTATGCCGATCTCGTTTTCGTTGCCTTTGGCAGCTCACGCAGAGCAGGAGGCGAAAAGGCAACATGGTGGTAAAGTGATTTTTATTTTAACAGGAGTGTCAGCAAACATTACGAGAAGTATTCAGACTGAACCTCGGGATAAAACCCGTCAACCAGATTCTGTTTGATTGTAGCAGCCAATTACTTTGTGCTCAAACATCAAACGCAAAAGCAAAACCTGCCACAAATCAAATCATTTTCTTTTCCAAATGCCTCCATTGTCCCGGTTTCATGGCGAATACTGACGGATCTGTGAACATGCTGACAGTTTATAAAACTCAGGCACCATCTGCTCCATTGTTCATGTGGCTGCATATAAGGCTGCTAATAAACGGCTTTTAGATAAATGCACTGTTTTATTTTGTACTGATCATTACACGATTTGTTTTAAAAGAGATGTTCAAACGCATGACTCTGGACTTCCTGTTAGTCAGGACTCCAGCCTGAGTCTTAGTGACTCTCCAGACTCCTGCAGAGATCACACTCATTACCTGTCTCTGAAGCCTACAGAAAAGATATTTAAATGGTATTATTACTGTACTGTGAGATATGCTCAGTACTGATCAGCTGGTGAGTTTTTTGGTCGCTCGATTCACCTGTTCACTATGAAAACTGTCACAGTCGACTCCAGGAAACTGCGCCGAGCATTCTCTGATTCATAAATCAAACAGTCCATTGGTTATTGACTAATCATTACCTGCTGTATTAAATGTGAGTTTACTGCTTCCACGTCTCGTTTCATGTCTCGTTTCCTTTGTGTTGAGCTGTTTGGCCTCTCAGTGATGAGTGTGTGATTGTTAGTGGCTCTTCTCCCCGGAGCTACAACTCCAGGAAATGGCCGCAGGTATGATTTGACTCCAATGAAAACCTCTCTCTCACACACTCACATTCTCTTTCTAAACACACTTGTTTCCGTGGTTTTTCTTCCTCTGTCTCTTGCCTCCCAGCTCACGTGTGTGATGAGATTTTTTTCCTCTTCCTTCTTTGTCTTGGCCACCAGCAGCTTCTCATTTATGCTTTTCCATTCTTGGCTTTTCTAATGTTTGCTCCTGATGCAGAAATAGTTGGCTTTTATTGTAATACAGGTTTCCACATACTAGGAACCCTGCAGATTTAAATCCACATCAGTAACCAGGTTACAGTATATAGCGGTACACAGTCGTTAGCATGCCGCTGGCTTAGCTTTACACAGTCGTTAACATGGCGCTTTCATAGCGGTACACAGTCGTGTCTTTTGAAAATCCATCCATGTGTAAACTGGAAGCGATCGTGCAGCAAGACACGCGACTCGTTCTAACAAAGACTGGTTACAGCAGAGTCCTCTAGAAATGCTGCACGAGGACCTGGACCTGAGGTGACACTGGTCTGTATGAGGAACGGGCTGAAACGAGGGACGTTTCACCGTACGTTGTTTTCTGTGCATACAGTAGAAAACCATCCATCTAACAGTCACGTTCCATATGAGGACTGTGGGAACGTTTGCCCAGGTAGATGCTGTCTGACACAAACCAGTGTGGAGAGAGTAACGTCAGCGAGAACCAGGAGCACACCCAATGACCTGGTCATTCTGTCCAACCATGACTCTCTTTTTTAATGTCCAACCTGAAAGAAACTGCATTACGCTTCAGGTTTGTCTTCATCTCAGTAAACACAGGCCTCAGTGCTCGTTTGAGGGCACGGCCGCTGAGGGACTAATGGCGGCTAACGGTGTGTGTTTGTGCTCACGAAATGGCAGTTTCTCAATCATTCCCCCCTTTTTTATTCAGCTTCTGTGCCCTGGAGAAAATGAAAGAAATGCTGGTTGCTGACTATCAGCACCTCATCAAATGTTCATTTCTCCAGTCAATAACCGACTCCAGCCCCTTTATTAGCCTTGTGTTAGCAGGAAGATTAGACTGAGGATCTGCTGCTGAGCATCTCCTTTCATTAGCAGAGACGGGGAACAGCACTGGACTCATTACGAATCCAGGAGGCTGCACGTGTGCGTGAGCAGAGGTGAGAGTAGGGGGTGGTTTTGTGGAAGTGCACATCAGTCTGAGCTCATTAGCGTCTCGGTGCTGCA
The DNA here is from genome assembly GCA_032361105.1 of Microctenopoma lineatum. Taxonomy (NCBI): domain Eukaryota; kingdom Metazoa; phylum Chordata; class Actinopteri; order Anabantiformes; family Anabantidae; genus Microctenopoma; species Microctenopoma lineatum. Next base: position 22,121,649 of record JAUMHJ010000023.1, read on the forward strand.
GATGTGGTGTTACTGCGTTCACTCACGTCCAGTGCGGTGGAAATTAATGCAGATGTTATGGATGTCGAAGACGCAGTCGATTTTATTTCATTTTTAGGAATGTAAACAACACGCGGACGGTTTCTCCACTGAATCATTTCTGGTTCCAGGTGGTGTTATTTTAAATGAAACATTATCCCCGCGCTGATCTGGCAAAATGAATTAAACAGCAGTCGACTGAGGTAAAACGTTTTTTCCCTCATAAAAACTGTAATTTATGCTCAGTTTGTCTCATTTAAAGACTAACTCATGATAAAATGATACATTTATATAGAAACAAACACAGAGGGAAGTTCAAGAGGTGTAAACCGCAGCTTTTTAATGACGGAACAAAGGTCCTGCAATTTCCTCCTTTATCTTTCCTCTAATGCAGCATTCATGACAGTGACCCCCCCTCCCCCCAGAGATCACCTGAGCAGCGTACGACATAACGCATATGCAGTCTTTTTACGTGCAGTGTGCACAGCCTGTGTTGTCCGTACACCTGGGAGCCAGAAAGACACAAACCCGTCTCCTCTCTCTGTAGGAACAACATACAGCTCTAATTTCCCTGAGCTATGTCTGCCAGTGGCACCGTCCCCAGCCTCCCAGCCTCCCAGCCTCCCAGCCTCCCAGCCTCCCAGCCTCCCAGCCTCCCAGCCAGCAGCAATGCGCCTCCAGCCAGCGGCCAATTGTTGCTGGAGGGAAAGAGGATGTGATTTTTACAGTCAATGCCCAGGATTGAATTGATCCATTCTGTCAAACTGAGGACTTGAAGTAAATGTTCCCTTTTTTCAGGAGGGAATTGTTCGCCATCAGTCACGGTGACACAAAAGCAGGAGAAGCTGGTCGAAGCTTTTGCACCACCTGCAGGAAAGGTTCAGACTTCCTAAGCGTGGCAACAAAGTTCCTTTAAAGAGATGTTCTGTCTTTTAAACATGATGATTTTCATTAATCTGGAATAGTTTAGATTTGTCCAAATTCACCTTCTTTTAAAAGCAGCATTTCCCCAGAGGAGGAAAAGGGTTTGGTGGAATTATGAGTAATGCTCTGTTATACGTTTTACTCAGAGCCACTGAGAAAACAGCCCTGTCACGTCTGTCATTATGTTTTTGTTCACTGTCATTAGCAACAATTACCTGAACCCATGGCGTCATTAATAACGCTGTGTGTCCTCCGTCCGTGCAGGCAGCAGCGGCTTCTCACCAGCAGCTCATTCATCAGCACCTCTATCAATCACAAATAAACAGGGGGGGGGTGGACATGAGTGTGGAGGCACTCTTTTGGGAGGCGCTGCTTAGTGCTTTTTCGTAGATCAAACCTGGTCCAGGTCTGGGTCCAGCATCCTCCACCGTGTGCAACCAGAATCTCACTAACTTCAGATCCTGACTGAGAGTTCAACAGCTCCCTCTGAAGCCTGCAACTCGGCAGAGAGTCCCGATGCTTGCTCTCTACAACCCGAGTCTCTGCAGCAGAGAAGTGTCAGCTGCAGGACGCCAGCCACGTGCAGGTTATCTCGCCTGTCCCAGTGCAGTAAGCAGCCGTCCTATTGACACGACCTGCTGCTGCACGCATTCATGCTGCTAGCGCGCACCCTGCTCTGAGCTACAGTCGAACACGAGCATCTCCAACGAAGACCCAGAGACTCACTGAAATATGCATGAGAAGAAATGAAAGTGTTCAGGAATGGAAACAAGTTCTTCTTCAACTATTAAACGTGTTTAACACTGATTCACAGAGAAATGCGTCAGAGAGGGAGGGGGCGAGTTTCCTTACATCCAAACCTAAGGAGTCCGTGTGGTCACCTGAACTGGATCCGGTCTGATTTTTATCTTGGTTCAGATTTGATTGACTGAGTCTTGAATCATTTCTCCCCCAAGGGTGACAGTTCAGCAGTGACATCATTTCAAAGTGAAATTCAAAACCCCAAAGTCAGTGAACCAGGAAATCGAATCCAGAGCGAGGAGGCATCTACAGACTGCACCGGATTTTTTTCTTTGCTGACAGAAATCGGTTTACTTTTGACTCATTTCCTTTATTTGGCCTCCCTCAAGACGTGAGACAGGGAGCAGAAGTGGAGGAGGGAGGAGACTCCAGCATCGAAGCCTCAGAAGAAGCTCTCTGAGGAACAAATCCAGCTCCAGCACCTGAGAGTCTGCTGATCCACAATCAGCTTTGTTTATTCGACTGCCTGGCGAGTGAAACTCTCTACACCAAGCATCTTAAATAAAGTTAATATATGACTGTAGTCCTGCGATAACTCGCCGCGCTTCTCCTGTGACGCGGCCGTAGCTGCTGACTGTTTCTGATTGTTCTGAAGCGTCTTTGAAAACAAGATGATTCATCTCAGGAATTTTCTCTTGAGAAATGAATTAGATAAAAATCATATCTTTTGTTTTATTCTTCAAGGTTTTTGTTGTGATTCACTGACTGAGACAGTAAAATCTATAAGGCGAACATGGGAATGAATTTAAAAAGGTCAGCGGTTAATTCAAGGGTTGAATCAATCCTGGAATGAGACGGTTTGATGCTCTACGTTTATCTAGTCCAACTGCTCTTCTTTGGATGGATTGATTATTTTATTATTCCACATAATTCCTACGGCAGCTTGTTAGCACTGTGTGAAAAAGGTCAGATCTACAGAGGTAGTTTTCATTTAACACAAACACTGAATATCTTCACCTGATCCGTCCTTCGTTTCCTAAGAAGTGAACTAATACTGCGGCACAGTTCTGGAGCAGCAGGGCGAGTACTGCTGGCTTCATTAGAAGAAACATGCGTTAACTATAAGATATTTAAGGGAAATATTGTGCGTGTTCTAAACAACATGTTTAACCACGCTGTTCGTACGCCTCGTCGCGGTTTAGTCGTGGTTTGCAACCACGCCTTCAAACTACTGCGGTTTGATTCCTTGTAGCTGCAAGTTCATGTATTTTCCACCTGGTAAGAAACTTTTTACAATGTGAGAGAAATATGTTTGGTACCATCTGGTTTTTTTCTCTTATTGATTCATCATCCATTGACCCCCCCCCGATCTGAATCCAGGTCAGAGGTCCTCAGATCATCTGAGCTGACGTTTAGTACCTGACTCATTAATGTGAGTCAGGGACTAACACGATATCTCAACAGATATCGCGGATCAGGTCTCAGATATCACGGATCAGGTCTCAGATATCGTGGATCAGGTCTCAGATATTGTGGATCAGGTCTCAGATATCGCGGATCAGGTCTCAGATATCGCGGATCAGGTCTCAGATATTGTGGATCAGGTCTCAGATATCGCGGATCAGGTCTCAGATATCGTGGATCAGGTCTCACAGATTCTTGAACACCTTGTTTGTGGCTCAGAAGAATAAATCCGGTTCATTCGCTGTTATTGAAATGATGCATTATTGCAGACGTGCAGCCTGAGAGTGTGAGAGAGCTGGAGGTGGGGGTGGGGTGGGGGTGGGTGCTGCAGTCTGCCTCCCGGAGCTTCAGGCTTCTCTCCATTTATCATCTCTAATGAGGCAAAGCCCTCAGGCACAAATATCTCCCTCAGCTACGACAGGCTTCGCCCTTATACAGTCCTCCACCCTCTGCGTATGATGCACCCCCCCCCCCCGAGCGTGGCCTCATGGGAAATCTGCACTGACAGTATATGTGCTGAAATGGTCTTTCATTGGTTGTTGACTCTAACAGTCTAGTTCTCCACTTAAAACCAAATCACACTGTTACCACCAGCTTATCCTGGGGTTTTTATCCGGACCTTTATTTGATCAGGTAACACCGCAGGGAGAAATCTCAGCGGATCAGAACCAGACACACAGCATCCAAAACTTCTCTAAGCACCGGTGCAGCCGTGGCTGCAAATCAGCGCCTGCTCCATAAACAGTAAATAGATGTTTTCACCGTGAGCGACCAACACGGCCAACGATCCGGCTGCTTTGTGAGAGTCATCGTCACAGCAGGTTCTGATCTGGTGTCAGTTACTGTTTGCTCAAACGTGTTCTAATGCATTCACTTACTCAAAGTCAAATATCTCAACGTGTCTCGAGAGCGTCGTGTCCAGCAGACTCTCTGCTCTTTGGCTCCTTCCACTGCGGCACCGGGGGAAAGTGTGTCCATGAGTCTGCAGGCTCCAGTTCTCCAGCTTCTCTTTTTAAGCTCCATCTTTTCAGCTCCTCTCATCTTCCCCCTTTTTCTCTGAATTTCACCCTAACAGCTTCTCTCATTGATGTTTTAACTCTGGAGCTGCTCTGCTTCTGGGAAACGTTTGTAAAACCAAAAGCCCGGCCTTCAAAGGTTAGCGGAGGGTGGGGTGGGGGAGGAGGAGACTTTTCTGAGGTGACTGTGTTTCTACAGCAGCCCAGAGTGGACAAACTAAAGATTCAGCAGCGTGAATTTTGTAGCAGAGCTTTGACATTTAATTATAACCAGGTCATAAAATAGGGTTTGTGCTCTGTTCAACAACCATTTCAATAACGTTTGTCATTTAAAGACGCGCAGAAGTTACTCCCTTCTCTCTCACACACACTCTGCATCATGCACACAGACACGCACTGACCCACCTGTACCGTTGGTTAATGATCGTGAACCTGAGCCTCTTTGTCTGACGACAAACCTTGTGTTGATGCTCACTACATGAAGGCGAGCTGAGCAGATGACGCGTGTTAGTTGAGGGTGAAACCAGGTGACACGAGTTAGTCTATGTGGGACCAGGTGACACGAGTTAGTCTATGTGGGACTAGGTGACACGAGTTAGTCTATGTGGGACCAGGTGACACGAGTTAGTCTATGTGGGACCAGGTGACACGAGTTAGTCTATGTGGGACTAGGTGACACGAGTTAGTCTATGTGGGACTAGGTGACACGAGTTAGTCTATGTGGAACCAGGTGACGAGGTGACACGGGTTGGTCATGCGTGGGACCAGGTGACACGAGTTAGTCCTGTGTGGGACCAGGTGACGAGGTGCCATGAGTTAGCTGTGCGTGGGACCAGGTGACATGAGTTAGTGGAGTGTGGGATGCGCTGAGTGAAGACGTGAAGTTGACTGATTGTATTTGTGCTTGACGAAGCACGGACTCAGTGTGTGTGCGCGTGTCCTTCATGAACAGTCTGACCTTTTTATGGGGTGGGTGGGGGGGGGGTGAAGCATAAAGAGTCATATTTTAATCATTTCACAGACTAAGCCCAGGAAACAGTCGCTCCCATAAGAAATGTTCTTATTCCCTTTCTTGCCGCCTTAACATTAATATTTCACAGTTCAATCTCACGGATGCTTGTTGCGGCGCGTCTGAAGGGCCCCGCACCAACACAGAGAACTGAAGCCTGCAGAGCTCCACCAGCCCAGACACTAAGGCACAGAGTTAAGGCTCAGTGGTCAGATCTCCTCTTTATAGGTCTGTGTTGTTGCATCATTTTCTTTTCGTCTGCTAATAACGTAGATGCATGTGATCAGTTTCTGAGCATGAGCAGCTCTAGCACTGAGCACACGTGTGAACGAGAATAAGATAGGTTTCCTCAAAAGCTGCCGCTTCTCCCTGGACCGACCTCTTCTCTGTCCGCTCTGCTCTGCACGTGGATTATTCACGGAGCGCCATGTGCACAGGACTCCATAAATGTCCTCAGCTCCATTTTTAATCCTCCAGCTCAGCCGTCTCAGTTACAGAGTGCACACGTGTGTCTCTGTTTCTGTCTCATGTCTTGTTCCTCTCCGTTTTTGTCACCTGTTGTTTCCCGCTCAGCTCAACGTGTCCAGGTGAATCACAGTAAACACCACCCTGTCTCCTACTGTGACGTGTACTGGTGCAGCTCCACCCTCAGGTCTCTCTGAGTGGGACACGATTAGAAATGTGTGTGTTCACAGCAGAGATTAGTCTGTGAATTCAAAAATCCCTCTTTCACTCCGAGGTGTAAAAACACTGTTTGCTCGTCACCAAACGTTGTGAAGTGCAGTATGCAAATCCGTTTGACCCGGAGCTGACCAGAACTACTGTCTGCGTATCACTAACAAGCACAGTCGGCCCGTCACCGAGTCTCCTCCGTTCTCAGCGAATACAAATGCAGCGCTTTGATATTCTGCTGATGGCCTGAGTGTACGAGGACTCTGATCATGAAAGCGTCTCTATGTCTTTTTCTGATTCATCCGTTCTCAAAGCAAACCATTTAGAGTTTTATTTGATCCAGCGTCTGCATCATGTTTCTACGTTTCTCTACAGTTCTAACGAGGGAACAACACAGATCCTGTTCTGTTTGAATGTTCTGGACCAGACAGACTTTCTCCAAGCGACCCCGAGACTAATCTGCATGTTTGGTCCAATAACGTCGACGATCTGACGTGATTTTATGTGTTGATTCAGCTGTTGTTAGATCAGGAGTATTATTTCCTCACATCAGAGCGACGCGAGGCAGCGATGAGTTTCCACCCATCAGCAGCTGCAGCAGCTGGGACACAGATCATTCAGCTGACCGAGATTCAACTGCAGCAATTTGTGGCAAATAAGACAAAATCAAACAACAGGGAAGAAAAAAAACTGTGTCTCCTCAGCAAGCACGTAACACACAGAATCTACTCCTGAGCTTTGGAATCTAACACCAGCCGTCCCCTGGAGGTCCCCTTCTCGTACATGCGATGTAAGTAAGACGTGTGTATGAGCTGGCTTTGTGCTCCATGTTAGTCCAGCTGCTTCTACATGTGGAACCTGCTGCTGATAATAATCAGAAACTCAGACAGAAGTTCACTTAGCTCCGCCTCCTCGTCCCTCAGAGTCACAGTCAACATATTTGCCACATCAGACCTCGTCTGTCGGCCTCTGTTTGTACAATGTGCTTTTATTTTTACATACGATCTGTCACTTCTCTTCGCCTCATCCTATGTCCCGCCTGGTTTTTCTTTCAAAGTAAGAGCTTCCTCTCTGTCAGAGCAACGCTGCTCATGTATTTTGAAAGGCCTCCTAATGTTTCCCAGCACAAAACTTTCCCAGGTACATTCTCAGAAACACAGAAAGTGCATCAGAGGAACTGAAAGGCTTTTATAGCTCAGTATCAGTCTGTGTAATGTGTGTGTGTGTGTGTGTGTGTCGGGGCAGCAGACCCAGAGATGGAGCCAGAGTGACACAAACACAGAGTGACACCTTCAGTCTCTGCTTTGGATTTTGCAGAAACATTCTCCTGTGTTTTTTTTCCACACTAAAAACTAAAGATATCATATTAAACAATAAATCTTCCTTTTGGAAACTTCCCTCAGCAGATTTTATCTCAGAGGATCTGTCCTTTTGACCAGAGCTCCAGTTTGTCTCCCAGGTAAACTGCAGATGGTCAGTGTCCCTGGTGGCTTTTAAAGTCCAATCCTCCACCTTAAATAGCTGCGCCGCGTCCTGCCTGAGCATTTAAACTCTGTGAACTCAGTCTGCTGCAGAAACGGAAAGTTTCACCGTCTCATCCAGGAGAAGAGAATCTGAGAATCTCTGTAACAGGACGGGTCAGAGTCATTTCAAGTGTCTGTTTCCTTTTCTTTGACTTCACTGACGAGGAACCAGAAGCACGCGGGGACATCAGGCTGGTGGCGTGTGGTAAATCACCTGAGTCAGTGCACGTGTGCATGTGAACACCCTGTAAGTGTCACATGATCGAGCGCCAACACACCGACCTCAGAGACTCTCAGGAAGACCCGCGACTCGCTAACGGCGCTCTCGCTCCGAGCCACATATTAAATTTATAGTATAACCCTGACTGAATATTGATCCAGGTTTGTTATGTTGGAATTATAGCAGCGCGTGTCAAAACTTGCAAGGTCGATGCTGAGGTGCTGCCAGGGCGTCACAGCCGAGCGGCCAGAGCCGGGTCGCTGCGGAAACAGAACAGAACCCTTTCTGCTCCAGAGGCATTTAACCCTTGAGTGGCAATAAATCCAGTCTGCAGCCGTACTCGTCAGAGTCACGTCACAGAAATGCAGTTTTCATTCAGCTGTAAATGTCATTTTTCAGTATTTGCTGCGACTGCAGCTTCCTTCACATTAAACTGTAATAATAGGAGAAGGTCCTTCACCGCCTGAACGGACTGATGCGCTCCTCATGCTTGAAAGACGAGACTTGAGACTGATCAATAACTTGGTGCATGTGTGTGTCTGTGTGTGTGTGTGTGTGTGTGTGTGTGTGTGTGTGCGTGTGTGTGTGTGTGTGTGTTTCACTGGCCTGACTGGATCCGCTCCATCGCGTACTGACAGGGAGCACATGTCCACATCGTTTGCTCCATTTGGATGAAACAATATTTGAAAGATGGTGAATTGGCACCGTGTCCTACATGAAATTAAAATAGTGTCAAACCTCTGGAGTCCGTGAACATGACCTTTCCCTAGTCCTGGTCCCAAGCCCAGATGAATGGAAGGGGTGCGTTTGATTGATGCGCTGTGACGACCTCGTAGCACAGAAATAATCTCCCTCATTCATTTCAGCTCTCTGTGTCGCGTGCTCTCACAGAGCTGTGGCTTCAACAGACTTTTCCCTTTAGTATTTTTTAATAACCGCGTGCAGGTGAGACGTTTCTGAACAAACGACTTTTTACTAATATTTCTTATTGAAGAACAGAAGCACATTTTTTGTCGTTTATCTTTTATTTCATTCCTGAAAGTGTGAAGATAATTTCATCCCCATGTAAATGTGGAGGTACAGTAAATATGAGGGGTTAGTGGCGCGTTGACCGCTGCCACATGTTTTATTCATCCGCTGAATGAAATGTGGGACCCACAACAAATATTCCTCGTACACATATTTGATCTGGCACTCGGCTGTTTTCCAATTGAATTTGAGATGAGGAGTCGTGGAGACATATGAAGGAGACGCGCGTGAAGTTTTCAGCAGACGGGGAAAAATCCTATCTTCCTCGTCCTTGATCTTCATGAAGCCAAATGAATGACTCGCAGGCACACGTGCATATTATTCATAATGTCCTGATATGAAGTGAGGAGTTCTGCTCATCGACTCCGGGATTTATGGATCCTCTGCAGAGGTGGGAAACCACAAAGTAAACACTCCTTAAGCTGCCGTTTGATATGGAAAGTGTAAAATCAGTGAGTCCTCCTCGTCTCATGGTATCAGTGTTTGTTTCCTCTGTAGATTTTAATGTCTCTGTCTCAGATGTATGTTTAATGGACCCCCCCCCGTACTCCCACGTGTGAGGAGAGATAACATATCAGACATTTCTTTTTCTTGGAACCCCGTGAATAGTTAAAACATCAGCAGCCACTGAAGGACCAGCTTCATTTCATAGATGCAGTCAGTGCTGCAGCTCGAGTCCAGCAGCGGATCTAATCAAATAATAAAACCAGCCCATCACATTAACTACGCTGCAGCAGCCAATAAATTATCTAGGAAATGTGATGTCGACTGGATCCTGTTTCTTATTACCAAAGGGAAGGTGCTGGTAATTTTCCTAATACGACATCCATCGATCCATTATCAGCCGCTCATCTGGGAACGGGTCATGGGGGCAGCAGCCTAAGCAGGGAGGCGCAGACCTCCCTCTCTCCAGCTCCTCTGGGGGACCCCGAGGTGTTCCCGGGCCAGACTTGAGATAAAATCCCTTCAGCATGTCCTGGGTCCACCGGTACGCCGCTCCAAACACCTCCGCTGACTCTACGCGAGGAGGAGCAGCAACTGAATGATGATTCACTGCCAATCAACAATTCAAAGAGCTGTGTAAAGGTTTGAAGACATAACAGACTCAATCATAAGAGACGAAACACGACAGGAAGAAGAAGTAAAGAGCTTCAGCAGGTACCGACGTCCCTGCTGCCTCCCGCATGACGTCAGACGACACATTCAGACCATTCGTGGAGGCGGTGTACAGACAGGCCAGTAAAACACCACCTGCGTGTCAGCGCCACCACCTTCTACAGGATGTTTCTGATGAACGATGTGGACTGCGTATTTAGGTTTGATGAAACAGCATCCAGCCAGCAGTAGTGATGCAGCTCAGTGTTTCTCCTCCAGCAGGAGGACAGAGGGTTTACTCTGCAGTCAGTGCTTCTCTGTATGGATCCGGATGCAACGCTGAGACGACTGTAGAAGGAAACAAAAGGAGAAAGTTGATGAAAGGAGAAGAGAGGAGGAGAGACAGGGGGAACAAAGGGAGGGCGAGGAAGACCTTGAAGGCACAAAGAAGAAAAAGAGAAATGCAGGAGTGACTTGAAATCCAGACTGAGTCAGTTGTTGTTTGTTTCACATTGAGTGCAGTGGAAATACACTGTATTAACCTCTGAGTCCCCAGCTGGTGGTTATTGCTGTCTGCTGGGACATCGAGTCCACTTTACTGAGCACACAGTGAAGTTGGAGCTGAGGTGACGAGCTGGAGAAATGAAGACGTATTTGTTGCCTTGTTTTATGGCTTAAACTGCTGAGATTACAGCCTGTTGTGTATGAGGACGCCCTTCTCACCTTACCGTCTTATCACCGACGATGTGCTGGGCTGTGTACGTTGGAGCGTAGTTAGGAAACGTTCCTCGTCATGTTTGTTTATCTGTGTGTGATGTAAGGACTCCTCTGACTCCGTCAGTCCGACGGTGCAGCGGCTGGTCCAAGCTCAGGTGCGACACCGTTTAAGTTGTACATTTACCTGAACAGGAACATTCTCCACCTCCACACCATCCTGTGATGATAGAAACGTTTTATTAATGACAATGTTTCTAGAAAGACTGTGAGACGAGCACGGAAAGTTGAGAAAGTTTGCTGTGCGGTTGAGAGACATTTATTGAAACTAGCAGCGCCTCAGCTCGGACTCTCTCGGCCTTTTTCCTCATGCTTTGAAAAAGACTGTGTGCAGAAGGGAGGTGGTTTCATGAAATGTCAGGCACCAGACAGAGAGGAGCACATGGTGCTCCATTAAAGTGTTTTTTACATCCAACAATTGCCATAACTCTAACTGCTGCTTTCCAGCTCCTGGACCAACTCTTGGTGGAACCTTTCTGAGATGTTTCTGAAAGGTTAAAATCAAATCAATAAGTGGAACTTTTTCTTTTTGACAGAAAATGCAGCAGGTGCAGAAAGTAGCAGTGTGAAAATGGCTGTGTTAATTCTGCCCTTTGCTGTGTCCTCAGGTGGCATCTGTATCGCTCAGTCGCTGAAGATCCCTCACGACCACAAACCCTCCGACTTTGACAAAATCATCCGCCTGCTGCTGGACACTCGCTACGCCCGTGCTGTGATCCTGTTTGCCTACGACGAGGACATCAGGTAAGTTTAACATGCAGCGTGAGAGTTTGGAAACCTCCATCTTCCCCAACAACCATTTCCTCAAAAGAAACATGTAAAAGGATCATTGTTTGTTTGAACATAAGCATTGATTCTGAACCTGTTCACCGTGAACACAGGGGGATCCTGAACGCCAGCAAGCGAGCGGACCAGCTCGGTCACTTCCTGTGGATCGGCTCCGACAGCTGGGGGGCCAAGAACAGCCCCATCCACCAGCTGGAGGATGCTGCTGTGGGAGCTGTCACCATCCTGCCAAAGAGAGCCACCATCAGCGGTGAGTTGGTGTGGAAATCCGTTTCATCCCCGTCAGCGTTTCCATTCATCCGGTTCTCTCTGCACCGCCAGCTTTTCCATTCTCCTCATTTCTGATTGAAAAGCTCCGTCGTCAGTGAGAACGTCCGTGTCTCATCCCTTGATTTCACAGAATGCTTTTGATGACGATGATTATATGTCATTAATGTTCTGCCAGAGATCCAGCATCAGCACTGCCGTGTCTCTCTGTCTTAGTCAGCTCGAGAGATCTGATCAGATCGAGAATAAAGACAAACTTCTGAAGTTTGTCTTTATTCTGTGGGTAGGAAAGCGTTCGTAAACTAACACTCTCCTGTCCGAGTCTCACTGGAAACAAAGCCAATGAACAGATTCTGTACACGGAAGGAAAGCATTGTGGAAAAGTCTGAACTGCTGCTCGGAGACGTTTTGAGCGACTCCCGTCTTCTTGCTGATGTCAGCGTTTAGATGAATGTAGGTATCACAGAGCTGTTTAGCAGCTACAGACGTGTTGGCGTAGAGCTGGAGCATAGACGAAGGCGCTGACGGTGATGTCAAAGCGTGTTTGTTGTGTTTACACAAAGAATTTGACTTCAAATAAAATATGAATCCTTTGTTCTCTGGATTTTTTACTGATGCACAGATACAGCGAGGAGCTTTAATGGAAAGCAGCTGGATCACATTTTCCTTTGTGGAATCTAAATCCTCCTGCAAACATACGAAAGCCCAGTAATCGTATTGTCAATGTTTTGTTGTAACATCGATATCTGACCTTTTCCTGCTCCTCAAACACGCTGACATGCAGGGCATGCTCGGCATCACAATCCCCGCCAGGAGCTCAGTGTAGAGGCAGAGCTAGAAAGCATGGCCCCTCCCTTCTTTTTCAACAGTCCTCTGAGGAAACGGACCTCTTCCCGTATTCCTCCCGCTCTCCGAGTACAGTTTTCCTGTGGTGGAACATCACTCTGCAAGTGGTGTAGTCAAGAACCTTTTCACTACTGAATTTGGGATTTTCATTAGTTTTCACTCATAATCATCAAAATGAAAAGAGTCACGGCCTCGACCAGCCTTGGTCTTGTCTCACAGCTCCATGTGGCAGCAGGCGCTTCTAAAGCTGGTTCTGCAAGAAGCCTCTCTCTTCAGTAGAGGTGTAGGGCTACTCCAGGGGAGGGGTGTGGGCGGTGGAGAGGGTCCACATTGACATGAACTTTAGAACTTCCCTGTTCACCTGCCTCCGTGATGCCTGGATCCTGCCTGTTGCTGCAGTGGCAGGATAGAAACATGGGTGTTTGTCATATAAATGCTAATTTGAGCTGGTGTCTAAACACAGCTTCCTTTTAATTGGTGAGACTGAACCCAAGAGAGGAAGAAAAACACCAGAACAAAACAGAGACAGAAGCCGGAGACAAAGACGCAGCAGAGAGTGAGTTGAAAAATGAGGCAGCACACCTCCTGTGGCAGAGGACGCCTGCTGAGTGTGCAGCCTCCAGCTGAGATGGATCCACTTCCCAGAGTCGGTTACGCCCACGAATCCACAAAACTCAGGCTTTAATGTCAGAGAAACGTAGGAAAGCCTGATTATACAGCAGCGACCTGCTCCTCCTCATCAGACTAATCACGCAGCACAGAGACGACGAAGCAGAGCTGGTCAACACGCGACCTCTGCTGCGCGTTCCGTGTCACCGCGCAGCCGCGAACGCCTTCGAGCAGATGTTGCTGCTAAGCTAACAGTCGGGTCATGTTGGAGTCTGAACGGAGCCATAACAACAAACTCATCCTACATTTACATTTAGAAAAGTGCGGTTTGGTTTTGGAAATGAACAGTATTGAACACTTCCCACTGTGTATTAGCATCGTCAGGAGAAAAGTGTCGCTGACCTCTTCCAAACATTTGACCCTTTGTTGGTCTGATCGTCTTTTCAGAGGCGGCGAGTAAAGTTTCTTCCTGTGCAGAGAACCTGCTGCTGCTCCGGGTTTGGTGGAGATGGAGCGGAGATGGACCAGTGGGAGAGATCTCTGCCTACACGTTAGCGCCCACAGCTCTCCCTCCTCTCTGGGAGAAACAGAGCTGCTGGCTTCCGTGTGGACTCAGCTGATAGTAGGATGCTGTACGTCTGAAACACGAAAGATGGGTGGCGCACACACATTCTTCAGATTTGGACGGAGAAAAACGTATTTGACCCAGAACAGAAGCTTTATATTGATGCAGGTATATTTTTATCCCGACTCTGGATGCTGTGCAGCCACCCAGGTGTGATAAAGTGATCTCGTAATCTCGTCCAAATGCTGCTGCAGTGTGCAGCAAACCGTGAAGAAACCAAGACGTAAATAATATAATGATAGTGATGGTTCCTGATTTAAAAAAGAGATGTTTGACTGAACGTGTCCACAGCAGCTTAGCCTCATTGTTCGGAGGGACACATCTGAACTGATGCTTCATAATTAGAGATCACGGATCATGCTCCGCTGCCTCTGCAGGCAGCAGCTGTCACTGTTATTTATCTGTGGGTACTGATGTAGCCAGCGTGTAGAGGTTGGCACAGACTGATCACACATGGGCCCAGATCTCCAAAGGTCCTGCCTGTGTCCGTCCCTCGTGCTCATGCTTTCCTGAGTGAATACTGAACTTCTTTGCATATTAGAAATGATCTAAATTTAAATTTGAAAGCCTGATCCCACTGGTCCAGTTTAAACTTTTATCTTCTTTATCTATGTTTTATCAACTGTGTGACTGCGTCTGCTGCCGTGTGTCTCACTGTGTTCACCACTTTTTTTAAGTTGTCGGTGACTTTTCTCCAACTGAGGTGGAGCAGCATCGGCTAAGCTGTGGCTGCATCTCGTTACCAGCAGGACATTAGCACGGTGCTCGTGATCAATCATCTGCTCCTGTATCAGTCGCAGTAACAACACTTGGGTGGTGAATGCCCCGGTCGCTCGCCGTCCTCGCTGGGTGTTTCCTGGCGCTCGTAGCCCGCGCAGTGGGAAAGCTCGCTGGCAGCCTGTCACAGCGGATTCCTTTGGCCGTGGTGTGAGAGCGAACTCTAATCTGACAAACGGCAAAGAGGAGGGAGGAGGAGACACTGATCATGCTAAACACCCTTTCTCCCGCTTCACACCAGGCGCTCGCTCGCCCGTCTGCCTTTCTCTCCTTTGTAATTGAATATTTATTCTATAACTACATTCTGCTGTATGTAAGCTACAGTCGTACATTTCTATGATCTTTACCTTCTATTTATTTTTCCAAACCAAAGCCCAGAGGACACAGACTCGTGGCTGTGACTCTGATAAGATGGCAGTAAATCACTGTGCCCTGTGAGTTTACCCCTGAACCTCCAGCAGGCCGCTGCACGCTGACCTTTTCCCTTTTTACGGTCTGCAGTATAACTACATCTACAGGGGCTCCTGATGGTGACCTTTACTGTGTGCTGTGACGAGTAGATATTAAACATCATAAAAGTTCCTGTGAATGTACAGAGCTGTGCTCAGGATTATTCAGGACATTGTCCCGACAGCATCAGAGCAGCCGCCTCGTTGTGCACGCGCCACAAACTGGAGCTAAATACAGCCGCTGGAGTAAAGAGCTGACGGACGGTCGGTTGATCCGGTTAAAGGTTCCTTATGGGGGGAAGCTTCAGGACACACACACCCCCCGCCCATGCAGGGCACCGTGAAGCTTGGGAAGCCACTATCTGTGTGTATTATTACATTTCATGGCCTGCTTCCTAAGGTGGTGTGAAAATATGAATGTGTGGTGATGGTGGTGCGTCACCACTGTTCCGCTTGTTTAGAAAAGCCTCGGGTGAAGATTATTTCTGTCCAAGAAACCTTTTATCACTTGTTTTTGTGCTTCAACATGTCTGTGTCTCCGCACACAGCCCCTGCGTGAAGCCACTTCCACCTCACAAGCCTCTGTTTTCTTTTCAAATTAAGGATTAGTCTTATCTTAAATAGGGGCATTAAACAACTTTTTCTGATTGCCCCCCCACTCGAGGCACAGCTAAGTAAGGGCTGGTAATTGACTTTTCTCACTTGTTTACTTGCTCTGGCCCCTGCAGCGGTTTAGGCTCGTGCTTGGCTCCAGCTTCAGCCGTGGCCCCGACGGCTGCTGCTGTGTTTGGTGAACTGGGTCCTGCCGGGAAACATGTTTCCACTGTGAACTTGCAGAACACCCTGACCGGTTGTTGCAGCCTCCTCCCTGTCTTTGTACCAGGTTCTGTGTCAGCCCTGGCTTTGAGGAAGAGCAATAAACTACCAGCGACCAAGCGAAGTGACGGGGCGGGGGGGCATTCAAAAGGTGGATCCCAGAGGCAGCAATGGAGAAGCTCCACATGTAGGAGGAAAGCTGTGGTAAAAGGAAGCAGGTGCTCAGGACACAGCTGGTTTGGGGGAGGAGCCAGAAGTCGTTCAGCTACGCGGCTGCTGTTAGAGATGGCAGATTCAGGTGGACAGATGGATTGTTGGTGTCATGGTCATTACCTGATGTCTTGATCGGATTTTAGGAATGTCATTTAGGTTCCATCGAGAGAAGCGCTGGTCACATGATGCCTGACAAACCTGAACATGTGAAGAAAGAATAGGAACTAAATAAAGCAAATGGACTTCTGGAACTAGAACGTAGAACTTCTTTCAGTACAGTTAAGTTAACACAAACCTACGATCTGTCTGTTCGTGACATAAACAAATGTTTGTACTGAACCCACGAAGCAGGAAACGTTAGCTGAGCGTAGAGAGAGAGAGAGAGAGAGAGAGAGAGAGAGACCTCCCCGGGCTTTAATGAAGAAGTGCTCCTTTGTTTCAGCTGTGGGTGAAAATGTTTCTGCTGGATCCTTCATTTGCACCCTGCTAAGAAAAGAAATGTTCCTGGTGTCACAGATTGTGCTGCTCTCAAGGCTCCACGCTGAGAGAGAGTCTTTCTGTTAAAAATAAAATGAAGGGGGACGGTAAAATGTACTCGGCTGAGGTATCGTTTCATTTTACAGATGCTGCTGCAGCCTCTTATAACACTTGTCTAACGCTTTGTGAACTGAAGCCACATCAGCAGCTACACGGCTCCTAGTGGCAACTACTGTGATATCTGCACTTTGAACACCTTCATGTGTACCCCCCCCCCCCACTTCACTGATGCTCCGCATCCTTTAACACAGGCGGCTCGTACCCTGAGAGATAAATCAGCTACCCTGCAGCACCAGCACGGTGTGAACAGAAGCATGCACCCACTTGTAGATTCCCCTAAACTCCTCGTGAAATACCGCCTCACCACTTTGTTATAAATAGTGAACCTGTACCCCCCGCCCACCCCCCCACACTCACACACTGAGCTGCGTTGTCTGTTTCAGGTATAAATACTTTGGCTTCTATGCATCAGCGTCAGTAAAAAAAACTGCCGTCACGATCGTAAGAGTGTACGTCGCTTTATGACTTCCTCTGAAATTATTTCCTCAGAATTAGAATTAGAACCAGGACGTTATGATCCGTTTTTATAAAGAAAGAAGAAAGGTATTTCCCCGAGGGCATTAGTCAGACATCAGGAATATTATCATTATTATATAGAACTGGTTTGAACCAGCCTGGTGTAACACTCCTCACAGCTGGATTGCATTAGATCTCACGTGTACCTCATGAAGTGGGAGGTGTGAAGACACACATGCAGCAGACGATCACTTCCTGTCAAATCATACTTGTTTGTTTGATTAAGCCTCTTATAGCCTATAAATTATCTTATTAATTCACCAAAAATAGAATTTTAGATCCCTAAAAACGTTATACTATTAAAATAAATTAAAGCATGGTAGTTAAATCTATATTTATTTTATATATTAATTCTGTAGAGATAATGTTACAATAAAGAGTGTTTGTGTATATTTGGTTGACTCCATTTTCACGCAGGAGAATTGGACATTTGAGGAGGTCCAGCACTGCCACCCCGCTAGACCTCTTGCCACTCCTTTGCCCTCCCTTGTACAATTATCTAGATCTGCCACTGATCGGGGCACATGCTGTTCTCTGAACAGACAGGTGCATTCAGTGTGAACCGTAGTCACCGGATCGTGTTCTGCTGTTTGAATAAGTTTCTACGGTTAGAGAAACCTGTTGTGTTCAGTATCTGGGTGTCAATTCTTTCATTTTGATAGAAATAGTTGTGTCGGTACTAACTGTTCCTTCAGTCATGGAGGACGTGTGATTTCTTAAACACACACACACATCTTTGCTGGTCTGTACTGATGATGATGGAACAGTGTGAACTGTAAAAGTGTTCTTTGGATTCAGTAGCTGAGCTCTTCTACACTAATATTAGTTTAAGTGGAAGTGATGTTGAACAGTCGGCATATGCTGCACATTTTGTATTAATACGTGGTTTATTCAGCTTCTCAGCAACAATGGCAGCATCTGTTTTTTCGGTCAGTCCACTGTGTGTCATTAAATTATTTACAACCAGTGATGAGACTGTCTGCATCGACCAGGCTCATTGGCTAATTGTCCCAAGTGTTTGGCTAAAATCTTACTGTATATGTCTGTGTACTGTGCATTAGACTAAAACATCACATGTTAGGTTTGTTCTGCAGAGCGTGAAGTTGGACAGGCTGGCCTCAAACGCCCACCTCTGAGCACCAGATGGCTGCCTGTGAAGCTCGCCGCAGCCAGCAGTCACCGCGGCCTATCAAAGATATGACACTCACACAGTGACGGTGTTATAGAGGCCTAACAGAGCAGGTCGCTGCACAGCGGTGATAACCACACACGTCACAAATGATTGCAACTGCCATGTGCTCAGTGAACGTAGCCGCTGCTCAGGACTGACCCCGGCTCACCGCATCTTTTTAACAGGATCTGCAGGTGGAGAGAAACTGTTAGTGTTAGCATGCTAACACTGAACCTCTAAACACGCGCATGTTTGAATGTGTTAGCATGCACGGCTGCAGACTCTCTGTCGTGGTTTGATGTGGAGGCCCAAATAGTGTCAGATGAAAAAAAGTTCCACCTCCCACAGCAGAAAAGTTTGGTTGGTTTGAAAAAGTCTGTCGCGTTTGATGCCTCTAGATCTCTGCTCTCTCTCGTAGGTCGTGAGGATCGTTAATCTGCTGAAAAGATATCACCTGAAGTTCAGCATCGGAACGTGCCATCAAAGAGCAAAAGCTTTAAAGTCGTCATTTGTTGTTGTTTGTGTCCCAATTAGGAGCACGAGGAGCCTCTTGACAGGTTAGAGGAGGAGGAGGAGGAGACGGGGAGCTGTGGGAGAAGTCAAAGAGGAGTAGAGGGGATGCCGACTGATGGCGTCATTAAAAGGCACGGTGTGTTTTCCAGGAAGGTGTATAAGAGAGAGACAGTGAGGTTTAACTTGGGTGTGCGATCGATAGAGAGACCAGAGGAAGCTGCTCCTGCATCTCTTCAAAGCTTTCTTCATTATGCATGTGCTGCAATTACCTGACGTCTGTGAGGAAATGTACTGAACCAAATGACATTCTGATTAGTGACTGTAATCACAGGGTCAGTGAGGTGGCTTCACTCAACACACACACACACACGTGACTCAGTAACTGATGGTAATTCTCACTTATTGTCTGCTCATGGTATTGCTGCTCTACCTCCCCCCATCCTCCTCCCCCCTCTTTGTTCTGCTTATTCTACTTCTGAAGATTGTTAAAGACCTCAGCTTTTCCTGCTGCAGTGGTTTCTAGTCTTCTCTGTCAAACACATTTACCAGACTGGGTTTAGTTTATGGGCTTTTATTTCACCTCCTTGTCTTTGACTGTGTTAGGGGTTAGTGTTAGGTGTTAGTGTTAGGGGTTAGTGGTAGGTGTTAGGGTTAGGTGTTAGGGTTAGGTGTTAGTGTTAGGGGTTAGGGTTAGGTGTTAGTGTTAGGGGTTAGGGTTAGGTGTTAGGGTTGGGGTTGGGGTTGGGTTAGGTTAAGGGTTTAGGAACAGGTTTAGGGGCTTTCTTGTGATAAATTCATATTGTTGCCGTCGTTTGGGTTAGGGGTTAGGGTTATAGCGTGTATTGATATGTTGTTGAAGACTTATCTCTCAGATAACTTCACCTGGGGGACCGAACGTCTCCACCAACATTATATGAGGGCAGGTATTCACGTGTGGAGGAGATAAACCGCTTCGGGTCGATGTAATTGTTGGAACTTTTGGTGCATTAGTGGTGTTGCCGTTCCAGTCAATGGGAAATCTAAACTTTGATGCCTGGTTCAGTTTCTCTCTCAGAGTAAACACCGCTTACACAAACACAATGAGCATATAATATTGAGTATGTGATAAAAGCTCTAATGAATTAGTTTAGTATGAGGGCAGCAGGGTCATCTCATCAACGCAGGCTGGACTCTGGGTGCCTTAGTAATTTTATGACCTTCTTCTATCATTATTTTATTGTTTTCTTTCATGTTCCAGTGTAAATTAGGTTACAAGCTCAACTCAGCTGTTAAATAGAAAGCCTGCAGTCAGCCTGACATTACCTGAGTGAATCAGGAAGACACAGCACTGCTGTCACTTTAATGGCACCAAAAAGCAGCTCAGACACAGTATCTGACCCAGTAAATCTCAAAGACACAGAGGACGGAGGTCTGCTGCTCCGGTGATTCACTTAATAAAGCATCTGGTGGCATCATGCCAGCACAGCCTCCTGAAAAGAATGTTTTTATGTTATTGTCTTTAATTTATTGTTTTTCATGTACTTGTTTTCTGTCTGTTCTCTCCTAGAGAAGCTACAAATGACCAGAAGCAAATTCCTTGTATGTGCAACATACTTGGCGAATGAAGCTGATTCTTCTAAGTTGATATTTAGCACTTGAGCCTGTCACCATAATGTTCAGTAAAAAAATCAGCTGCAGTTTATCCTCACACTGACGTACAGGATGTTTCATAATCACACATTTATTTAATAGAATAGTTAAACAACAGGAAAAGCCAACGCTGACCTGAAAAACTTAGAGATGTTTGTGTGTGCAGCAGCTGCTGCTGCGGTGGTGGTAAGTCACTGGGAACATGTCACAATAGTCTGACACGCTTTAGATCTCCTTTAGCTGTCAGTGGAAACTCTGACCCAGAAAATGTCAGACGTTTCTGAGTGAACAAGAGCTGAACTGCTGCGAGGTGAAGTCATTAACCTTGCTTTTCCACTGTGGTCAGACACACGTATCTGACTTTAAGTGTTACGGCCGTCACACTTTTTTCTCTACGTTTCTGACAGCGGTGATAAATATCAGTCTGCAGCACAGTGTTTTTCTAATGACGCCATGTTTGAATCCTTCTGTTTTCACTCGTGTCATGTTGCTGCATCCTGTTTGTGTTGCACCTACGGACATGGAAACAACCGAGGGACTGAAGAGAACTCCCGAGGTGGAATATTCTCAGGAAGTCTATGCAGCTATGGGGAACATTTATCCCTCGTTCTTTAATCTCCTCCATGATTTGTGACTCAGCTGCTGTCACCTTTCTTACAGTAACTAACCCACTTCCACGCTCTTCTACTTTCTCATGCTTACTCTTGAGGAGAAATGGGTTCACAACCCATTTTTTCGTTTATGCTGGGACAAACTGAATCATATTTTCTTTCTGCTGTAAAAACATTCACAGTAATTAGCTTCCCTATTATCTGCAGCATTTTGATCCCACAGGGACGGAGTTTTAGAGACACGCAGCTTGAATTGTGATGAATCGATTGGTGTGTTGTTGCTAATTAGGAAGATGGTGCAGCTTTGTGCAGTTACACAAAGGACATGGATGCATTTATTTCTAACATGCTGCACCGGGCTGAACCGAGGCAGGGGGACCGGGTTTTCTTTGTCCTGTCACTAAATCAGTATTTACCCCGCAAAGGCTACAGAGGCCACTGCATGCTGGTAATTAATGTCAGGCTTCACTGTGTAGAGTGTGGAGCAGCTAAATGAAGGAGTGAAAGGCCACACGCTCTCATGGAAGTAACTAGTTTACCTAAACAAGTCCTTTACTGCTAATGCTTTTACTTGCTGCAATGCTGTACGCTCCACCTCTGTTGTAAAATAACTCGGTGAGCTGGTGGATAAAGCAGGATGGGGCTGGATAATGGTCTGGGTTGTGGTCGAGCACAATCAGGATTGTAAGTCAAAGCCGTTGTGACGCAGACAACGGGGAACCTCAGTAACTACTCGACAGCGGGGAGACCTGCAGCACAGAAATGTACAGTACCTGTTCATCAAATGATGGTGGGGGTGGCACTGACATATGCTCCGTAAAGTAGGCCAGTCCCATCAGGGATTCATATAAATTAAGATCAAACACTGTGCTCGCCCCTGGGGTTTCATCCCGATGCAATTATTGTTAAATCCACACTTTCTCCAATGTACGCTCTGTGTACTGTTTCGCTAAAGCCTCGTTCCAAAGAGTAATTACAAGGATATTTTTCATTTAGTTTTATTTCAAGCTGTGAGGAGATGCTGCAGGAACAATCTGCCCTTCAGTCAGACACAGTTTAATGTCTGTTCATTAGTTCTGTGGAGCTTCAAGGAGAGAAAGCTGCATTCAGAGCTGCTGGAGAGGAGCCGCACAGAGAGAGAGTCACATGGTGGACCAACACTGGCGCCATGGAGCTGCTGCTTTACAGCCTGCAACACGCACAGCCGTCCCTGTGCAAGGAGGTCAGACTGGTGCTTGTCCGTCAAAGTATCTGGAGAGATCTCCATCGCGGTTGTCCCAGTTCTAGCATCCACGCTGTCTTTGCTTTGCATTGATGCAGGTGGTGCTGTGAGTAAAGTTGGTCTGATAATAAAACACAAAGTAGAAATTAAAACCTCACAATGTGATAAACCTTCTAAATCATTTACCACAGAGAGCTTCTGTTTTCACTACGTCTGCTGTTTAATTAGCTGAGTCAAATTAAAACAGAATTCACCCGGTCCAGAGTCCGTCTCAGCTCTGACTGGTTGTCCTTCGTTTGAGGGTTAGTTTTCAGGGACTTTGGACATTAATCATCGTCACTGTGAGTGTGACAGTTAAAATGTTAAATTAGTCATTAAAATAGAAAAAAAATGCACATCGTGTTGGATTAGAGCAGTGAAAACAGAAACCGCCTCCCCACACGCCTCCTCGTGTGGGGAGGCGGTTTCTGGCGCCCTCTAAACAAATATATATTTATACTAGTGTTGTAGTCAAGACCACCGAAACCAAAACCAAGACACACGTCAATGTTGAACCTGGGATCTTCATTACTTTTAAAAGAGTTCTAGTCTGTTTTCACTCTTGGTTTTGGCCTCGACCTGTCTCGGTCTCGGTCTTGGCCTCGGTCTCGGTCTTGGTCTCAGCGGTCTTAACTACAACACTAGTTCATCTGGGTATCATGAGAAGATCAGCGTCAGGATGTGAGGAGAAAATAACCTGCTTTAAAAATGAATAAATGGTAGAAATGACTTCCTCATTAACGGGAGGTCATGATTTGGAAGAGGACGGTCTCACAGAAACATTCACAGTAGAAGAGGCAACACACTTTGTTATGCAAAGGAAAGTCAGAGCTGTCCTGTGCGAGACGCCCTCAGATTAAATATATCTGCCTCTGGCGGGAGGAGGCCGACATCCTCGAGCTCCGGCAGAGGAGTAACTCGGCTCGTCTCTCAGCCAGATCACACCGCTGGCTGACTGATGATCCACATTTCTCACTGTAATGGAGTCTGTTCAACTTTTCGTTCGTCTGCCTTTAACCCCCATCACTGGGCTCCTTCCCAAACCAACCCTCTGCTGAGAGGCTTAGAGGGGTCACACATTATTCAGATGTATGCATGGATGACATCAGCGTAGCGTGGCAGGGACGTCCCCCCAGTATCAGTGACATGGAGAAGACAAGCAGCGAGGGGACATGATTAAACATGTCTTATAAGTCATTTCCTGTGCCGACTGTTGTGAGGATGGGAGTGATGGAGACGAATGAATTCAGATGAACTCTGACCCGAGCCGGGACGCTGTTTAACGTAGTTTTTAAAACATTACTGTGAAACACACGGTGCCGTGAACCTCGATCATTCGGACTCATCTGCCTGTGACTGACGGGCGACGCTGTGACACACGTGTCCGGTGGAGACGAGGACTGAACACTGTCGGTAACCGCCAGTTAACACGATGCGTTCAAGGGTTTTCATGTGTTGACTTCTTTTTTCTCCTGTAGATTCTGACCCGTTTCTGGTTTTGAACCTGTTCCTCTCCATAGCTAACGATAATCTCTTGATGGGATTACACACCTACACACCACCTTCCGCGTCTCCGAGCCCTTTCAGATGTGCGCACAGGTTAGATTTCAGAGCTATTTCTGGTGAAGCACAGCTCCGTTTCTATTCATCCCGTGGGAACTGACTTGCCAAGAATTTTCTCGCCGTTATTGTGGCGCTGGCAGATGTTCGGGCCGTGATGCACAGGGCATCGTTCTGAACTGGCAGCGGCGCCGATGGTGCTGCCTCATCGCCGTGTTTAAGAAGATATTTTGGAACCAAACCGTCACTGAGTTTGTTTCTAAGCCAAACTCTCCTTTGTCGTCGTCCACGTCATCACCTGCACAGACTCGTGACATGAGCTGAACTGCTCTGTGTTGGTGACCTGTATGTTGTGTTCCAGGGTTTGATTCCTACTTCACGTCGAGGACTCTGGAGAACAACCGGAGAAACGTGTGGTTCGCTGAGTACTGGGAGGAGAACTTCAACTGCAAGCTGATGAGCTCCTCCAAGAAAGACGACAGCAGCAGGAAGTGCACAGGTGAGCGTGTGTGTGTGTGTGTGTGTGTGTGTGTGCGTGTGTGTGTGTGTGTGTGTGTGTGTGTGGATGCACATGAAATACTGCAGTACCTCTGTGTACTTCATGCAGATTCCACTGTTCCTCAACACGTTCTCTCGTTCAGCGCTTCATGACTTTTCAGTGGGGCCGAGGCCAGACTGCTTTCTGTTAGCGGACCTCCGTACGTCCAGTGTTCGGCCCAGGTCGTCTTCACAGCCCTGTCGTTCAGTGTTTGAGCAACTGACGTGCAGCTTTATGTAGAAACGTCAGGGCTGTTCGGCGGCGGTCGTGATTGTCTCTTCGCTGGTGCTCACACGGCGTTAACGCCAAACAAAACCAGAAACTGAACAAAGCAGACGAACTCACAGGAGGAAATGTTCTGTGACGGAATGAATCCAACACTGACTGATGAAGTGCAAACACTCTGCGTTTTCTGCTGGAGCCCGTTCGCTGCGTCTGGAACTCCTGCATCTGTTTGATCTACTTCGACTTAATGACCCAGTTTGATCGAGTGAACAGACCTCGAACACCAATGAACCCGTTTTATTCACTAAAGCCACTAAAGAACGTCCTGTGACTGAAGTTGATCACTTTCTGGCGTCTCGTCTCCATTCAGCTGTTACGTGCTTCTTCTTCCTGTGGTGTGACTCCGCCTCCCCGATCATCTCTCTCAAACATTAGTGGAGCGAACTGTGTTTCTTCCGGTTGTTGGTGTTAAATAATATTTTACTTTCTGTATGTGTAAAGGAAATTCTGCAGCAGAGACAGGTGCAGATTCCCTGTTCAGCAACATTCCTGTTTTCAGCACAGAGACTCGGGACCCGCCCACACTGCCTCTCTCCCAGTGCATGCTGGGATAATCTCAAGGCCTCTGCAGCCTTAAACGGGATGAATAGATCTGGGAAAACACCAGGGAAACACTCCCGTACTTGTAGGGGGGTGTAGAAAGTAAACATGACACCGTCAACACTGCTGCTTTATGGGACACACACACACACACACACACACAGCATCGTGGAGACCAGCCTGTCTCTGGGTATTGCTCTAATAAAGCTGCCACAGGCTGCAGCGCTGGAACGAAGCTTCCTGCTTTGTTTAGACCAGGTTTACTCACAGCCGTCAGTCACGCTCGCTGCTTTTATGTGGCCTGATTAAACTGGTGTTTTCCATTTGGAAAAAAAGTAATTATACTTCCCAACAGTGGTGACTGCATTTATTATCAGCTGATTTAAATATGCAGATACGTCGGTGTGTGATGCTAAAGGAGCAGTGAAATCTCACTGAGCTCCAGATGCTCTCCGTCCGTTTTCTTTTCCGTTTGCAGAATCACAGTGTTTTCCTCTGAGTCGATGGATTAATATTTGCTTTAGTGTCATTACTGGGAGCCCGAGACGTGTCTGTGTGCTGAACGTGTTCATTAACAACCAACGCAACTAGAATTAGCTCAGTGCTGCAGCAGGTTCCTTCAGTTCTGCTCAGACAGACGAACACTTTCATCCCTCTGCATATTCTAACGGAGTTTTTTGTGAATCCATGCCCCCAAACAACGACTGGGGCAATAATCTGTTTTAAACCATTTAGCTCAGCTGCAGGAGAGAGCTGCACCGTACAGCAACATCTGGATCGAATGATTCGCCCTCGTCTTCTGCTGTAGATCAGGATGTTCTACGTCTAGTTTCTGCGCCAGACGCTGGAGTCACCGTCCAGGATTTCAGGGCCAATACGGAGAAATCACATGTGATTTTCAAGCTGTTGTATATTCTATTAGTTTAGCTTGACCTTATTGTCACCAATGATTTGCTCAGTGATTCTCAATTACAATGATGAAACAGCTGGTTTTAATTTTAGCCTCTAATTCAAATGATGATTGGCTGAAATGAGGCAGGACAGCACAGAGGAGGCTCGTGTCTTTTTTTAGTCCACAGACCGGATCCTGCGCTGGGTAACAGTCTACTCACTGCATCAGGTTTGACGCTGTCCACAGTCTCAGCCGCACTGTCTCAGCCGCTCTGTCTCAGCCGCTCTGTCTCAGCCGCTCTGTCTCAGCTGCTCTGTCTCAGCTGCTCTGTCTCAGCTGCTCTGTCTCTGCTCTGTCGCATCAAAACTGAAAAACGTTTCTTATCTTGTGCAGACGAATTGTTTGTTCATTCACTCCTGCTTCATAATGGGGAGAAAAAAACGGCTGCATTGATTTTGTTTCCATCGGTGCAGTAATAAATCTGTGGACTCGTTTAATCACTTTGTCACCCGGCTCGATAATATCTGGACACTGAAGCTAGAGCAGAGGCAGTAGATTCACCGGACACACCTGAAGCTGGGAGTAACTGGCTGCAGTCGGAGGAGCGTTGGTTTCCTGAGCCCGTAAACGCTGGAGAAGAGAATAAACCGGTGGCTCGGACGGTGGTCCTGAGGAAAAGAGCTGAAGGGCCCACATTAAACTGTGGGTCTCTGCCACTGTTCCAGGTCTGGGGACTAATGCCGTCGCCTGCTCTGATTCGTTATGATGTTCCTACTGAAGTTAATGATGATAATCAGTCGTCACACGTTCCTAGGTTAAGAGACTGAGGGTTCAGTTGCTGTGAGCAGGTCAAACACAGAAGCTCGACGAGTTCTGGTTTCGCCTCACGTGTTACTCGGACGTCCTGAGCAGCAGTCAAGTAGCCTCAGCCTGCTGCAGGAAACTCTGTCCACCACAAAACAGCTTTGTTCCGCCGCAACGCCACCTGTGTCTGTTTCTCCCAGGCACACTGATCCATTGTTCGAGCTCACCTCACGTCCCCAATCGCTTCAGACTAGGCTTCATCCTGGAGACGTTTGCATCGGGTGGAGGTGGAGCATCTGCTGTCGGAGAGGGAGCAGGACGTCTCTGAGGAAACACTGGCTGTTCTGTGGCATTTCAACTCGAACTTTGACTCGTTGACTTGACTCGGAGACGACTGGAGATAAACGCATGCAGTGACTGTGAGGACGCTTGATGCGCTTCAGCCACAGTGATTGTGACGCAGCACAAAGAAAGGTCTCCTGTCATCGTGAAACGTGTCTGTGAGCCGTGATTAATCCGGATAATTGGAGCTTCCGCTGACCTCTGGTTTCTGGATGGGAGTGTCCTCGGAGCCAGAACTCTGCAGCACGATGCGGTGACAGAGTTTGTTTGTGTTGTGAAACGCACGTGACTGTGAGTCCATTAACATACAGCAGTGGCGTGGACGTTCGTGACACGCAGGCGCTAAACTGGGATTCGTTTCAGTGGCAGAGAAGGGAGGAGGCCTCCATACATAATTCATCTCACATGAGACTATTCATGGTTTATTCAGCGACACAGCGAACTGCACACGCAGACAGGCGCACAAATGGAAGCGCGACACACGGAAAGGACGGAGGTCACTGTGGAGGCGGGTGACCACGTTCTTACACGGGCCTCCTCAATGCAAACCATCGGTACAGCTTATGGAGATACGACCCAAAGACGAACAGTTACACGGCAAAACCAGGTCACTGAAACTCAACAAAAGGTAAAATCACATAATCTAACATTTTGTTATTGGAGTGAAATGTGAATGAAGCTACGTGTCTTTGATCTGAGCAGATTTAAATGTGTCACCCACAGAAGTGAGAGGGAGGATGATCATTTCCTCTGTGTGTGAAGATGTTGGTTTGTGAGAGAGGAGAAAACCAGCTGCACACGGGGAGGGTTTAATCAGCATGTCATGGTCAAACGTAGGTCGTTTAAGAGCCTCAGAGGGGCTGATTAAGTGCTTAAAAACAGGCTGACATTTATGAAAAATGCTTTTATGAATTAAACAGAGCAGCAGCTGAGAGGGAACAATCCTCTCAAGGACTTTCACTGAGAATGGGAGTTTGGATGGTCACAGTCTGGAGACCTGTTTCCAGCGACGAGGAGAAAGTGTTTAACGTGCTCCAGGTGGAGACAACTCCAGGACTGTGCGTCTCATCACTCATGTCATTGCGTGATGAAGCGATGCTGAGCGGGCGTTGAGTGGTGACTGTCAGCGGCAAACAACGGGCCTGGCGCCAGAACGTTTCAGCGTTCTCATCATAAATATGTCTTTCTCAGGCTGATCGATGCCTCCTGTTTATGATGATGAGACCTCCGCCGCTGGGTGGACGTGTCAGGCCACCTGTTCTTCTGCTGCTTTAGTTCCTTCCACAGATCCACGGGATGATTGGTGCTGGATACCTGCTCGCTCTGTGTCTGTCTGTTTAAAATGATGCTGTTATCACTTCTAACAGCTGCTGTGAATCACTTGAATGTTAGACTTTCTGTTTGGAAGGACGTCCGCTGATTACCCTCTGATGATATTCTCCTCTAACGAATGTCTTCATTAAGTTCTACCTGTTACGGAACCTTACACGCGAGAGGAACGACAACAAAAAGCACAAAGACGGGAGACGGAGACAGAGCGGAGCGTGCAGGGCAGAGCGACGAAGAGAACCTGCAGCACGGGAGCAGATGAGAGCTGGAAAGTTAATGGGGTGAATCAGAACTCCCAGCATCCTCTGCTGCTCCCTGCTCCTCTTCCCCATCGTGCAGTGGATCTGTGTGCTCTGTGTCGTCTTCGTCCTCTCCCCGGGAACCACGGACTGTCTCTGAAAGGCCTGTTGGGACCAGCGGGGCAGGGGCATGTTGCCATGGCGACGTGGATGGGGTCAGAAATCCTGAGATACCTGCAGTGTTCATCACATCGTTAGATATTCAGATCAGTTAAACTTTCACAGAGAATGTTTGTGTTGTGGATTCCCACGGGCCTCCTCTGACCCAGAGTCTGAACCCTTCAGCAGCACACACCTGTGAGTAGAAGTACTGCAGTACACGCAGTAAACTTCATATCCAAACACACATTTCTGGTCCAGTAATCTCAGAGTTTAACCTATTTTCAGAGGCGAAAACAATCTGCATAAATCACGCCGACGTGTGAAAGACTCACTCAGAGCACAATGAGGCCACGCGAGTCTTTGGAGGCGTTTTCCTCCTGGAGCCCAGACGCTGGGTGACCGCCGGGACCCCACGGCTGCCGCTGTTTAAACTATTTAGCATTTTTTGCTGCATAATGTTTCCTCCAGCGTCACGGAGCAATTGTGCGTCCTGATGATGCATGCTGCTGTTTCACGTAGCTGCAATCGACCCCGCTGTCTCGCTGATTGTCTGAATTTATTTGCATCTATTCTTCTCATTGTCTTCATCCTTGTGTCGGCTGCTCCCGTTTAATTATGTACATTTTATGACTGTTCGCTCGCACCTCTGTCAGAACTGAGCACAACTTCAGAAGTGATGGAAACAAAGTGTTGACTGTGTGGAGGAGTCTCGTTGTGCAGCGCGACTAAACCAACACGGCTGCAGACAGAGACTGGTTCTTAGGGCGGTTCACTGGGTTGACCCGCGTTCACACAGCACCCCACAGGAGGAGCAAGAGGTGCGTCTGTCTTTGTGGCGCTTTGTGCAGACAGGAGGACATGTCCAAGTGTTACTCAGCGCTTAGAGTTTCGTCATTCGTCAAATTCACTGTGAATTTGTGTATTAACATGTTACAGACTGGGAAACACTGAAAGAACCAAAGGAACCGAACAAACTTTGTGCGTCGTAGTTATTTGTCTGTTGGAACAATCAGCAGTCAGAGGCTCCTCCGTCATATCGGCGTAGATCACAGCCTCCATCCAGGACTGAATAAAGGTCTGCACCCTCCTGTTTCACTGGCAGACCTGTCACCACAACCCTTGTATCACCCTGTAAATGAATGCAACCTGCTGCTGTTCTCTGAGCACAACTTTTGACACGCTTGTCTTTGCCGCTGAGACGAGCTCTGTTTCAGTCCCTCAGGCTTCGACACCAACTGGTAAGAGCCTTAATTGGGACGTGGTCCCAGCACTCATGCTCATTTTATGAACGAACATCCAGCAGAACCTTCCTCCAGGTTCAGGTTCCGTTTAAAACCTGGACCTGAGCAGATTCACTGCCCTCAGTCTCTCTCTCTCTGTCTCCCTCAGGTCAGGAGCGCATCGGCATCGACTCCAAGTACGAGCAGGAGGGTAAGGTCCAGTTTGTGATCGACGCTGTGTACGCCATGGCCCACGCCCTCCACAACATGCAGAGAGACTTGTGTCCGGAGAACTCCGGCATCTGCCCCGAGATGGATCTGGCGGGAGGGAAGAAACTGCTCAAGTATATCCGCAGTGTCAGCTTCAACGGTGAGTGGACTGATGCCTCTGTCCTTCTGCAGGCAGTAAAACGGGCCGTTATGATGTGTGCTGAGCTTTGTGCTCGAAGGCCAAACGGTGCCAAAGTAGCAAAGTGAGCCCGATCATAAAAACCCTGGTGGTTGTAAAAGACGTCCCGTCGTGTCTGCGCTGCGATGCACAGCTTCAGTTTCATCCTCCAGCATTATGTTTATTATGTGAAGCTGCTGTAACTCACTGAAGCTGACAGCACGCGTTCATCAGGGTTTGACTGGGTCGTCACAAAACACTGGATCAGCTCCGGCTTTGAACTCTCGAGTCTCGTGTTCAGATAATCCCGAAGTGAATCACACACATTTACCGTGGAACAAAAAAACAGGAAACTAGTACAGCTACTGACGTCCACATCATCGCCGTCTCTTTGCAAAAGCGTGCCGCGCCTCCTCCTCAGGAAGGGAGAGATGAAGAGGAGGCGCAGACCTTACTGGTTTAGTGCCATTATAACTGCCGGACTGAAAATCACGTGAGAGACTCTCTCCTCCATCACACTGATCCAGTGATAGTGCTGGATGGACATGCTGATCCAGCTACATGTCACAGTCCCGAGGTCTTTACTCGAGTCTTTACTGAAGGCAGGGTGAGAAGGAGTCTGATCAGACGGCTAGCTGCACTAAGCCAAGTAAATCAAAGAAGCTACACACACGCGCGCTTCCTGCTGTTTGTCAGACCACTGATTCACTGGTCACGTATTCTGTACCAGTTACTCCAGGTTTGATATCAAGTTTAGAAAGACTCTCACCAACCTGTTAGCAACTCATTCAGATGCTCTGAGGAGCAGCAGCACCGACACCGCGTTCTTGAGTCCGGACTAATCGTGTGTCTAGAGAACAGTGTTGGACCCGCCCACTGAGTTTGATGGGTAAAAGGTGACAGATACATTTATTTAGACTGAAATAAATAAATAGTAAAAATAAATAAATAAATAATGACATGAATATATTTCGTTACTTAATATA
>JAUMHJ010000023.1:22153204-22185454 GCA_032361105.1 Microctenopoma lineatum
TTCATGTGCATCAACACAGAGAGTAAAATAGACAATGAACAAAATATATATACCTTTAAAAAAGATATCTATAATCTGTGAATTAATGACATTTAAATACAATGTTTTATTTTAAAATGTAATTTATTTATTTAATTTTATAATTTAAATGCTTATTATATTTATTAAATTGTGTCCCTCTCCACACTCCATAAAATCATGGAAACTGTTTCAAAACCAGAGTGAAACACAAATGTGTTGGAAGCAACTGAATCCATTCATAGGAAGTCACGTCTTTTCATTTCACGGTCCCGGTCTAAAGCTTTAACCTGAAGTTCTACCGGGTTTCTGGGTATGAGGTTTTAAAAGGCAGTATGTTGGTCCAGCTCATTGTCTCAGTGATTAAAACCAGAACTAATTAATCAACTCATCAGAATGTTTCTGAAACACCAGACACAGGATGTTAAATACAGTTAAATCTTAGCATTTCTAAACAGTCCGGTGGAAAATGTTCCTGCAGTAGCAGCACAGAGACTCGTGGGATATAAGAACCACTGGGCTTGTAATAATAATCACTTCATTACAAACCAGCCGATCAAAGCCATAAACTAACAGAACTGAATTAAGTGCTAAAAACTTAACAAGATTAAATCCTCTACATTAAACCCACGTTAAAGTTCTTTTTTAAAAGTAAGGAGGTGTTTATAGTTTAAGGTCCATAAAACCAGCAGGCGGAGTTCTCAGAGTTCTGAGCGGAACAAAAGTTGTTACATGTACCAAAGACGTTGATCGTCGATGATTCATTCATTCACACTGACCGGTTCTGGGTGGGTTCTTATGATTATTCCTGTGGTTCCACACGTATAGAGTCAGAATCTGCTGTAACTACTGCGAAACAAGAACCACAGCGAGTCCGTGTTCGGCCTCGTTCACTGTGTCCTGAACACGTGGAGTACCGAAAGTGACGACTGCTACTACGACTACTTAAAACTGAAGTTTTGGGTAGTCGTCAGCTGTGTTTGAAGTTTGTCCAGTCGTTAAAAACCTGCGAGTTTAATCTTCTTAAGCTTATCTAAAAGGCCACGGCTGCAGTAATCAACGTGTTTTAGGGAAAACTTTATTAAAGCTGGGTCTAAAGCGGATCTGTGAGTTGTGTTGCTGTCATGGAAACTGACGCACAGCGAATTCTGCTGCAGCCAGTGAAGGATACAGACCATCACATTCTCTGTAACTCATGTTCCTTGAGAAGTAGAAATGGTCTGATCACAACTTCACCGTAAAGATAAAATATCAAATGTTTTTGCTCAAAACAACTGAACTGAAATAAGTTAAAGCTCCATTTGTTTCACGGTTATAAAAAAGAGAAAAAAGTATTTGAATAGATGTGTGGAAGGCAAAAAGCAGCGAATAAATAACATGCCTTCGAGAATCAAAAGGATTTGAGATAAGATTTGAAATTCTGTTTGTTAAGCTGATGCCCAGAGGGAAGGAGTCGGGACAGAAGCGCTCGCTCACCGTGAGGCAGGATTTACCCAGCAGCCACGAGAGGCCTGCAGCAGGAGACAAAACAGACGCATGCTAAGAGTGCGGGTCATCGTCTCAGTACTCTACGGCTTTGTAGCATAAAAAGGTTCCAACATTTAAATTCTGAGGCGTCGTTAACACCCGTGTTTCAGAGCACCTGTCTGCTCCGTCGTCAGTGTGGACGCTGCCGTCTTCAAAGGAGAGCCGCTCGTCTCTCTGCTGGACAGACTGCTGAGTCCCGTCCTCAGGAGCTGAGCACTAAACTGCAGATGCTGCACCGCTCTGAGTTATGTCTGAAGGACAGAGGACGCTCCTTTGAAAGTACCGTACACATCAAAAGCAGCGATTGCAAAGGGCTTTGAAAAATTCAAAAAGAAAAAAAAACAAGACGAATCATTTGGAGTCAAATAGCAAAAGAAATTCAGGAGAAAAAAAACTGAACACACAAGAATAAATATGTGTCTGACAGTGAAGGTATGTGATTGTATCTGAGCATTTCCACACGTGCTAACACGTTAGCTTAAAGCTTTATCATTGTACGTATGTGAATATTCTGCTTCTCTGTTTTTACCTGTGATGTTCAGGAAGTGATTTGCACACGTTTCTAGTTTTAAAGCCGGAGACAGAGACGTGGAAATCTGCCCCTCCAGAGCTTTTCTTTTATCAGGTAATTAGCAAAGCTCGAATGTGCTAATTTAAAATGAACGTGTCAGTCGAGCTGTTCGTTCACCTTACATTAGTCTTAATTAAAAAGACAGACAGACTCAGAGGAGTCTGCAGAGCTGCTGGTGGCGTCTTTACGCTCTCAATACATAACACACAGCGCTTTAGAATAAAATTTTCATACAGATAAAAAAATGTCTGGACCCATAAAAGACAAAGAAAATGATTCACTTAATACATAAACTCTCCAGGTTTCCTTTTTCTTCCAGCTGCTCTATTAAGACGAACATGAACCAAATATCGACTGAGGAATAAAATCTATTTGATGCCAACAGGCTCCTCTGTGTTGCATCGGGTTGCTATTAACCTCAGTATTGATCCGAAGCATCTGTCCAGTCGCGGCAGGAAAACACTGACACCGAGCTGCTGCCCGTCGTCAGCGTTTCGCTCGTTAACTGCTGCTGAAGATGTAAACAGAGTATTTCTCTGTGGTCCCCTGTCTCTGACAGTCACGTTTACATTAAACAGTGGCGGGTTTGAAAGTTTGAGAACATCTTTCTGGACTTTGACTGGTTCTGTAGGATGTTCCTGGTTCCCTGGTTTATGAAGAGTTGACTGTTTAGATCAGTGATCTGGTAAGAAATGAAGCAACCTGCCGTCCTGAACCTAATGTTAGATGTTTCCTCCATAAACGCTCGGCGTTCTCTTCTGACACAAACTGTTTTTAAGCAATGAGCAGGAATAAAGCATCAAATCCAGGTGTATCTTTAACTTTTGTTCAAAATCATCATCGATCGTTGGATTGAGTTTGACCAAGACAAAGAGAAAGTCTTTAGCATGCTAGGCTAGTTAGCTCATCCTTCAGTAGACTTCAAGAAACAGGTAGGGAAAAGACATTGGTCTGGACGTCTTCCTCAAGTCTTCCAGTCTGAGCATTGGTGTAAAATCTTTATCAAATCAAATATGTGGAGGCAGGTGATTCACCGTGACGACCCAGAGAGGGAGGGAGTGTCAGAATCCGAAAAACATGGGACGTGATTCAGTGGAGGAGCGGATGAAGCAGGGAAGGAGCAGGTGAAGCAGGGAAGGAGCAGGTGAAGCAGTGGAGGAGCAGGTGAAGCAGTGGAGGAGCAGGTGAAGCAGTGAAGGAGCAGGTGAAGCAGTGGAGAAGCAGGTGAAGCAGTGAAGAAGCAGGTGAAGCAGGGAAGGAGCAGGTGAAGCAGTGGAGGAGCAGGTGAAGCAGTAAAGGAGCAGGTGAAGCAGTGGAGAAGCAGGTGAAGCAGTGGAGAAGCAGGTGAAGCAGGGAAGGAGCAGGTGAAGCAGTGGAGGAGCAGGTGAAGCAGTGGAGGAGCAGGTGAAGAAGGGAAGGAGCAAGTAAAGCAGTAGAGGAGCAGGTGAAGCAGGGAAGGAGCAGGTGAAGCAGTGGAGAAGCAGGTGAAGAAGTGGAGGAGCAGGTGAAGCAGTGGAGAAGCAGGTGAAGCAGGGAAGGAGCATGTGAAGCAGTGGAGAAGCAGGTGAAGCAGTGGAGGAGCAGGTGAAGCAGGGAAGGAGCAGGTGAAGCAGTGGGGAAGCAGGTGAAGCAGTGGAGGAGCAGGTGAAGCAGGGAAGGAGCAGGTGAAGCAGGGAAGGAGCAGGTGAAGCAGTGGAGAAGCAGCTGAAGCAGCTTAAAAAGAAATTGGAACAAAAAATAATGAAGTTCCAATAAACAGAGTTTCTCACCTGAGGACGTGCCTGTCCTCTGTGTTCTGCTCTCTTTGTTTCATGTTGGCTCTATCTGTCCCCTGTCCTCTGTCCCCCTCCCCCCACTCTAAATTAAATACAGACTTGAAAGGGACTCTTGGCCCAAACCACAGCGAGAGGAGCCAAAGTAAATAAACACTGTGGCTCCCAGCGTCACGGAGCGACAAAGAACAGAGGAATAATAAGAGACAGGGAGGACAGGGAGGACAGTGAGGTCAGAGAGACAAGTCGTCCTGAGAGTGTGTCACACTCTGCCTGCTGCAGAGCTGCAGGGCTCAAACTGTCAATACTGCATGATGCACTTTATGTTACTGGGCTGATTCACTTATTATTTACTCGCTGAATAAACCCCGCCTCCCCCCTTTTCATACAAGCACCGTGGAACCAGACCTTTGTCGTCATGGAAACAACTGCACGCTGTGGTTATGCTGCTCTCTTTAAACTGGACAGTTTGGTGAGAAAAATCTGGAAACATCTTAATTATTTAAGACAAACACACAGCAGCAGTGACCTGGACGTGTGGGTGTGTGATACTGATTATTGATTATTAGGACGGAGACGTCACCGCATGGCGTCCAAACCTCAGACAATATTTGGAGTTGTTGAGACAGGAATTGAGTGTCTGACTTGCTCAGTGTCTTGTTTGTCCTCCGCAGGAAGTGCCGGCACATCTGTGACGTTTAACCGCAACGGCGACGCCCCTGGACGCTACGACTTGTTTCAGTACCAGTGGAACAACGTCACTGGACCCGGGTACCGTGTTATTGGACAGTGGACAGAGACGCTGCAGCTCAATGTGAGTGAGACTGTCGCGGTTTTA
Source organism: Microctenopoma lineatum (assembly GCA_032361105.1). Taxonomy (NCBI): domain Eukaryota; kingdom Metazoa; phylum Chordata; class Actinopteri; order Anabantiformes; family Anabantidae; genus Microctenopoma; species Microctenopoma lineatum. Next base: position 22,157,931 of record JAUMHJ010000023.1, read on the forward strand.
AAGATGTGTCTGAATAAACAGTTTTGTCTGGTTGGAGGGGGGGGGGGCACAGATGCACATGCAGCTCTGAATACTGATACACAGACTCTAATGAGCTTTATCTTTCCGTGTGTTAATTCCATCAGATCTCGTGTAGTTTTTTTTTCCAGAGCAGTGTTTACAGTATTAACAAATCCCGCTGAAACCGGTCACTGTGCTTCGATTTGCTCTGCCCCGTAATGTTTTATCAGACTGACACCGGAGGATTTTCAAGCCAATTTACAGCAGATTTGCTCGTCTTCTCGGTCTTGGGGGGGTTCCTAATTGGAGACTTGGTCCGGACTGATAAGATTATCTGATGGTGTGAGAGGTTTACAAATTTATTAGGCGGTTTGAGCCGACGGCCCAACACTGAACACAGAGGAGAGAGCAGACATGAAGGTCTTAAACTCGGCATCATGTGAAATCAAACCAAGCAAAGTCTCAGCAGAGCTTAGTTTTTACTGCTAATTACCTGCTACGACGGTGACCATGGAAACCGCTACGATGCTTAAACACAAGTATGTATGACGACATTCACCTACGAACGGAACGAAGGCGGAGACAGCGAAGCGTCATGACGACCTGAGACCCGTCCACAGGTCTTTTTCTTCCTTCTTTGTTTGTCAGCAAAACGAAGAATCATATTTTAGAATCACTGTTGTAAAAATGTGATTACGAAGGCTGGTCCGTCTAAAACCCTTCGCCTCTACGGGTCGGGGGTTTCCCTCCCAGTTTGACTATGCTTTAAAAGTGTGAACCTGTATCGATCAGACTCGCCATCATTAGCGCCAAACTCTAAATCTCGTCATGCGGCGTCCGCTCGGCGTTCAGAGCCAGAACGTGTAGAAAGTTTATAATGAGTCAACACGCGTCTCAGCGTCGGAGTGATTTCACTCATTACAGTGGATGTTTGATTATTCCGCCCTGCTGGAGGCTGCACATGTTCCACTGAGTCACACGTTCAGTGCTGAGTGTGTCTCAGACTTTACAGGAGATTATTGATGTGCGCTGCCGCCGCTCTCCGACAGAGCCGTGGTCATATTATGGGATGTTACAGATAAATGATCCTGCGTGTAATCGAATGCATCCAGGACGCGTGCTGCAAACATCAGTCGGGTGACTGCAGCCGGCTGAACACTGAGGTTTGATTGATGTCTGGAGGAAGAAGAAGGACGCACATGCTGAGAGGAGCGACCTGGCTGCAGCGCGGCCTGGTGGTGGCTCTGTGATGCTCTGGGGCTGCTTCGCTGCCTCTGGTACAGAAAAGCTGCAGCATGCGAAGGGAAAGATGTGTCAGGACGTTTCAGGAGAAAAGGTCAGGACGGGCTGTGAGGAAGCTGGATCTTGGACAACGTTGGACGTCCAACAGGAACCTCCAGTCCATCGAGACCCGACTAGAAAAGCTCTGGTGGGATGGAACCGCAGTAAACAGTCGTTGTGTTGAGTTATTTTCATGTCGCCTATGCGCGTCAGCATAAACCGGATTTCACGTGACTCTGGCTGTGTGGATCAGACACCAGCAGAGGAAGATCCACACGTCGAGAGGTCACGTGAGGAGCCAACAGGTCTGTCTGCAGAACACATGCATGTTTCCTAACACTGTAGCTGTGATTTGATCTGCAGTTTCCCTCCTTCTGCATTCAAGGCCAGGCCTCTGCTTCTTCCACACACTAAATTATTCACTTTGTTAGCCCCCAGTCAGCCAGATGTGGCAGAGCTGCTGCTATTAGGCCTCTACTGTTGCTCCTTTGCCTCTGTCCTCATCATTTCTTTGTGTGTGTGTGTGTGTGTGCGCTGGTGGGGGGTGGGGGGCAGTACGGCTAATATGATTTAACTAAGGCTCACGTACACTGAGCTTCAGCATTAGATTAGTAACCATTGTTTGAACTGTTAACAGAGGGGGCGGTGGGGGGTCAGTCTAATGAACTGCACTGACATTACTGTGTGTGTGTGTGTGTGTGTGTGTGTGTGGGTGTGTGTGTGTGTGTGTGTGTGTGTGTTGGAAGGGACGTGAAACCCTCCAAACATGTGATTATTACAAACAGGGAACTGCAGTCTGTGGCGCTTTGTTGCTGCCTGTGTTTCTCTCCTCTGTTCCTGCTGAGACCGGGCTTTGTTCTGGTTTAACGGGTCGGGCAGGCTATGTTTTGCTCTGCTGACTCTCTGTCGGGGGTTTATGTGGTTATAATCTGCACCAGGACAGCTCTCTCCCTCCGTCGAGCCTGCAGCTGAAAACTCCTCTGGACAAACCTCAGGTAGCTTCTCTGCCCCAGTTAGATGATTAAGAACCTGGAAACGCTCCTGGTACCAAACAATGAGGATCCTGCACCTTCAGCAACATTCTAGTAAATTCTGCTATGTCCAAAGGTTTCACCACTAATATCTGCAGAGCTGAGCTGATGATCAGGATCCTGAGTGAAGCTCAGAAATAACAGCTCAGTCTTTGCATTGATTCTTATCAGTGGATCAAATTGCAGCTGTAATCCCAGCTCAGTCCAGTCTGTGTGGCCACTGGTTCTGAGTCCCTGAACACGTGCGAGCTTGTTCAGACAGTCCCTCCGTCCGTGACACTGTGAAGTGTCCAAATAAAGTTGTGTCTAAACCAGCGGCAGCAGTGAAACTGTTGGATCACAGAGCGAAAGCTGCAGCCGCTGCTGAACGGATACGGGCGGATTAAACTCTGCGCGTCCATGATACAGGATTACCAGCTTCATTTAGCAAATGGTGCTTTCTGGTGATGACTCTGCAAAACTGGGTTTCCACGAAGTGCACGGTCAGGACAGGTCCTAAGTCTGTCCCTGTCTCCTAACAGGAGATGCTACACTGCATGCGTGTTGACCTGTGCTGATTGCAGACGACAGTTCCTATGCCCACGTTAATCAGATTTACCGCTCGTTATTTCCTGCTCCCTGCAGTAAACAGCCTGTAGATGAGCCCGGCCGTCGGTGTCTTCAAGGGGCCAAATCGATTCTGCGCTCCACACGATCCCTGGTGGATTGAGGGCGTAAACACATGTGATCCAGAGAGGGCTGCGCAGTCACACTGTCTCTAAATGATGGTGGCTCTGCAGGACTCTGAAGCAGGCATCAGCACTGTGTCCAGAACAAACTAAATGTGTGTGTGAGATGTGAGCGAAACATGTCGTCCTTCCCTCCCAGCGTCTCTGAAATATGGCTGCAAGAGACAGAAGCTGTCGCGACGGTTCATCAGAGTCACTTCAAGAGAGGAAGGTCACAGAAACAGTGTCACAGAGCAGACAGCGAGAAAGCGGAAGGAAACAGAAAGCGAAGTGCTCGTGTTCGGACCGGTCTGTGCGTCCGCTGCGGATAAAGATGGAAACAGAAAGTGAAGAAGCAGCGAGTGAAGCTGCACAAGAGATACTGTGTTCTTTCCTTTCTGTGATGGTCATTCTGACCAAAGGATCCAATCAGAGGAGCGGCTCAGCGATGCTGCAGACAGAGCAGGTGGAAGAGAAGAAAACATCCTCTCTGACCTCTCCTCAGTTCACAGGAAACACAAAGTGTTGCTGTTCTGCTGCTTCCAGAGCAGATCACAGCACTTTGGACACGCGGGAGCCTCTTTTATTCACAGCCTCTCCAGCTTCTCTCCCTGAATAACTGTGATCAGGATCACAAACACTGCTAAGTGTGTGGATTGGAGGTGTTAGCCGTCGACCCGGTGGACCCACAGTAAATATGTGGTAGACGTGGCCTCTGTGGGAGTTTTCTGAGCCGGCGGCTCGGTTTGAGCTGAAGCGGTTGTTGGATTTAATTCTGCTGCTTCATCGTTTTCTGCCAAGCGAAACAATCACACATCCACTAACTGACAGACGCCTGCTGAACATATTTGGGCGCTGGCTGAACGAGACACGGAGGAAATGCAGGATACAGTGAACCACGGCGTCTCAGACAAACGGAGACGTCGGCTCGGGACCTCGTCTCTGTTTGTTCCCGCTCTGTTTGCTGTGATGTAACTAAATAACGGGAGAAATGAACAAACCCATTTGGCGGATGTCGCTCGGAGACGAGATAAGATTAGAAATCAGGAGACAGACACAGAAACGTTATTTAATCTCAGCCTGGCTGGATGTAAATGTATCTGTCTGTAAATTAGAATGAAACTAGCTGAGTACACACGACGAGCTGGGGACCAGCTGGCTCCAGTTACGTTTGGAGCACTTTATGGAACTGCAGCGCCACCTACGGCCGAAACAAGCACGGTCAGGTCGCGTCACAGAGAATGTGCCGCTCGGGCTTCAGACTAAAAAAAGAGGGTCAGATGTGTGAGACAATCAAGCAGACGTTTAAAGAGACGTGATCGCCGGACGTCACCGACACGTCTACGATGTCTGAGACTGAAACAATGTTGAACTGACAGGATGAATCAAAGCAGAGCACAGCACATGAATTCAATCCATCTTTATTTGTATAGCGCCAAAGCATAACAAAAATCATTTCATAATATAAGTGTATATATAAACAAAGGAAGCAGAAAACCCAACAAGGAAATGGGTTTACAATCCTCCACAACCCGGACACACACACACACACACACACACACACACACACAGACACAGACACACACACAGACACACAGACACACGCACAGAGACACAGACACACACACAGACACACACACACAGACACACACACAGACTCCGTAAATTACACCAAACCTCATTTGCTTGAATCACAATTTAGTTTAAAGCGTTTGGCTTTTTAATATGTCGCTAATGCAGCTGCAGAATCTCCTCGCTCTGTCTGCAGGTTCTGTTTTTCCACATCGAAATTATCGAAACCAATTTCAGAGCAGGAAAAAAAAGACTCCGGAGGAATGTACTTGACAATTAAAGGTGAATGTGACCCGGCAGCAGCGAGGGAGAAGATAGCGTCTCTCTTCTCCTGCAGTGTTATCAGCAGCGGCTCAGAAATCTGCTGCTGCTTGTCTTTCATGTCTGAGAGCCAGGCAGAGATGGAGACGAGAGATCCTGATGGCTGCTAAGCCTCATTAGGAGTAATGAAATTTGACCTTGATCTCTGCGACAGCTATCCCTCGGAGCTCTTCTCGCTGCGTTATGAGTCAGACGGAGATTTGAAGCGGATGGAGACGCGCTGAACAGGTCCGGGAGCATCCAGGAGGGTTAATGAAGCCGGTCTGAGGGCTGGATGACGGCGGTTCAAGTCCTCACGCTGATTAGTGGAGAAAAGCTGCGACTCAGACAAACAAACGTTGCTGCTGCCTCATTCAGACGCATGTAAAAAGACATCTGAGCTGTTTCTAACCCTGAGACACGGAGCTGCACACCGTGCCCAGGATGCGTGACGTTACCCTGCTGCAGGGTCAGCACAGCTTTAATGAGACCAGGGCCTAACACTAACATCTGTGCAGTCACAGGCAGCATGCTGGAGTCCAGGATCCAGCTCTCACAGTTCCTCAGTGAGCTGGCAGGAATGTATTATGTATGTTCAAACAGCAGCTGGTTACCACGTCGTGTTTCTGAGCCACAGTCAAACCACTATTTCATCCTCGTTCTGTTTCTGACAAGAGCATCGAGGAAACTCCGTGAGTGAGACGTAAACACAGGAAGTGATAGATGTGGCTGCACAGCTCCATGGGTTTTGTCAGACGACCACGGATGGACGGTTTTGGAAACGTCTGTGTGTTTGAACGTTGGCTGATGTTCAGCTTTGTGTTTCCTGAAACACTGAGGAGATGCGATGAGACAGTTTATGTTAGGAAGCTAATCACAGCCAAACTTGCTGCAGTAGATCCACGTCAGGCGCCGTGGTCTCTGTGCAGAGCAGCTATTCGCTGGAACAGCAGCATTGTTTAGCTCTCTTGCGTGCATTTGGAGTTCAGCGGAGCGCGGAGAAAAGCCGCTCGGGGGAACGGCATTCAGCTCCGAGGCCGTTTTCCCTCCACGTCCCATTGACTTCCATCATGTGAAAGTGAAGTCTGATGTATCTGGTCGTTGGCTTTTGCCCAGTTGCCCAACAAAGCAGCAGCCGCGCCTGTAAATCTCCCCTCAGACTCAGTGTACCAACAGCAGGGGCAATTTCTCCGTGTCTCTGACGTTTGTTTCGCAGCTGAGCGAATACTTATTAAAACATCCTTTTCTTTTTTTCACACAGCTGTAACTTTTCTTTGAAGAGGAGGTCGCCGTGTGTTTTATTCAGATTTATTCAGCACACGAACAGGAGAACAAAGACAGTCGATTTCTCACCTGTGCTGGGGAAACACTCTGCTCCCTCCCAGCTAATGCACACCATGTTTTCATTATTCGCTTTTAAATAACTCCGAGTCACAGCAGGTCATCTAAGACGCGAGCGTTTAAGATTTAAAATACACTCAAATAAAAAAAGGCTGCTGTGAAGTATACCTCAAATGCTGTGCCTGGGATTATGATAAAGGCTTCTCTGAACTGCAGATGCTGAAGCTTCAAATCAGTTTTAATCCTTTCCTCTGTTCACAGACTCTTGTTCTGTGGAAGAGAAAAGCGTTTCTTGTTACTTCAAGTGCAACAAAAAGTTTTCAGAAAGTTTAAAATGTTTGGTGAATCTAACTTGAAAACGAATCGAATGCACATCTTCCTTCTTCTTTAGCGACGTAAGGCAGGCGTGAACATGGACGCCACGTCAATCACGGGCAGCAGCAAAGAGAAGACGATAAGCTCAGCCCAGATACGAATCACTGCACAGCACATAGATCCACCCAAACTTTCCCCACAGTTTATTTGGGATAATCAGAGTCTCGCTAACGCGTCATGTTTGCCAACGTGTAGCTTCCTTTAGCCACACATTCAATCACAAACCACAGTGTTGGACAAATGAAACACTGACCTGTCGATGGAGCCAGAGAAGGAGCTACAGTCCTCATGGTCCATCCTGCAGTTTACTGAGGAGAGATCTCAGGAGCCAGACTTACTGAGCTAAAGCTACAGGATGCTGCTTTCTCTGTGCTTGAAATGGGTCTAATATGTCGAGAGGTGGTGTATATTTAAAGGACAGCGTCCAGTAATTGGATGGATCAGATACGTCGGGATCACGGAGAGAGACTAGACGACGTGAGAGCACAAGGAAGTCATTGAGGTTGAAAACTCCCAGTGACAAAGATGTGATACGTCGCAGACGTGGTTCATTCTGGAAGCACATGAAGAACACGTGAGAGCAGTAACTTTGACTTGATCAAAATGTGAAGAGAGAGGCTTGAGTTTCCGCGACTTTCCAACCATCAGAAGCACAGTGGGCGACTGTACTGAGGCGTGCGCGGCTGAACATGCAGGTGGAGTCACACTGCTCTGTTTTAGAGCATGAGTAGATGGATTTCACTGGTAGTTAGTAGGTTGGTTTAGCGCTTGCTAACAGAACTCAGCTAGTTTATTAATTAATCTGATTTTCTACAACCGTAGTTTATTAATGTCAAGAAAGCCAATCATAAGTGTCTATCTGCCCCAAATCATTGTCATCTACTCCGAAAAGGAAAAACGGTACAAGATGAGAGTAAAGATGATGTAAAGACGCCAGAAGAAGAGGAGAAGACAGGAGCCAATCAATGAGCTCATCTTCGACCTGCTGCAACAGCAAAAAAAAAACAACGAGAAGCTTTATTTTTAAAATTCACTGCATCTGTTACGAATCCGAGTGAGAGGGAAGGGCAGAGGCTACGAGGACATAGAGCAACGAAGACCCTGCAGTGTAACCATGGCAACGCCGTTTACATATAATCACTATTTTAATGACGCATTCAGGGGCTGGGGCCCCCTAAAGGATGGACGATGAACTGCAACGAGGGCTGCTAACAGAAGAGTTATGTGTGTGTGGATTAATTCAATTAAACTTTACTTATATAGCGCCAATTCACAACATAAGTCATCTCAAGGCACTTTACAGCGTAACAAGTGTTCAGTTAGTGACCCCCACCCCCCACCCCATGCAGCAAACATAGCCCCCTGTAATAGATTTAATACCACGCACCCATACGACAAAATATCTGATTCATGTTGGTAAATGATGAATCCTAAAGCCAGGCTCATGTAGGAGGCTGAATAATCGTTTGAGACATATGGGAGCATGAATACGTGAAAACAGAGCTGAGGGCGAACGAGAGAAAACGTGTGACAGGACACTGCTCAGCGTGACACACATGCAGTAAAAGATGCTGAAAGAGGAGCCAGTATCTGCAGCAGCCGGACATCTTTCCCTTTCTGCTTCCTCACAGCTGCCGTTTGTTTTGGACACTTTACAGCGTTTCTATTCAGACTGAAGCTAACGTCAGGCCATTTTTAAGTGCTCACCTGACCCACAGCCTACAATGACATCAAGGTGGGAGACGCTTTATCGACAGCCGAGTCTGACAGCAGAGAGGAGGCAGGCGGAGGTGCAAAGGTCTGCCTGGGACTGATAAGACAACGGTAGGAACGGCGAGAGAGCGGCAGACAGAAATAGAGAAAGAGAGAGATGAGGCGGAGGAGGATGTGTACATAGAGAACTCTCGCCTCCTCTTCTCTCTTCGTCTCTTCCTGTGCAGAACACTGCAGAGGAAATGTTTACAGTTTACGCCGTTATTCTGCATCCTCCACTCCTCTGCATTCCTTTTCATTCTATGTCAAACACACTGACACTGAACTCTGGGGAGGAGGACACCGTCCTCCCAACAACACGGACACCTGTTTATGTCATAAATCCTTTAGTGTGTGCAGAGATTATGAGCAAACCTGGTTTGTCTGAAACGTGACGCGATGTGTCCGACCTAAACCAAATGCTCCATCCTTTTAGTTAAACGCTTGCATGTTTCCTCAGCATGCATTCAGCACCGTTTGGTTGGTATGTTGCTAATTCAGATCCTTTCCATTTTACCCAACATCAGAATCTTTCCAAACGTAACTGATTTTTCAGTCTCCACGACAGACCTTCCATACAACACAGTATCAGCGTCAGCTTGAGATTTTGTTAGTGCAGTAGTCACTAAAATAATCATTTCTACCCAGATCAATTTGCACACAGTGTTCAGCTCTCATCTTGGCTTCTGCAGAGTTCTTCTGACAGGAACACCATCAGCACCTACCAGGTGATCGCAAATGCAGCAGCCACAAAGGACCCTAATCCAGGTCCCCCTAATCCAACTCTGCTCACTCAGCAGCATTTTTCCCAGTAACACCTGGAGGTTCAACTCTTCTGCCACATTCCCCCGAATGCTGCTTTGATTTAAAGTGTCGTAAACGTAGGAAACGTGTCATCTCGTTTCTGTCACAACAGATTGGCTGAGGTGTTCTGTCTGTGGTCCATCATTCTCCTGATGTCCTCTCATCTCTCTGAATGTCACTGTCCACTCAGTTCACGGCTTTGCTCACACACACACACTGGTCTTTGGCTGGAGGGAAAAGGACGCGTAGAGATTTGGAATTTTAAAACCAGAGAGACCTCTTGTCCAGATTTCTCCAGCAGCTGTGACACTACTTTAAGGACCTGAGTGAATTATTGAACATGCCGCGGTGGCTGGCAGCAGCCCTGACTGCTGTGAAAGCAGGAAGACAGATGGCGTTTCCGTTGAAATGATTGACCCAGTGTGGCTCCCGGTGTTTTGATTCTTATTTGAATGTACAGTCTGAATTCCCTTTGGATTTGTAAAGCTGTGAGTCAATCTCTAACCAGCCACCACTCTGCCACTCATCAGCTCTGGGTTGTAAAGCTTGTTTCTTACATGACAACTCAGATTTAAATGCATGTCATGTGCTAAATGGGGGAGAACATCCACCTGCCTGTGTGCCATTACTGCGGAGGATCAGCAGGAATTTGTGTCAGTTGGTCATGTCATGTTGATGGTCCAAAATGTGGGAGTTGAGTGTGGAAGCAGAGGCTGATGAATACGACCAGAAAACCATAGTAGAGAAGAAATGAGGTGAAAGAAAGAGTGTGACACATGCAGGCGAAGTGTAGGAGGGAAGAAATGCTTTCTCTTCCTTTTCTTCTGAGTTGGCCTGTTGCCTTTGGGAGGGAGGCAGATTAGAGGGCTGTTTGAGTTTGCCTTTTTGTCGTGGCTCTGGATTCTCACCGTGGCCAAATCCAAGCTTTAGGCTGTCTCAGGCCGTTAGCCTGATGCAGCTTTTTATCCCCAACTATCCCAGGTTATCGACTTGCCTTTCTGGTAGCACAGAGGGAGCCTGAGGAGAGTCAGGTTAATGGTTGGGCGGTGATAACATCCAGTATCATTTTTTTTTGCTTTTGTCTCGCAGCGTAGCCTCTGGCTCCTGGAGCCAAACACTCTTTCAGATTGGTCTTTGTAGATAGTGTGTTTGAGGATGTCCCTAGCACTGAGTAATTGATCAGCTCTAGGTCACAGTGTCATTTGAAATCTTTCCAGGTCTTTTCAAATCCTTCAATCACAAACCAGCCGTCTGGCAAAAATATAATCAACATCAGCAGACAGAAACTGGGATTTTTGGCCCCTGTTGTTCTTCAGGATTCTGTCCAGTGTCAGGGCAGCGTTTCAAATCAGGCCTGTGGGGGAGTTTTAACTGGTTTTCTGATCTACATAATAGCTTATTCAAAATGTTCCCTGTCAAATGGAATATTAATTCTTTCTTGCCCTCACTGGGGTAAAATGGTAAATGTGCACAGGTATACAACATCAGTCTGTGGCACATGTTGTGCAGAGTAAACCACCAGTCTTTCAAATTCCCAAAACCCTCCGAAACGTTTTACGTGAAGTTAATATCAAGTTTAACCTATATTTACTCTTTTCAGAGAAAAATCTTCTTTTCATCTTCCCCTCAATAGTGTTGCCGTGGTAGCATCAGAATCATCAAATAGGAAACTGAAAGTCTTGTTGTGTGCTCTACTGCACATGCTCATTAGCATCTTCTGTTGGAGCCTGGAGAAGAGGAAGAAAACTCTCCATGTTAACCTGCTGTTATTCCAGAACTAATAAAATGTCTTTAGGTCCAATACTTGTACCTATTTATTTGAAAAGAAAGTGGCTAACGTGGGCCGTGTGTTAGTCAGTCCTTCTAATGCTGACTAGAACTTGGACATAACTGAGTTGTTTGTTCAGAGCTGAGCTGTGATCCATGTGGATATTATCCACATTGGCATCCTACTAATACAGTATTCATTAGTCATTAGCAGCAGTCAAGTCCTCCAATCAATGAGACCTTTTTCTCAGTAACAGGCCAGAGCCAAAGGAAACCCCCGTTTAACAAGAGCGATGCACACAGAGAATCATATCTGAGCTGTAAATCTGAGACGGAGAGTCATTACTTCAATGGCTTTTACAGCATCTGGAGTGACAGACACTGTAAAACCTTCGTAAAGACGGACATTTTTAATAAGGTCTTTATTCCAGTATAATCCAATATATCACAGGTGATTTGTAGAGACAGTTTTAGAGACACCGGGGCTGTAGCATTAAGAAATGCCAGATAACTTTAGGATCGTAGGGACTGGTGTGAACAGCTGACTTACTGTACATTAATGTCAAACTGCTCTTTGTCTCTCGTTCTAGATTGAGGACATGCAGTGGCCTCGGGGCGAGCAGGAGATTCCCAGCTCCGTCTGCAGCCTTCCCTGTAAAGCCGGTGAGAGGAAGAAGGTGGTGAAGGGCATGCCCTGCTGCTGGCACTGCGAGCCCTGCGACGGCTACCAGTACCAGTTTGACGAGTTCACCTGCAAACTCTGTGTGTACAACATGAGGCCCAGTCCCAACCGCACATCCTGCCAGCCTATACCTATCATTAAACTGGAATGGCACTCGCCCTGGGCGGTGATTCCGGTTTTCCTGGCTATGCTTGGGATCATTGCTACCATCTTTGTCATGGCTACGTTCATACGATACAACGATACTCCAATTGTCCGAGCGTCCGGCAGGGAGCTGAGCTACGTTCTGCTGACTGGGATATTCCTGTGTTATATCATCACATTCCTCATGATCGCCAAGCCAGATGTTGGCGTGTGCTCGTTCAGAAGGATCTTTCTGGGTCTGGGGATGTGCATCAGCTATGCCGCCCTCCTCACTAAAACCAACCGCATCTACCGAATCTTCGAGCAGGGGAAGAAGTCGGTGACAGCGCCCCGGCTGATCAGCCCCACCTCACAGCTGGCCATCACCTCCAGCCTCATCTCAGTGCAGCTGCTGGGGGTGTTAATCTGGTTCGGGGTGGATCCACCCAACACCATCATAGACTATGACGAGCAAAAGACCATCAACCCGAGTTTGGCACGAGGGGTGTTGAAATGTGACATCACGGATCTTCAGATCATCTGTTCGTTGGGTTACAGCATCTTACTGATGGTGACATGTACTGTCTACGCCATAAAGACCCGCGGGGTCCCCGAGAACTTCAACGAGGCCAAGCCTATTGGGTTCACGATGTACACCACCTGCATCGTGTGGTTGGCTTTTATACCCATTTTCTTCGGCACGGCACAGTCTGCAGAGAAGGTAAGAACCAACGGGTTCGTGGTGGGATGGAAGTCGCACAGAGACAGGTGACGGATGAATGATGACGCTGATGTTTGTCTGAAACAAAAATCACAGTGTTGGTTCTACTCTACACGCGTTCGTCCGAGCTTCATGAAACTTTAAAGTGTCGTACAACATCCACAGGTGTTTGTTTCGTCACCAGACTCATAAAATCCATCATGCTCTTTTGTGTTCTGCCTCCAGGCTTCACTGCACACAATTTGTCATTGACGGATACTAACATCACTGATTGTGTTCAGAACCTTTTAAACACATACAGTCAAGATAGTTGTGTGAAAAGAGCCAAGACTGTTGATTTGGCTGCTTGAATGACTGCATCATTGTTTTATTATGATGTAGAGATAAAGATGTATAAATTCTTAGTCTTCATGCTGCTGTCTGAGAAAGGTTAAGGTTATATACAGTAAAGTTTATTTAACTTCAAATTAACCGGAGTTCAAGGTCCTGACACTATTTTACTGCACCCAGGCTGCGTCTTATTAAAAGTTTGGCGAGTTGTTGTTACTGCTCTTTGATTAGTGTTTACTCCTTAACTTTCTTTATTAGATCGTCACACATCCCCGTTTCCCCACGTCTGTGACGCTGCAATTACAAATCACAATATAGCAAAAATCCATGTCAGACGGAGAATTACTGCATCATTCATATCACTGTTGTGTCCCACTTTATCAGCCTGAGGGCTTCCAGACGAGTCTCATCTGCCACTGGAAAATAATCTCTTTCCCATTTGAGCAGAGAGACAAAAGCTTTCACACCGAACCCGATGTGGCACATTTTAGCAGCGCAAATGAAAAAAGGAAGATAAAACGGCGATAAAACAGACAATTATTGTGTTCTGGTTTTATTTTACAAGTGTAGGAATCCAGATGAAGCTGAAATCCCACGTGGCTGGAAAAATATTGCATTAGGAGAGCGACACACTTCTTACTATGTGTTTGTTACGACCTCGGGCGCTGTTTGTTCTTATCAGGCCCTCGGTCCTGACGAAGCAATTACAGTGTGAAAATGTAATAAAGGACAACAGCTGCAATCCCCAGGTGCTAAGTCGTGTTTGCATAGGTGGATAAACTTGTCACAGACACTCACAGTGTTTTCAGTTTTCAGGTTACAACAGGTTAGAAAAGCTCCCTGAAGCTGATTAGCTCATTTTCTAGAAACGCCTCAGGCCGGAACACGAACGCCTTAAACACGAGCAAAGTTAGAGGACGAAGGGAAGTTGTTAGAGAAGTTTGAAAGGCTCTGACCATAATTGTGTGACCTTTTCATCTTATCACAACTCTATGGAAACCGGTGCTAAACAACGCGAGGCCTGAGTCCGACTGCTGAGCCGAGTGTTAATGAGCTTTAGTGCGGCTCCATCACGCTGTGCAGGATAAATAACGAGCGTTTTACTCGGTGCTCGCTTTGCTGTTCATCGGGAGGAAACCACCAGCTCAGATTAATGTCATTTTATAAACACACCCTGAAGTCTGGGGTCTCGCTGTCTCATCCGTGACTCAAACTGCAGAAACTAACCGGAGCACTAAAGCTGCAACATGCTGAACTAGGTCAGATGAGTTCTACAGAAAGTGTCACCCCTCAGACAGCGTCTAGGACGTCCACAGTCCATCAGTCCATCAGACCATCACTCTCCTGTTCCACAGGTGATGAGCTGCCGCCCGCTGTTCTGTGCTCCAGGCTTTTAATGTGAAAAACTTTATCTCTGTTTAAACCGTGAAGTTAGAACAGCAGCAGCTTGTCACCATGACGATGGGGGACACCACTGACTTCATCACCTGAGCTGCTAGTACTTTAAACACTCTGGGTACTACTGCAGTACTTTTACTTACTGTATTTACTGGCAGCACTTTCACCATCAGATCTTTTAGTATCTGCAAAGAGAGGAAACGTTGTTCTTTCTCATTCGGCTTCATTCCAAGAGAAACTCCGTGACTCTCCTTCTCCTCGTCTCACCTGCACGCAGCCTCTCAGGTGCTGGTCCGGTCCAAACATCCTGGAGAAGCGGACACGGTTGTTCTGTGGAGTGTGTCTCTGTCTCTTCATGAAATCCCAGACTGGCTGCAGGATGTGGGGGATCGGGGCTCTGTGGGGGCTCCGCCATCTGTTGCAGGACTCCTTGTTCTGCTTGTGTCTGAACAGACTTCTTTATGCTTCTGGCAGCGTGTTTGTGTTTGTGTGGTGCTGCATGAAACTAGGTAACTATAGACAGAGTCCTGTGTGTGAACGGAGTAGGGATCCTCAATGTTGTCCTCACTGTCCTCACGTGGAACAGGAAATAAAACGATGCACATGCTGAGTAATGTGTCCATGAACTGGACTGTAGAACTCACTTGTAGAACTTTTCCTGATGCGACGAACTTTTGCTTCAGCAGCAGAGTGAATTTAAAGCATAAATCTGCTTCTAATGCTGAAGTTGCTGTTGACGGAGCTGTAAACCAGCCAGAGACGGAGATTAAGCCACAACCCTGAGAGGATGTGTGTTATCAGCGACCCAGGTGAGAGCGTCCGGCCTGTCACGGGACAGCTAAGCCTCTCTGCTCGCGCTCAGCGTTAAAGAGGTGGACTGGGGTAAACCCTCTGATGGACTCGTGTCCTGTCCACGGGGATACACTTGTCCACCTAAACTGCTTCAGGTCGTGGAAGCAGCTGATAAGCTCCTGGTCCCTGAGCTGGAGGGGGGGGTAAAATTAGAGGATCCAGAGGTGATGTCAGGGAGACGAAGAGCAGCAGACAGATGTGACGAAGAGTGACATGTTCAACATTAGCTGATATAAAATAGTTATGTGTAGAAGAAAACAATAAAGAGCAGACGCAGCATGTGTCACTGTGCAGGTGTGTTTTGTGTGTCTGTACGAGTGCATACAGGTGTGTGTGTGTGTGTGTGTGTGTGTGTGTGTGTAGAGGTTTGGCATCAGCAGGCAGCCAGCAGCCGAGTGCAGCGGTGACATCCTGGCCTCTGCTGCTTGTCATTACCAACCTGCACAAAGACGAGTAGAATACAAATGAGGAGACGAGAAAAACTGCTGCTCTGCTTTAACACACACACACACACACTCACTCAGCATGGAACAGATGACATAGAGGTGTGGAGTGATGAAGTGAAGCGATGAAGGGATGAGGATGAAAACAAGCGACACACAAAGCAAACACAGCAGCCGAACAGAGCGACGTTAACGAACCAGCGTCCACAGACATAACATTAGAAGAAACGCCTGTGTGACACTGAGGTAGATGTGCGCGGGGAGACGTAGAGGGGACGGGGACACCTAGAAGGGATAGGGACATGTAAAAGGAATGGGGTTGGTAGAGCGGACGGGGACACGTAGAGGGGACGGGGACACCTAGAGGGTATACGGACATGTAAAAGGAATGGGGCTGGTAGAGCGGACGGGGACACGTAGAGGGGACGGGGACATGCAGAGGGGACGGGGACACGTAGAGGGGACAGGGACATGTAGAGGGGACAGGGACGCGTAGAGGGGACAGGGACGCGTAGAGGTGATAGGGATATGTAGAAGGGATGGGGCTGGTAGAGCGGACGGGGATACGTAGAGGGGACAGGGACGCGTAGAGGGGACGGGGACGAGTGAGTAGATGTTCTGACAGGTTCTATTGGGGGAGGTTAGAGGAATGATGGTGTGGATTAACCTCTGAGACATTTGTCCTGGTGAGAGCTGTGCTCCACGCCGTGTCCAAACATTTCACCTGCTGATGGAACGTCCACGTCTTCCCTCTTTAATAATCACTGCTTCGGGTTTCTGGCTGCCTTCACGTGACGTGCGTCTGTTTGCAGATCCTCAGTGATAGAGGATTATTAATGAGCGAACACATCCCTGGAGTGTCTGCAATCATTTTTACTCTCCCTCCTCTCTGCTGCGGCTCAGCAGCCTGGAAGATGGACGAGCTTCCAGCTGTGCTTGGGATTACTGTCGGAGAACAGGAACACACTTTTCCTTAGGAAGGTTCAGAATGTGAAAAGTGAAATAAATCACATGACAATAAACAAATGAATACGAGTGTTGTCGTCATTAATCCGTCCGACTAAGCAGAGTCACAGGCTGTTTCCTCTGAACCCGCTGCTTATAGCTGGTGTGTCCACACACACACACACACACACACACACACACGTGCCATGTTGTTAAAGGATCTGACTGCACCTAGAGCAGAGTTATTAAACACCTCACACACACACACACACACGACTGCTTCACCTCACACCAAGGTTACACAAACTGTGTTTTTACTCTAGAGTCAACTTTTATGTAAAACACAAATATTTGCAGCCACACACACACACACACACACACACAGATATGAGCACATCTGCTACAGTGCAGCTTTTGTAATATCAAATAATGCAGAGGATTAGCCTCTGTGTGCTTAACTGTGTCCTATTCTCCTATTGATAAAAGCTGTTTGCTGTAGCCTGAAGAGGGATTTGCTGTATCTACACTGTGTGTGTGTTCTCTGATACCAATGCGATGGCCGCCTCGCTCAGGGTTTAGCACAGAGAGAATGAGCTGTGAGTTCAGGGTCCCAGGTGGCGGCACCGAGACGAGGTGTGTGTGTGTGTGTGTCTGTTCCCGCCTCATGTCTCACATGAGGTTTCATGTCTTGTTTGTAGCAGCTTTACTTTTTACCATTGTTCACCAACGTACAACAATATGAATATGAGTAACAATGACTTCATAATTTCTCAGTTGGTCTGAGCAGCTCATCGTCACACTGGATGTTTTACTGCAGGGTCAGAGAGGAACTGTGTTGTCTGGGATCACCGTGCTGACAGGATCCTGTGTGAATGAACAGCACGTCCTTATGTTCCCGTCAAAGGTTCCCGTCTCTAGTTCGTCTCCAGCGTCCACAGAGAACACAGATGACTCCCAAATTCTCTGAAAATATTTTGGCACCAACCGCTCATCGTTCACGGGAACAGGAAGCTCGTCCTTCGATGACCAGCAGTGAAGACGTCTTCTAATGGACACTTCTTGTTGACTGTGACGTCCTAAATGCTGTTTCAGTGTTTCCCCCGCGGGACTCGTGTGTCTCCTCATGCATAACACCAAGGTCAGACAGCGGAGACTCCACCCAACATTATTTAACTCTACGTCCTCCAGGTCGTCTGTGGAGACAGGTTGAAGAGTGAAGGCCCGGCATCATTTGCTATGCTAATATCATGCACCATGCATTTTATGGCAGCCATTAATGTTTGTGTCTTCCACCTGTCTCCACCTCCTCCTCCTTCTCTCATCATCACTTCTCATTTTTTCTCCTCCCACTCGTCTCCTCTGCTGCTCTGTTCTGCCCAGAGACGCAGGTTTGCTGTCAGATGTCAATCATCGTGACACTGTCTTTGAATGCTGGTGCAACACGATGCGATCAGAACCTGCTGAAGGAACTAATTCTGCTTCACTGTAGTGATTCATTTTGGAATAAAAATAAATCAAAGACAGAAACAGGAGGAGAAACACTGAGATGTTAAACCTAAACAGAATGAGATAAACATGAACTACAAAGAGGATCAGAAACACAGCTATAGTGCAGCGGAAGTCCTGAATTACTGGCCCCAGATCAACAGAGGAAATAAAGGTGGAGAAACAAGTTAATTAAAGGCACAGGAAGAAGAAAGTGGATGGAGCACAGATAACTTCATCAGGAGTGCAGCTGAAAGCAGCTTCACCCCGTTTGGTTCCGACTGAAAGACCTAAGGCTCTCAGATCTCACGGAACCAGTCGGACAGTGTTCTGGAAGATTGCAGACATGGGGACGCTCTAAAGAGCTAATGTGTAAAATCACACTGATCTCCTGAAAAATAAAAGCATCCAGTGAAAGCTTTTAATGTGAAGGAGCCGCAGCAGGAAACTGAACTCAGGTGTGTGTTTGAGTTACAGCTGACGGTGTCACAGCTGCTGCCTGAGATCTGAGGTCAGATCTAATGTTACTGCAGCTGAGTTGCATCGTGAGCCATGAGTCGGGGTCCAGATGTGCAGCAGCTGCACAGAACGATGCAGAGGTGGTGTCCCACTTCACGAGATGAGATCTTTTTTGGTTGAGGGGGGGTGAAGTGCTAAGAGAGCAGGGATGACAGCTCTCTGCGCTGTTGTGTGACCAAGATTGTTTCTGACAAAGACGTCTGGGTCCACAGGGACAAAAGTGAAATGTGTGTGACCCTTCACAGACCTGAGTCACTGCGGTTTAGGATTTTAAACTTTTACTCCACCCGCTGTTGAATGAAGTGTGTTTAAGATGCTAATTTTAAACAGGGCTGTAACACTAACACAGCTGATGGCTGCCCTTTGACCCCCCCCGTCAGATTGACGCCTGCTGCAACATAAATCAACATGAGCGGGGTCCACAGGTGTCACATCGACCTGCGATCCAACACCGTGTAATCTGGTTAAACGCAGCCATCAACATCATCCCGACTTTTCTAACTAACATGTATTGATTATATGTCCGTGTGTGTGTGTGTGTGTGTGTGTAGCCTTTTCTAACAGTGAGTCTCTCTGGGATCGTGAGTCCTCCATGGTTTTAGCTCAGGCCCTTAATGCAGATAACAAGCTGAGAGTGTAACACAGCACACACACACACACACACACACACACACTCTGTGCTGCAGATAATTATTTTATATAAAATAAAGAAATGACCTTCACAGAGTCTCAGTGTCCAACACTGACCAGTCGATCCATTTATAATCTACTGATTTATTTCTGTGTGGTTGAGCGGTTTTTACTGACTGAAACAAAGTGAGTGATTCTATGGAAATATCTCTGCTCTACTTTGTTTCTATGGAGCTACAGTTAGCCTGCTGCTAGCCTGCTACTAGTCTGCTGCTAGCTGCTAGTCTGCTGCTAGCCTGCTACTAGCCTGCTGCTAGCTGCTAGTCTGCTGCTAGCCTGCTGCTAGCCTGCTGCTAGCTGCTAGTCTGCTGCTAGCCTGCTACTAGCCTGCTGCTAGCTGCTAGTCTGCTGCTAGCCTGCTACTAGCCTGCTGCTAGCTACTAGCCTGCCAAGCTCCACTGAAGAGCTGAGGGACTGTGGGGAAAGGGGACTGGTAGAGTGGGGGGCTGGGGGCAGAGGGACTGGAGGGATGGGGGATTGGCAGGTTTTGCAAATAAACCATTTTTCCCGTCAGCTCTGGACAGGCGAAACAAACAACTCTGAGTAAACAAATGCAAATGTGCCGTGCCTTACAGGTAACGGGTGGTTTGCTCAACAATAGATTGAGGAGAATCAAGCTGAAGACCTCAGCAGGGGTGAATAACACCTCGGGCCTGTCCCCAGAAAATAAAAAACCCAGTAATTCTAGTGTTAAGGTCAGTGGTTACTCGCTGTGACCAGAGACCTCCACCACCTGCTTCAGGGGACTCTGGGTTCAGTTCCAGCACATGAACCCAACTTTCTCAGTTTGTAGTGAATGTAAAAATGTGGCAGTGCCGTGTCTGTGCCGTCCAACAGAGACAGGCTTAGAAGAAGATAAACAGTCGACCAGCGTCCTGTGCTCTGATAATAAAAGGTCGTTTCGTCTCCCTTATTGTTTTTTCAATCAAATCGATTACACTAATTGTACAGTTTGGAAGAACAGCGATTACTGCCGATGGCTGGTTGTTGCCGAGCTGATCATCTGCAGAGAAGTGAACATACACAGCTGATACTTAGCTTTAGTGACGCGTGCTGTTACACACAGAATGTTTGATGAATGATGCTGTGACTGTGAGTTCGTCCTCACCGAGCTGCTCGACCCTCTGAACGCCACCTGAAGGTGAAGCGGCCACATTCAGTGCAGTGTCCAGACGTTATCCCAGTCCAGCAGGCAGCACCTCCTAACATGACGTCCCTGGTGTCAATGTTACCATGGTTACCCTCTGTAGCGACGCCATCAGTCACTTACTCTGTCTAAAAACTTAACTCACACAATTTTAAACTTTATTATCTTCCCGTCTTACTGTCTGTCCTCCGCCCCTCTCATCCGTCTCCCTCCACTCCAACACCTGACTTCGTCATCAATCTTCTGAAGCCTCTCTCTCTCTCTGTGTTTCTTTCACTCGTCTCTCTTCCATTCATCATGAGCTTCTCTCTCCCTTCGCACCTGTCCCTGCTCCGTCTATTCTGCTGCTGTCTCGCCCCACTTAACCTTTTCTCGCCGCTCTCCCACTCGTCTCTCCTCAGAGAGAGGAGGCTAACTCGACCCTGTCGTCCCTTCACCTCCTCCTTTCTTATTCATCGTTCTCTCTTTTACCACATCAGCTCTCCACTGATGCCACGGGGACTCAGCCCGCACTTTAACCGCTGCAGACAGGAAGGACTTTTTTAGAAAGACTTCCCTTGTTTTTCTGGATGTTTTGTCCTTGTATCTCTAATGTGCGGCACTTTAACACCATCCGTCACCAGCAGGTTTGATCAAATGACAACACTGGGGCCGCGAGGACGCATCATTCTCACCGGACAGTCTAGTTCTGAACCAGTTGAAGACAAACAGCTCCCCCCCGGGGCCCAGGAGATGTCACTTTAATCACATCACAGGCCTGAACGCTTTTCTGTTAATGATCACATTTCAACAGTGATTTGTGCTCAGTCTGCTCTTCACACCTGGTCCAGACACTGAGCCACCGATCGCATCAGGATCCTCATCGACCTCCAGCTCGTACGTTGTTCTGTGCATATTCGCTGCAGTGGTGCCGGAAACTGTTTGAGAATCAGCCTCTTTCTTTTGTAACGACCTGAGCGACTTCCAGCGCATCTTCGCGTCTTCTCGTTTCTTTCCCTGAAGCAGCTTCTGTGTTCGGTTTGCACCAGACACGGGAACAGATTTGAGAGTGGACTTTCATTCAGACCGTGCGGTGGAAACAAAACATCAGAGCAGGCGCTGGAACTTCAGTTCTCCCATCTCATCTCATCTCTCCTTCCATCTCTGCCCCAGTTTCTCCACGTTGGTTCTCCTCTCATGCAGGAGCTCCACCTGAACCCCCGTCACCTCCTGCAGCTTCCGCAAACACTTCTCAGAAACTACATCACATAAAAAGATATTTCTGTACATTCATTAGGTCACATTTAGCCCAAGTAGCGGGAAAGAGAAATTAAAAATACACGCCATCAAAGAGTTCGGGTCTTAGGAGGTTAATGCCGGCAGAGACAAAGTGAAACCATCAGAGACAGATATGAACCCTGAGAGTAAATCAGGAGGTGCGTAGAATCAGGTCCCGTCCTGAGATGTGCTGATCTCAACCAATTCACAGAAAAAATACCTGCTCGATGTCACTGTTATATTATTATCTACACACGTGTAGTGTGTCACAGTGAGGTTAAAAAAACCTTTATCTGATTATACTGCTTTGGAATAAAAGCACAAAAAGTCATGTGAATGCATTCACCCAGAACTGTTTGGTCTGTGTTCTTTGAGTTGTCGTTCGGTTCTCTCTTTCCCCATCTTTCTATTTCTAATCCGTTCCGCTGCAGCCGTGTTTCTTGACTGTGAATTCTAATATTACACACAATCCTTGACCCACGCGTGACCCACACATGCATATGTGCACAGGAATATTACATTAGTCATCTGCTGTTGGAACAGCGCTGTGTGTGTGTTCGGGTCAGCAAACACAGGTTCCTTTATGGAAATCCACTCCCAACATCCATAAAGCATAAGCAGAGCTGGTGGAGCTGCAGCAGAAATCACTGGGCCATAAAAAAATCATGTGAACTCGCCGGTGCAGCTTCAATATTCTAATGTCGTCTCAAGGCTTTTCTCAAATTACAGAGCGCTGCTGTATTTAGAGCAGCGCGGACTCATCAGGAGATAAAATAATATACCGAATATAAAATAATCCGCATTATTTTTCCTTTCAAATACAACAGACTCCTGATTTGATTTGATAGATTTGTTTCCACTGAAGATACTGAAGCTTTCATTTGATGCAGTGTTCGTCTCGATATTAAACAACACAGATGATGAAACGTGTAGCTGAAAGAGCTGGACGCGCTCAGAGCGTGCGACTGAAATGACCCGAGCAGAGCTGATGCAAAGAAAGAAACCAGTGGTGCAGCCCGCACAGAGCTGAAGGAATCTCCATCCACATCCACAAGAGACGGAGCCTCCACCAGCAGAGAGATCGGGACACCAGCTCACATATATATATGTATACAGCCTCTGATTGGCGGAACACACCTGATCCAGGTGATGAGCTGTGGGTGGTTTCTCTCGCTGTGCAGTCACCTGCTGAAGAGAAAACACGATGTGAGCAGACATCACGGTTTGTTCTTCTATTAAAACAGCTGTATTTTTCCAGCTGAACGCACCCCCCCCACACACACACACACACAGCGCTGGTATTCTTCATTTACAGTGTTGTTGTAGTTTTTTCCTTCATATGAGACTAAACGCTGCATTGCTGCTCTTTTCTGTCCTCGTGGACAAAGATGAAGGACAGAGACGCAGACTGTTTTCTGAAGGAGGAAATGGATTCTGATAGTAAACAACAGCTCTGGCCCACTTTCCCAGCATCCTGCAGATGGAGTGAGTGGCAGCGTTTTCTCCTCCCACACTGACTCGTCTCTGTCACGGCTCCAGAGCACAGTCATAATGAGTCCTCCCCCCTGTTTAGGGAGCTCGGGGAAGTCTAATTAATGGACTTTGTTTACACCCACGCCCTGGCTCTCCACCGAGACGGTTTGACACACAAACTTTTTAAACACAGGAGATGAGAGAAGATAGAAGCGTCTGACGATGTGAGATATGCTCAGACTCTGCGTTTAACAACGGTGTCTCTGAAATCACATCAAACAGGGAGGTGTTCCTGAGGCGCACAGCTGGATCAGCCAGTTCATCCGTCTCTTTGTCTTCTTTAATGCAGGAGACAACAGAGCAAACCAACACGGTTTACCGCAGACGTCAGCTCGGCTTCGCTTTAAAAAGCTGTTGAACAGGTCAAGAGCTTCGTTTTCACACGCTGCAAGAACCAGACCTGAGATCTACACCCGAGTCCTCCACTGGTTCGGCTACGGACACGCGGCGGGTGTCCCTCCTGTTGCTGCTTGTCCTCGTCTCTTATGTTAGTCATGGTGAACAGGACGTGGACACACGTGGAGAGTGATTCGTTCTGAAATCGTTGTATTGACCTGAGGTCAGACATGTGTCTGCAGGGACAAGCAGGACACGTCATTCACACTGACTGGATCCAAATAACCTCATGAACACATTTATATTTTAAAACCAATTCAAAAGAACGATGAACAACAACAGAACGATGACACGTGATTCTTCACATCTGTTTGTATCAGGTGAGGTTTAAGCACGATGGAGGGAACCTTATGTCTCCTCACTGACTCTCGCTGAACCTCTAGTTGCTCACTCACGACCTCAGCGACTCTACTTAAAGTACGAGGAGCTCAGAACTGTACTTATCCTACAGTTACACAACGTGAGTAAATATACTGTGTTTCACTGTCGGAAATGAAAGAGCTCCGCCTCTGGATGTGGGAAGCTGAACCCTGGTTGTAGATAAAAAGTGCAGAGCGGTAAAGTGCTGGTGTGGTTTCTGATAAAAAGAGGACCTCACAGGAGACGGCTGTTCACCTTAAGAAGATAAACGATCTACTTAACCTTGCCTGTGTCCTGCTCTCAGCTTAATCTACCATCAGCAGGCCTCCGTTGTCCGATAAGAAAAGAGGATCAGGTGTGGTTTTCCTCCTCTGAACATCAGTCCAGTCAGAGAGAAGAAGAAGAAGAGTCCTCAGCTCCACTCCTCATTGTCTTTAATGTCTCCGTTAAATCTGGTAAATCAGCATGTGGGCGCAAACTCTCATGTGGCTCGAACCCATCACACGTATTGAGATGGACCCAGAGAGATTCTGCTGGTTTCTATGGTCGTAGAGAAACGGGTCAGTTCCTATTTCTGATCTGTCAGCAGATTTCTGTTTGAGCATGATGACGCTGGTTCGCTACGTCTACTCTGACTCATCTTAAAACACACTCTGAACCTCTGCGCATTAGTTTATTGTAACCAGCTCAGTCCATTTCCAGGTCAGGTCTGGCTAAATGAAAGTGTCTGACTGGGGAAACATGGCCTGTAATAAGCCCAGACAGAGATTTGTTAGGAAGCCAGACTCTTGACACTTTTTATGAGCTTCTGAAGGATGTTTTTTATTATGCTGTGTGTTCTCGACCCCCACCTGCAGCGGAGAACAACAGCAGACTGCCGGGTCACGCCATGAATGTTTTATGCGCTTTGTATATTGCACTTGCATCTGAAGCCGTGGCCCCGTGAACCCAGCGGAGGGCTAATATGGGCCCGGGATGAATGCTTAAAGAGGCTCGCGCGTGCTGTAATGTGCTTCCCAGAGTGGTTTTCACAGAGCTCAGTCTCACTGTCTTTATGTGTTATAGCCCTGCTGTCACAGGCTGATGTATGCCATTAACAGGGAGGCTGCAGGGAGCAGGGAGGACGGTGGATGAGCCGTGGTGGAATGTAACCAACTGTATTTTTATGCTTCTTGGTACTTTTACTTCATCACGTTCACAGAACTAGTTCATTTCTAAATTTGACATGGAAACACAAGGAGCCGATGGACAGAGACTGTTCAAGATAAACCCCCGTCTACAGTGATACAATTAAATGTACTACTGATGGTACTAAAGTACTTTTACTTCAGCACAAATCAGACATAGTTCTCTTTCATTTTCATGCTGTTCATACTGAGAGGAAAATACTATACGGTTCACTTCAGTTTATTTATATAACAGACCTTACAGGATATAATTACGATTGATAAGAGAGAAAAGAAACACTGGGATAATAAGGTTTTATGAGGTGTTCATTAAGAAACGATGGGTCTGATCGTTTAGAAAGATGCTACAGGGAGCCAGCGGAGAGAGACTAATGTTGGAGAAATACGATGTTTAATTCCTCAGCTACAGAGAAGAAGAATTTCTATGCATGTTGATGTAGTATTAACTTTCATGTTTCTCTCTGCCCCCCCCAGCTGTACATCCAAACGACCACACTGACCATCTCCATGAACCTGAGCGCGTCCGTGGCCCTCGGGATGCTCTACATGCCCAAAGTCTACGTCATCATCTTCCACCCGGAGCTCAACGTGCAGAAGAGGAAACGTTCGTTCAAAGCCGTCGTCACAGCCGCAACCATGTCGTCCCGACTCTCCCACAAGGCCAGCGACCGGCCCAACGGCGAGGCCAAGACGGAGTTGTGCGAGAACGTCGACCCAAACAGTAAGTTCTGAGCTCAGGAAGCTCTGCTCAGGGGAACACGCCACGAATTACTTCCACTGCCAGGTAACATATAGATTGTATTAAATGAGGTGTGAAGCTGGACTAGAAATCAATCCGAACGTATTAAAGCATGTTATTATTTTACTCATCCAACCATATGTTTATTTCATCTCCTCGACTGACTGGATTTTGAAGCAACTGGCTTTTTGTAGGATGAGAATTAACCCTGTAAAAGACTTTAAGGGTTCGACCACCTACTACTTCTCATAGTTTCCACCTCTGTCTTTGTGATCCGCTGAATCCAGCTGAAGATATTCCTTCTGCAGCACGCTGTCCTCATCCCACCACGTCCTTCTAAAGGACAAAATCTGAAAATAAAAAGTTAAATATGTGTTTCTGGGTTCATTTTTACGTTTGGTCAGCGCTAGGCTAAAGACTGGAAACAGCTGCACAACTAAGCTAAGCTAAGCTAAAATAAGCTAAGCTAACCATCTGCTGGATGTAGACTGATATTTATTGTATATCAAGAAGTTGAACTATTCCTTTTTCATGACTGCGTGATGAGCCAGCTGTTCATTATGTCCCTCTGAATATGTTGTTACAACTATTTCCTGGGAAGAAAACTTCTATATTCACCTAATTTTCAACTGCAGACCTGCCAAAAAAATGTCATCGTAACACATTTATTTTGTATCTTTTATTATCTTGTATCTATATTCTTATGTTTTATGTGCAGGGTACAGATTTATGTTCACTGTTCATCTTTACTGTGTTTTACCATAAAATCTGAAAGGCAGCATCATACGCTCATTTCTGACAGTAATGTCATTCTGCTCATCAGAGAGATAGAGACTCTCTGCTGTGAGTAGTTCAGAGAATTTGCATCAACGGCACGTATACAACATGTCAGGACCACAAAGTGCTCAAATAAATGGCCTTTATGAAATTTAAGGTGAATGGACTTTGATGCCTGTTCCACAGTTTGACCAGTTGTGCAGTTCTTAAATTCACATCACTGAGTATCGAGCCCAGAGTTTTAGACACCGTTGGTCCAAACATACTGTGACTTATTCACACATCTGTTTGAGCTGAAATGTTTTCACCATAATTAAAACTCCAAGACTGTCTGCAGGGTTGGCAGCTCCAGAACTCCGTCTCAGCTAATGTTCACATTTTCCTCCCACCGTTAATGTTGATTAAAGAGCAGGTTAACGCCCTGTTCTGACCCTCACACGGCCCCATAACAAGCAAATAAACACAAAGTTATTCAAACCATAATTTACAGAGAATTTTCTCCTCAGAAACAGAAATAACCTAATAATTAACACTAATTCAACCACAATTAATGAATCATGTAATAAAGTGACTGCACACATCATTTACTGACTCATAAACTGGATTTAATGATGAACCTTTAACATTCATTCAGAGCTGTGGTTATATTTCCCAACAACAGCAAAGGCTAATTAGACTTCATTAAACACGATGATTTACTATGAGACACGGTCGCACAACTTAATCTTCACCTTATTAATAGTGAAGGAAGAATTAGAATTGAAACGTATGTGCAGCATAAAGACAAAGCTGTTAAAGACGTCTGCCAATCATCTGCAAAACGCCCCTAATTATACTCACAGCCACTTTATTAGGAACACCTGATCCAACACCTGATCCAACACATGATCCAACACCTGATCCAACACATGATCCAACACCTGATCCACCACCTGATCCAACACCTGATCCACCACATGATCCAACACCTGATCCACCACATGATCCAACACCTGATCCACCACATGATC